>CAJNDT010000602.1:813063-931400 GCA_905221615.1 Symbiodinium sp. CCMP2592
AATCAGAATCTCCTGTTTCGGCCGAGACAAGAGCGAGGCTCCGATCCTCTCAGGCTACTCTCCAAAATTCTGGCTCCCCGTCAACAGTCCACAGCCGCGAAGGCCTCCTTCATGATGTGCAAAGCCTGCACAATGAATGATGTATGTCATGCTTAATCATGCCATGTTACAGACATCACACCGGAAGTTTATTTCAAATTGCTGCAATACCCTGTCATTCTCACAAGACAATGTGAAACTTTGAAAGTGCCTGAGGCCATGGGACACCCGCCGCCCACATCTTTGCGGCTGCTGCATACATACTCTGTTTGGCCGAACTTTGCCGATATCTCTGCAAATGCTTTTTGTTGGGTAACTCCTGCCGCAAAAGAAGTATGTTTGGATCCTGAGCTGAGGATGCATTCATGCGTAGCCAATCTCACATTGACATTGGATGGTTAGTATTTACTGCTTCAAAAAGAAAGCGTGGCATAGAGCCCGGGCACGGGGCGGAAAACGACCTCCGGCGTGGGCGGCCGTCCAGCAGGGCCACGACCCACAGACGGCCCAGGGGTTGCAAGAGCCTGGCTCACTGGCAGTGGCGGGGACCGAACGTCCGTCCTTTCGGCAAGGTTGGTGAGAAATCCCGCAGCATCCGTCATATGGTAGGGCTCGCTGCCTGGCTGCGGTCGCTCTCATTCATGATGAGTTGGTCCGTGTGTGAACGCAGCTGAGAAACGCAGAATTGATGCCATCTTCAGCCAGTTCTGGTTGCTTTTCTCGTCGTTGGCCCGGTCGCTGCAAAGAACTGCCGCGCTCAACTTAAATTGGGGATGACATGCGGGGAGAAAGACAAAGCTGGACTTGCAGTTCAACTTCTAACAGAACCTCAGTAGCCTGGCCTCTAGGTGCTCCTTCAGCAGCTGCCACTTGAGCCACCGCATACGGCAAATGCAGGATTGGTCTGCCCCAACGCTCGTCCGACATGTTCTGCTTGGTCCTGCAGGCAACATCACGACGGGCACTCAATGTCCACTTCTACTTCCAACTGGCAATGACAGCCGAGCAGGCTCCCCTCCCTGAATCCCACCTGAGAACCACATCAGAATCGTGGTGCGGGATCTTCGTTCCATATCCCAATTTGTTCCAGTAGCGGCAGTCCACGTCGGCACGATCAATGCCTCAGTCAGACCAATGATAATTTAATGCTGCTTTGAACAATGTTTGTGTCTGGTCCCGTCACCAAGAACACTTCACATCTTGCTGCGGTCCAAAAAACGCAGCGTGCCAATGCGATCAAATGCGAACACGTGTGGTGCGCCGGGCCCAGCTATTCCACCGAGGTGACTGTAGCAGCAAGCTAGCTGCAGTTTCATTTTCCTTTGCACGAACGTCAGTTCAAGTGGAGCACGAAATGTTACCGTAGGACCATGAATTCAAATCTACGCAGATCTTTGGCAAAAACATTAAAGCATTGGCATTCACAAATAGACTTGAAATTAACAAGTAAATAAGAACTGATTCAGTGCACACAGGGAGCCAATCTCGGACAGAGTGAACTTCAAACACCTCTCGGTCTGGCTCGTTCGGCCGGCAAGTCTCCGGGCGCAGGAACCTGAACAGAGACAAGAGCGAGGCTCTGATCCTCTCTGCCTAGTTTCCAATGAGTCTTGCTAGCCAGCAAATTCGGCCGAGACCAAGAGCGAGGCTCTGAACCTCTCAGCCTACTTGCTGGCTAGCACACATGGCAGGCAGCGCGTGTCAGAATCAATCCGTGGATTTCGGCCGAGACAAGAGCGAGGCTCCGAACCTCTCAGCCTACTCTCCAGCTTGCTGCGGCCAAAAAAACTCCCCCAAGACTTCCTTGAAGGCTGACGGCGTGGGGATGTCGCTGTGTCGCTCGATGAATGTGTTCATTGATGCGAACAGCTGGTCGATGTCCTCGTGACTGTGACCAGACATAAGGCAGCTGAGCTGCCCCCGTGCCAGCCGATGGCATGCCACAAGCAAGCTGATTGCTCTCAGAAGAGTATTGTTCTTCACTTCGCGAGTCGTGTTATCAGCTTGAAGGAAGAGCTCAGCTTGACGAAGATCCACGCGGCTGGAAACGCGGTGGAGCATGTGATAGAGGAGCTCCGTCGAGTAGGACGAATCCTTCGCCAGGCGCGGGTGGCTCAACGCCAGGCAGGCTGACTGCCCGTGCAGCAGACATCCAACCAGGTCCATGGTCGGTCGGTGCAAAGAGGAGAAGTCTTTTCCGGAGAAGACTCCTGATCTTGGGCAGGCGAACTTGCTGTGGTCTGCACCGTCCATTATGAGGCTCAATGGATACAGTCCATTGCCTTGCAAGGATCTCAGCCTGGCGAGGCCCCTCTTTTCCCAGTAGCAAGTACGGTCCTTGTACTGCAGTTTCAAGTGCTGCTCGTACTGACGGCATTGGATGTCCCTCGCCACCTCGTCTGCACCACATTTTCGAATGATGAGCTTGTGCCGTAGACACACAGAGCAAAGCGCGTGTCGGCTGACAGGTCGGATGGCCAGGCGGGTGCCAAAGGACTCGGCCCAAACCTATGACAAAGGATAAACTCCAACATGAGTTGAAGGTGCAGGTGTGCCGTGGTCATAAGGCTAAGTTAGACTATGATTCAGGATGACGTAACTAATGCATAGTAGTGATTTAAAGCGGATTGCCTGTCAGTCCACTGCCAAGCTGCTTCGTTGAACATCTTCAGGCTGATCTTGTCTTTGCCTTCTCTGCGGGCGTTGAGCAGAGCCAAGTATCCTGTGAATGTGCCAGGTGGCAGCATTTTCAATGCTGTCGTGTCCTTGCCAAAATTCATAGACACGGATTTCCGAGGACGCTTGCCTGTCCTTTTTCGAAAACGCAGACCAATTGGCACAGTGTCATTGCCATTCTGAGACTCAGTCGTCTTGGGAACCGGGCTGGCGGTGTCCCGGGCACGGTTTGCCTCGGGCATGTACTCAGCCACAGTGGCATGCATTTCCGTCAAGAACTCGACCACCGCCTGCTGTTTCTCCGTGGATCCTTGCATCTTCCGGTACTGACGAGTTTGCTTCAAGAAGCGTCCATCCCTGGGTGGAGGGACGCCCGATCTCACAGCTTTCCAAAGTTTCTGCATTCGTTCCTTTCCGATAAACAGCAGTCGCCCGAAAGCATCCTGGCATACAGGAGTGTCCAGGATGGACTGGCTGAATGTGGTGCGGTCCTCCGTGGTGTTTCTCTTGCGGCAGGAAGTGATCATATTCACGACCTGCACAACGAGCATTATCACGGACTCGGTCGGACCCGTTCAGGAAGGAAAAAAGCCTATTCAGCAACTGCACTGTTACTATTCACAGGACAGGGACAAGGCACAATAATAACGTCGAATGCCGTGCAGCAGCACATTCCAAATCAACCCTGTTGCAATTAAAAAGCTTGCAGCAAGACACGCGGAGTCAGAGTCACGGTCCTGCTAGCTGGGGAATGAATATGAAATTAAATTTGAATGGCCTCCTTGTCCATGTCGTGCTTGCCGAGAGCACGTAAGCGCAGCTGCAACTCAACCAATGCGTCCGCTTGCCCCCGGAACTGCTCCAAGCAGGAAGACCGAGTCTTGTTTTTCCTTGAGCAGTAGCATCTCTTGTTCATCAGAGAAAGCACCTGCCTGCGAACGGCGTGATAATTCGCCGCTGGACGCTTCCGTTTGCCGGATGATGTGCCTTCAGCCACCGGCAGCATTGGCTTGTCTCGTGAACTGGGCCCAGTGTCATCAACATCAGCACCAGACAATTCCGCCACTGCTGCCAACGAAACACATGAAGCATCATGCCTCCTGCCTTCTGAATGGACAGCCCTATCTCTTGAAGTGGGTCCTGCAATATCGTCATCAGACAACTCCACCACTGCTGCCAGCGCCGAGCTTGTCATTTGCAGCCGTCTATCAATGGCAGCCACATACTCAGGGTTGCCGACCTGAAAAGTACAGCCATCCACACAGATTAGGCCATCAGCAGGTCCTCCAGTGCCATTTCCACCCGCTGTGCCGGCAAATTCACAGCGTGCTGAGCAGCACTTGCTGGAAACATGGACACGCCCCAGGCCAGTATTACTAGGCTAGGCCTGCAATGCTCAACATTCTTGTCACTGAGACTGTCCTCATCATCATTGGATTTGCATTGATTATCAGGGTTCCGCAACAACAATGCCAACAGTTCTCGGAGTGAACAAACATCACGTGGAATTATTCTCGGCAAAACAACGCTGCAAGGCAGTCACAGGAAATTTGAAAGCAGCACAACAACTCAAACGTCATGTTTAAGGTCACTTATTACTGGCTGCAGCGGCGCATGGAGCTTCGGGTGCCGGAGCTTGGAAATTAAATGAAAAGAACTTAGACTTAGACTTGTCAATTCAGCAGAGGAGCGAAGGACTGCTGTCGAATATTCTCCATATCTCCGCCAACAGACAGGTCTCCTTGTGGCTGAGCCCAGTTCTGGAGCCGGCCCGGCTCACCCCCTGAGCAACGGGTCCCTTGCCCTAAGCCAATGAATGTCTCATGCACGCATGACTGCACGACACGCCCCAATGCCAACCTGGCACGGGAAGCCCCCGATCAGACCAGAAGCGCCGCTCATTTCCGTTGCATGAAACAATCTGACATCGGAGTAAACTGGGCCGTCCCAGGCCATGCCATCCGCAATTCTTGCCCGAATCACATCCTGGCAATACGAGTTGGATTCCACCTCAGACGGCGGTCTCATCGCGCGACAGCAATCAAACGGCTGTCACATTGCACACTTAACAGTAACTGCAGCTTGAATCTCAGCTTCCAGCGTACGCGATCGAGCGGCACAGTCCGGAGAGCGCCAGGTCCAAACCGAGCACGCCCGAAAACAAGCTGATGACCGGCCATAGCGTCTGAAACAATGCATGTCGTGAGCAATGAAACAGAGTCTGAGTCTAGTCTGAGTTTAGTAGTGCACGAAGACCAAATTAGATCTGGCCTTCTTGTCTGTTTCGCAAGGCCTCGCAAACAAGGTGTCGAAGGCGACCGATCGTGCACAGCCCGCAACGGGCTTGGTCCACCCGAGCGGCAAGCCTGGACACAGACTGCGAACTGAAGGCCCCCCGAAGAGGCAGGAGAATACAATGAGACTTCAACGTCCATTCCCTCAACAGTCAGTCTGCAACCAAGGTGCCACAGATGTACTCCGCGACGCGCGGGTTGACATACTTGCCAGGATCAACTACTTTTCGGAGCTTGCATGCCTTCTGGAAAGACTCCGAGTAGTAAATTTGCGTCGCAAAGTCCTGCTGGTGCTGTGACGTAATTAAATTTGGTGCGATCTTAAAAATTAAATGCAGCAAAGAAACTTTACGGGCACTCGTCGTCCTGTTTGGCTCTGACACTCAGATACTTCGGGTTTGCTCGGATTGTGGCACCAAAGCATCCTGAGGACAGTCGGCGGTCAGATTGAAACTTTATAATCAGTGCTCTGAGCATCAAGACCAAATGACGTGACAATGACAAGACTTTACTACCCGGGGCCGCAACGTATAGTACCCCATGTCTGGAATATGTGGGGCCGCTTTAGCAAGGCCACTTTGGTCTTGCACGATCTGGGCTGATGCTTCGGCGGCACCTGGGAAGGTTTAAAAACTGTGTCCTCAACATACTTTGCATGAATTATGGAATGATACAATCAATAATCCATCATTGTTGCCGCCACAGACACCATCTTCAGGTTCAGCGGCATTGGCCGTGGAGCGGGGCCAAAGTAGGGAGTCCAAGAACCCACGGCCACGCTTTTATGAATGCCCCCCGAGGCACTCACCCTATAAACCAGCTCGCCAAACTTCGGCAAGGGTTGTTGAGGCTCGTAATGAAGATGATAAAAACTAACATCTCCGGGACCATCCTGGCCCGGAGCCTGACGGGCCGTTCAGCATGAAACAAATCAAACATGACAATGATCAATGAATAATAATCAAATCCTGCGTCATGCACCTACTTTCCAGCCTCAGGGACGACAGCCGGCTTGTTCTTTTTTTCGTCATGCCTGGAGGACGCAATGTCTTGTTCTTAGATACGGGCGGAAGACAAGCGCCAGCCAGCCTCTTCAGATCCAGTGACTGCGACGCTGCTGCAGGGGAACTGGGCGGCATCAGGATAATAACCGTGACAGTCAGACGAAACGCATGCAGCAATGGGGCACACCAAATTTTTCTGGACCATGGTAACCATGAATCTGAGTCTGATGCTACGGATCTGATCTACGATCTACTCGGACTTTGCCTTTCGCTGAGCCAACCATGCAGCTGCAGCCTTCTTTGACACCGACTTCGCCGACCGCCGAGCCAACCAAGCCGCTGCAGCCTTCTCTGCCGCTGCAATGTCCGCCGCTGAGGGAGTGTCCTTCTTCATGACGGCCTTCTTCTGGTTGTCTTTCTTCTTCGTGCCACCGTGCTTCTTCTTGTCACAGTTCTTACTCGTCGTCTCCTCGTGCTCCGGATGCAGCAATGGCTGCATGGCCAACCAGGTCCGCCATGGATCAACTTTCATTACAAATACGAAAGAAACGAACTGACCTCACTACAGTGTTAGCTATAGAGGAAGTGACGTCACTGACAGACTGCAACGGGCATTGAAATTGGCAAGTGATTGCATGTGACTTAAAGCGCTTTGTCTGCCAAATCAGAATCAAAGTAAGACGCATTAAATTATTATCTGAATCTCACTCAACTCATCCTCACTTTTTTCGCAAGCCACGATCAAAGCTATCACAGATCCCGATCAGTACTGAGTCTGACAGGATTGAGGCCGAGACTAAGAGCGAGGCTCCGAACCTCTCGGCCTACTATCCGGACTTCAATGTTACTATGTGGCATAAAGGTTCTCGTCTACAGGGTCGTTGATTTCCTCGCCAGGTTCAGGGGCGACTGTCTCTGCATCGTCCATAGGGTGGTCATGGAGCGCAGGCTGAAAGTTCATGCGATCCAAAAATACGCCTCGCCACATCATCTGCCAGGGTCAGGACTCGGAGAAAGACACCCGGCAAGTCCTCCATCACATCCCGGGTTTCAGGTGGATCTCCTTTACGTCGTTTCGCCACAGGTTCTGCTGGATTTGGGGCATCCAAACGTCTTTTCTTTGGTAGCGGCGTGCGCTCCATGTTTTGACCTACGAAGTTTGGGCCGAGATCTCTGGCGAGACAAGAGCGAGGCTCCGATCCTCTCCGCCTACTCCCCAGAACTCTGGCTCAAACACCTGGGCTTTCGGCCGAGACAAGAGCGAGGCTCTGAACCTCTGGGCCTACTTTCGCACAGAATCCGTGGATTTCGGCCGAGACAAGAGCGAGGCTCCGATCCTCTCAGTCTACTCTCAGAACTCTTAAAGAATCCATGGATTTCGGCCGAGACAAGAGCGAGGCTCCGATCCTCTCAGCTTACTCTCCAGAACTCTGAAAGAATCCATGGATTTCGGCCGAGATGAAAGTCTCACATCCTTTACAAGTTATTGCACACCTCGTCCCCTTACAAGGCATGACAAAAAACAGGAACGGTCTGGTAACCCCTAGCACTCACCAACAGTGACTGGTCCTTCTGTACAGTGATTGAAAGCCTCACTCCCGCAGCTCACCTTCGAACTCCACCAGAGGCAGCATCAGCTGCAAGGCCGTTATTTTAGACTCAGCGGCTTTCAGGTTTTGGCGAAGGATGTTGATTTGATGGAGAGCGAAGTCCCTGTCCAAAGTCATCTCCTTCAGCTGGCTGTCGAGCTCTAAGCACCTGATGGTTGCCGTCCTGAGTTGCATGGTGTCTGATAAAATTCATTGAAAACTCTTAGTCTCTCCTAAGTGGCTTATTATTATGAAATTCCTTCCTAGGGGCTTTATGCGACTTTGTCTGTTCTTCTCGTAGTCCCGTTGCTTTTCCTTGCGCTTGATCTTTGACATGACTTTGGAGTCGGCATCAGAGTCCTCCTCAGGCTCCGACTCAATGATCTCCTTCTTTATGATCTGTTGCTGACGCCGCGGCCTCTGCTTGATCGTCGAAACCATCTGCAGCTCCTTCTTGATGAATGCTTGCTCACACTTGACCATGACAAAGCTATTGTAGGGAAGGCCAGTTTGTAGCATGAGAAGCTCGACAGCTGCAGAGGGACAACCGACAGTTTTAGGGGTTTAGTTTAAGGTTTAGGCGCCATAAACCCGGCAGTTTTAGGGTTTAGGCTTAGGGTTTAGGCGCCGTACCGGCAGTTTTAGGGTTTAGGCGCCGTACCGGCAGTTTAGGGTTTAAGCGCCGTACCGGCAGTTTTAGGGTTTAGGCGCCGTACCGGCAGTTTAGGGTTTAGGCGCCGTACCGGCAGTTTTAGGGTTTAGGCGCCGTACCGGCACTTTTAGGGTTTAGGGTTAGGGTTTAGTATTAGGCGATGTACCGGCAGCTGTAGGGTTTTATTTAAGGTTTAAGGTTAAAGGTCCTTGCACCGTAAACCCGGCAGTTTTAGGGTTTAGGGTTAGGGTTTAGGCGCCGTACCGGCAGTTTAGGGTTTAAGCGCCGTACCGGCAGTTTTAGGGTTTAGGCGCCGTACCGGCAGTTTAGGGTTTAGGCGCCGTGCCGGCAGTTTTAGGGTTTAGGCGCCGTACCGGCAGTTTTAAGGTTTAAAAGGGTTAGGGTTTAAGATTAGTATTAGGCCATGTAACGGTAGTTGTAAGGTTTATGAGTTATGGTATTAAGGTTTAAGCACCGACACCCGGCAGTTTTAGGGTTTAGGGTTGAAGCGCCGTACCGGCAGTTTAGGGTTTAAGCGCCGTACCGGCAGTTTAGGGTTTAGGCGCCGTACCGGCAGTTTTAACTTTTGGCGTTTAGGGTTTAGTATTAGGCGATGTACCGGCAGTTGTAGGGTTTAGTTTCAGGTTTAGGGTTAAAGGTTGATTATTATTATGCACCGGAGACCCGGCAGTTTTAGGGTTTAGGGTTAGGGTTTAGGCGCCGTACCGGCAGTTTAGGGTTTAAGCGCCGTACCGGCAGTTTAGGGTTTAGGCGCCGTACCGGCAGTTTTAGGGTTTAGGCGCCGTACCGGCACTTTTGGGGTTTAGGGTTAAGGTTTAGTATTAGGCGATGTACCGGCAGTTGTAGGGTTTAGTTTAAGGTTTATAGGGTTAACCGGAGACCCGGCAGTTTTAGGGTTTAGGGTTAGGGTTTAGGCGCCGTACCGGCAGTTTAGGGTTTAAGCGCCGTACCGGCGCCGTACCGGCAGTTTAGGGTTTAGGCGCCGTGCCGGCAGTTTAGGGTTTAGGCGCCGTACCGGCAGTTTTAGGGTTTAGGCGCCGTACCGGCACTTTTGGGGTTTAGGGTTTAGATTTAGTATTAGGCGATGTACCGGCAGTTCTAGGGTTTAGTTTCAGGTTTAGGGTTAAAGGTTGATTATTATTATGCACCAGAGACCCGGCAGTTTTAGGGTTTAGGGTTAGGGTTTAGGCGCCGTACCGGCAGTTTAGGGTTTAAGCGCCGTACCGGCAGTTTAGGGTTTAGGCGCCGTACCGGCAGTTTTAGGGTTTAGGCGCCGTACCGGCACTTTTGGGGTTTAGGGTTTAGGGTTTAGTATTAGGCGATGTACCGGCAGTTGTAGGGTTTAGTTTAAGTTTAAAAATTTATAGGGTTAAAGGCTGATTATGCACCGGAGACTCGGCAGTTTTAGGGTTTAGGGTTAGGGTTTAGGCGCCGTACCGGCACTTTAGGGTTTAAGCGCCGTACCGGCAGTTTAGGGTTTAGGCGCCGTACCGGCAGTTTTAGGGTTTAGGCGCCGTACCGGCACTTTTGGGGTTTAGGGTTTAGGGTTTAGTATTAGGCGATGTACCGGCAGTTGTAGGGTTTAGTTTAAGGTTTATTATAGGGTTAACCGGAGACCCGGCAGTTTTAGGGTTTAGGGTTAGGGTTTAGGCGCCGTACCGGCAGTTTAGGGTTTAAGCGCCGTACCGGCGCCGTACCGGCAGTTTAGGGTTTAGGCGCCGTACCGGCAGTTTAGGGTTTAGGCGCCGTACCGGCAGTTTTAGGGTTTAGGCGCCGTACCGGCACTTTTGGGGTTTAGGGTTTAGATTTAGTATTAGGCGATGTACCGGCAGTTGTAGGGTTTAGTTTCAGGTTTAGGGTTAAAGGTTGATTATTATTATGCACCGGAGACCCGGCAGTTTTAGGGTTTAGGGTTAGGGTTTAGGCGCCGTACCGGCAGTTTAGGGTTTAAGCGCCGTACCGGCAGTTTAGGGTTTAGGCGCCGTACCGGCAGTTTTAGGGTTTAGGCGCCGTACCGGCACTTTTGGGGTTTAGGGTTTAGGGTTTAGTATTAGGCGATGTACCGGCAGTTGTAGGGTTTAGTTTAAGGTTTATAGGGTTAACCGGAGACCCGGCAGTTTTAGGGTTTAGGGTTAGGGTTTAGGCGCCGTACCGGCAGTTTAGGGTTTAAGCGCCGTACCGGCGCCGTACCGGCAGTTTAGGGTTTAAGCGCCGTACCGGCAGTTTAGGGTTTAGGCGCCGTACCGGCAGTTTTAGGGTTTAGGCGCCGTACCGGCACTTTTGGGGTTTAGGGTTTAGGGTTTAGTATTAGGCGATGTACCGGCAGTTGTAGGGTTTAGTTTAAGGTTTATACGGTTAACCGGAGACCCGGCAGTTTTAGGGTTTAGGGTTAGGGTTTAGGCGCCGTACCGGCAGTTTAGGGTTTAAGCGCCGTACCGGCGCCGTACCGGCAGTTTAGGGTTTAGGCGCCGTACCGGCAGTTTAGGGTTTAGGCGCCGTACCGGCAGTTTTAGGGTTTAGGCGCCGTACCGGCAGTTTTGGGGTTTAGGCGCCGTGCCGGCAGTTTTAGGGTTTAGGCGCCGTACCGGCAGTTTTTGGGTTTAGGGTTAATAAGCACCGGAGACCCGGCAGTTGTAGGTATTAAGCCTAAACCCTAACTTAACCCTAATCGTAACCTTTTAGGCGGAGAGGTTCGGAGCCTCGCTCTTGTCTCCGCCAAAAGCACGCGACAATGTATTATGACAAAATTTAAAAAGCTTCAACCTTGAAGTTGGAGCGCTACTAATGGACAGCAAATGGCAGGCTACATTATAATGAGGCCCCGACTCCGAGAGAGCTGTCACACTGGGAAGTCGTGCGACGGGGGCTGGCTTCCTGCAGCAAAGCAGTCAGAGAATACTCAAAGACTCCCTGGAATGCAGAAGGCGGTCAGACAGTCAGTGCCACAAGGCTCCGGCTTGTCGTTCAGGGATGACACACGAAGTTGCTGGAAGGGTGCTGTCCTGAAGTCAAGCTGGAAATTTGAATCCAAAACCACACACAGCAGCCTTACATGGCAACACTGTGCCACAAGGCCCCGGCTCGCCGAGGGATGGGACAGTTGGAACTGGTTCGCTTGGACTTCGCTTCTGATTCCTCAAGCAAGGCAGTCAACAGGCTGTGACACGGGGGATCCTTGGATTTCAGCCAAAGCTTTATCCGGGTGCCTGGGAGCCGTAACTGCTACTACTACTACTACTACTACTACTACTACTACTACTACTGCTCTACTACTACTCTACTGCTACTACTACTACTACTACTAGACTACTAGTCAGTCAGACAGACCCCCTGCCAATCCAATACCATTACGGCCTCAACCTTAAAATAATCCCCTGGACCTAACCCGAATGAATGCCGGTTCTGCTGGTCCTGTAAGACCGCCTCGGACTCTGCGCATCCTGGCCAAGTGCGGGGCATACAATGTGACAAGCATGACAGGTCGTAGCAAACGACGTCCGGTTTTACTTGAACTTCAGCTGCAAACTTCACAGCTACTTGGCATGCAGACGCGCAATAGCACAAGAATAATGGCAAGGGCACGTGTTTTGCACCATTCAAACTGCTCGAATCAGAATCTGTGGTGAGTCTGTGCTAGATTAATTGGGAGTTGGATGGATTTCGGCCGAGACAAGAGCGAGGCTCCGAACCTCTCCGCCTAATCTCCAGAACTCAGAAAGCACATGGATTTAAGCCGAGACAAGAGCGAGGCTTGGCGGACTTCTGAACCCCTCCTAAAAGTTAAACTGTTAGCCTCCTTATATATTATAGCTCATATAGAAACCCTTAAAAGTCAGTTAAAGTCTAAAGAGCCAACCAGAAGAACGCCAAGGATGCTCCGATCCTTTCAGCTTACTCTCCAGAACTCTTGCTCTTACTGTGAGTCGCTGTTGGCAGCCGAGGCTCTGATCCTACGGAGGACTCTGAGATGGCTTTTATGATTCGCTCTTACAGTGGGCAGCCTCGACAGCCAAGCGAAGCGGCAGGCTGTGACTTGTAGAGTTCATGGATTTGGGCTGAGACAAGAGCGAGGCTCCGATCCTCTCAGCCTACTCTCCAGAACTCTGGCTTTAAAACAGCCTGCAAAAGACGCCAACTCCGCCGAAATACTCCTGTCCTTGGATTTCGGCTGAGACAAGAGCGAGGCTCTGAACCCCTCAGCTTACTCTCCTTGGATTTCGGCTGAAGCAAAGAGCGAGGCTCTGAACCCCTCAGCCTACTTTCCGGAGTTTGGCGAGGAGTCTCGCTCACTGCCGCTAGCGGCACTGGACCCCGTGGTCGATGCCTGGCTTCGTTTGCCTCCGGGGTCGTGCTTGTCGCAGAGATCCAGGATCGTGTTTAGGTTGCCGTCCTTCTCGCTGATGTAGCGGGCGAGGCGCCACCAGCCTGCAGTAGTGAGCTTCGGCTCCTTTTTGTTGATATGTTCGTCAACAGGGAAGCGCCCAATCTGCGGGCATCCTTCAATGGCGTAGACCTTCGGGACAATGACCGGCACAAGGTCGTAAAGTTGCTGTGGGCTCATGTTGTTGAGCCCCTCATACCACGCCGTCTTGTTCTTCTTGACCTCGTCGTCGAGGATCTCCGGCATCAGGTCGGCCATCATTGCCAGTGTTGAATTATCTGGCCCAGGGAACTCCAGCACCATAGATTCTCCCCTCTTCCAAGGGACGAACCGTGCGCCACAACCCAACTCAGCGGGGAAGGGGATGTCCGGGTAGTACTTTTCCCAGTTGGGTTTGTGCTGCCGGCAATACCACCGGGACCCTTGCTTGTCCCAAAGCTTCCCTGCCCGGTAGAGGCCGCATGTCTTGCCGTCGCCACACTTGGCACGGCACATGTAGAAAAGCGCCATGGACCATTCACCATCTTCATTCACTTCCATTCGGTCGTCATAGTCCATTGCCTTGACCATGCGGTCCTGCTCAGGGTGGTCCTTGAACACTTGGTAGTCATACGCCTGCTCTTCCTCCTCCATCAACTTCTCCAGGGTGCCTTGGCAAATTGGCTGACTTCTGAACCCCTCCTAAAAGTTATACTTTGAGCTTCCATTATTATTATAGTTCTAGAAACTTTTAAGAGTCAAGTAAATTAAAAAATTATTGAATTTAAATTCTACCAGAAGAACATCAAGGCACTCAGAGCCTCTTCATATGGAGCATCGCCCGGGCGCAACTTCTCGAGGGCCTTCTCCATCTCCTGGATCTTCTCATGAATTGCCACCGCTGCTTTCATGCGCTGGTTTGCCCGGCTGAAGGCCTCCCAAAGCTTGCCATCCTGGATGGCCTTGGCCAACCTGCTTGCGAACACGAGCGCCTTTTGCCTCTTCCTTTGCGTACTCGGAAGATTCATCCTTTGTACCGCTTTGATTGCCTCCTGGTACGCTACCACGCGCAATCCGGCGTTGGCGGACTGGGCTTGCCACCTCGCCTCCTTCTTCAGCTCGTCCATGTCAACGTCTTCCCCTGCTTTTAACTTTAGCTCCGCCATGCAATCCACGCAGATCTTCATGCCCCCATGTGCGTCCGAGTCGGACACAAGCATCTGCTTCCTCTTCTTGACGATTCCACACTCTGCACACGGTTGCCCCTTGCTGGGCTGTGCCACCACGCCACCAGTCAGAGGGTCCCCGACGGCCCCGACTTCACGGCCATTCTCATCATCAGCCGGCGGCATGACGGGCTTTGGATTCAAAAGACAATTTGACGAATTTGGAAACACAGACCAAGATCATAACTTATTATGTTATGCTGTGACGGTAATAATCACAATAATAATGGCAGAATCTCAGATTCAAACCTTTCTTCAATGTCTTACTAAATAATTTTATCCTAATATAGTACTGATAGAATCTCACAATAATAATGGCAGAATCTCAGATTCAAACTTTCTTCAATGTCAATCATCCTGGCTCCAACTGTGGCTCTTACCTCACACAACGCCTCTCGGTAAAGCTTCAAAGTGGGCTAGTAGCCTCAAGATCTTCACTGTGGGTCCGTTACCTCCCACCACTTTAGCCAGCAGTGGTTGCGGCAATCTCGGCTGGTACTGCAATCCCTTGCAAGCACAGACTGACAGTCAGAATCTGGCAGAGCAGTCAATCAATGTCAACCGACCCCGAACCCCAGAAGTACCCGCCTCGACGGCTCCACCACGTCTGGGTTCCATGGCCTGATGAGTCGGTCAATGTCAAGCCCTCCAAAAGAAAGCACCGAAAAATCAATTCAACTCGCGCCTCAACGGCAATCAATCAGTGCCTGGACTTACTGCTGATTTATGGCTGGCTTGTTGAATTCGGGCTGCCAGAGTGCGTGTCGTCTAAAGCTATAATTGCCTTGAGCTTTGGCCTGGGTTGTTTGTGGACTTCGGTCGTAAATCTCGCGCATGGCTGCGGAACCTGACCCAGTCTATCTGCCAGCCTGGGTCCCTGAACAAGGCCAGGAGGTAAGCGCACAAAGCTACCGATTTCCAACACAAGTGACATGCCAAGCGCTTCCGGATGAATGCAAAACTAAATTGTCTACTGCAGCTCGGAGCAAAGAGTAACAAGCTTCACGACACTTCGCAACTTTGGTCCTTGGATTTCGGCCGAGACAGTCAGAGTGAGGCGAAGCTCCGCCGATCATATCAGCCTACTCTCGAGATTTCTGGCTCAAACTAGCAAGCGAAAAACGAGGACCGAGGCTCCGATCCTCTCGTCGGCCTACTTTCCAGAAGATCAGAAGGACGATTTCGGCATGCGCTTCTGGAGATTTCTGGCTCAAACTAGCAAGCGAAAAACGAGGACCGAGGCTCCGATCCTCTCGTCGGCCTACTTTCCAGAAGATCAGAAGGACGATTTCGGCATGCGCTTCTGGAAGGCAAAATAATATAATGTTTACTGCAGCTGGGAGTAAAGGGTAACAAGTCTCACTTGTTGCATGCCGCAACTTTTGTCCTTAGCTTGGAGTTTGGCCGAGACAAGGAGCGAGGCTCCGAACCTCTCAGCCTACTCTCGAGAACTCTGGCCCAAACTAGGCGCAAAACAAGGAGCAGGGCTCCGATTCCATCTCTCGTCGGCCTACTTTCCAGAAGAAGGATGATTTCGGCCGAGGCAAAGAGCGAGGCTCTGAACCCCTCGGCCTAGTTTCATCTTTAAAATAAGGAGTTCGGCCGAGACAAGAGCGAGGCTCCGAACCTCTCGGCCTACTTTCCCGTACATTTAGGGCAATAGGCTTTGTACCACTTAGCGCCTGACCAACCAATCTCCCTCAATGCCTTAGGCCAGGAGCCGCCTTTGTCAGCAAAGGTCACGACACATCTCCTGCAATGATTGCAGGCCACGAAGTACCAACACTGTTGCAGGTGCGGCACATACCTGTGGTAATACTTTTCGCCTGTATGCTGAGTGATCGTGTCATCCGGGGCCCGGAAGCTGAAGACCCCAGACGGCGGCATCATGTACTCGGTCACATCACCCCATTCTGTCTCAATGATCGTGCCCTCCAAGAGGTCGCCGCGCATGCCGCGTGTCGGGCTGTTGTCTGGCGACAAAGATTGCTCCCACTCCGTCAATTCTGTCACAAGACGTAACCGAAACTCTTGTGGCCTTTCCTTGATCCACTGAAGGCACTGTTGGTACTGGCTCTCTGCGTCGCACGGGACCAGCGACGACGACGACATTATTGCGCTGCTAGTTGTCTAATTATTGTGATAGGTCATGATTTCTACATGGCAGCGAGTAATCTGTGATAGGTCATGATTTCTACATGGCAGCGATAGTATGCAGCTATTAGCAGCTATAGAGCTTGACATTGATAGCCGACAGACACCCTGAAGTTCTTCACTGCGGGGCCGTTACCTCCCACCTTAAGCCAGCAGTGGTTGCGGCAATCTCGGCTGGTACTGCAATCCTGGTCCCTTGCAAGCACACTGAGACTGACTACCTAAGGCGTCGCGACAACTAGCCCCAGAGAGCAAGCTCTGCCCAGCCTGCCTCGCAACTTGCAGTGCAGACGACCTCTGCCTTGGACCTCTCAGCCTACGCCCTTAGCACAGAAAGCCAGCAAGTGCAACAAGCCAGCAGTGGTTGCGGCAATCTCGGCTGGTACTGCAATCCCGGTCCCTTGCAAGCACACTGAGACTGACTACCTAAGGCGTCGCGACAACTAGCCCCAGAGAGCAAGCTCTGCCCAGCCTGCCTCGCAACTTGCAGTGCAGACGACCTCTGCCTTGGACCTCTCAGCCTACGCCCTTAGCACAGAAAGCCACCAAGTGCAACAACGTGGTTCTCTCCTCTCACACTCCTTCTCTCTCGCTTCTTTCTTTCTTCCCGTCTCCCCGAAGCCTGCCCAACCCCGAGAGCAGGAGAACAGGAGAAATGTTAAAATTTAAAATTCATATAATAAATTTAAATTAAATTAACAAGTATAATAGCTGAGGCCTTAGGGTGTCGTAGGTTTTTTTTTTTTCAATCGGCGCTCGTCTCTGGTGGGCGGCGCGGCGATGCTCCTTTCAAGCTCCGCTGAAACAGGATCCCCTGGTTGATCTTTGACCCCCCGAATAGTACGAAAAAGCCTTCAGGAGGCTTCGGGGCGCACCACTCTCTTAGGAGCGTGCACAAAATCCGACCGTCATCTGAGCCCCGATCGACAACTACTCCGAAGTGTCCATCGTGTAGGGCCCCTGTCGATCTGACCGGCGGGTAAGCGGGGGCGAACGCCTTCGGCACCGAGGTCGGGGTGGAAGCCGAGGCGGTGATCTCCTGGCCCGTCTCCTCCACCCTGACCGTGCTGATCCGCTCGTACTCCGCCTGCTCACGGTGCTGGAGCACGTCGGTGAAGACCTGAGGCGTGATCGCAGCCGACGTGCGCGAAAAGCGCATGTCAGCCCTCATGCGATCGCGGGCATCGTTGACGACCTCCTCGGCGATCTGCTCCTCGCCGAGCTGAACCGTGCTCACCCTCTGGTCGAACACCTGCTGAGCCGAGGTGGGCATGTTCGTGAGCGCCGAGGTGACCGAGGAGCCCAACTGCTGAACAGCCTGCCGAGCCGCCTCGTCCATGAGAGCCGGAGGGCCATTCCGAGCTCGAACGGCGTTGTTCTCGTCGTGCGACCGGTGGGCGAGCGCCTCCTGCCGGACGAACTCCAATGGGCAGATCCTGAGCTTGGATCGAGCCCTCACGTGGAAGTTCCCATGATCCACTGGGAACTCGTCTGTCGCAGTTCCCACTTGCTCTTGCTCGCCGGCGAACGCACTGTGGTACCAGGGAGCGATCACCGCAGACAGCTGGGCGAACTGCTGGATGTGGTCCGGACCTTCCACGCGAGCGCGCTGGCTCCGACAGGCCTGGATCGTGTTGATCAAGGCGGGGCCCGAGATGTGGCTGACCGTGAGCCACGTGCCCGGCACCGAAGTCCTCCCGCACTTGAGATCGATCCGGTTGTTGGCGTCCCGGAACCGAAACTCAACACGATCAGCATCGTTCCCGTAGCCTTCTCGCGATGAGCGATCTGTCACCCTGAGCTCACAAGTGCTCATGGCATGATCACTCGCCATCACTGCTCCTCTCGGGCCGATCGTGTAGACCCGGGCTCCGACCTCGAACGAAGACCGAGATGACGATCGAGGGTCGGAACCATCCTTCGTTCGCCGACCGGATCAAGACCTCGTCACAGAACTGCTGCTGGACAGAGAGATCTGAGTCCGAGCGGTAGCCCCTGAAGACCCAATGGAAGAGGACCTCATTTCCATTGAAGACCTTCACATCCACATAGGTGGCCGAGGTGTCGAACATCACCGGCCACGTGAAGGGCTGGAAAGCCGGGTGCGATAGCGCCCGACTCGCATAGGAGTCCCACTGAGCACATGGGCCCCCTGTTCTCGAAGTCATCGAGAAGAGCAGAACTGCCTTGATACCGTCGAGCGTATAGTTCGCGAACAGCGAACAGTGGTAGCCCGAGTTCGGGGGCATGACCAGGTCCCGCTCCGTGAGCACGTTGATCGAACTGGCGGCATTCGAGATGATCTCCTCGGCCAGCCAGTTCTGGAACGGGGAGATCACCCGATCGTCGCGATTGTCGATGATGAGGAGGGAGTTCTTGGTCTCGTCCTCCTCTTCAACCACGAGGTGGCGAACGAACTCGGGTCGCTGCACCGCGAAGGGGTTGTGAGCAGCGGGAGCACCACGATCACGACGTCCACGACGATCGTCGCGACCCCAGCCTCCAGAGCCCCAATCACCGGATGCGGCAGCTGGAGCCGCGGGATTCTCGGGAGCCTCTGCCTCGCCTGGAGTGTAGAATCCCCAGGTTCCCGGATTCTCAGGCTGACCAAGCCGGCGAGGCAACCCGAACTGTGGGGCCATCGGAGCCGCCATCTGCCGACCTTGATGGAAGCCAGCGGGAGGGAACGACATGGCTGCAATCGAGCGAGCCTAGTCACTTCCACCTCCCACGCCGATTTTTTCGGTATGGCCCGATCGGCTATCGCCAAAATGGCCACGGAAAAGAAAGATCACGTCTGTTCCAACGATCGCGAAACTGATCTCCTAATTCGTACCCACCAGACCGATAATTAGGAGACTAATAATAATAATAGTAATAGTAATAGTAATAATAATAATAATAAAGGCCCGCGGGAGGCTTCCCATTGTTTGTTCACATGCTTCCTGTGGATATTCCTATGAGTCCTATGAACAGTAAATCACAACTTGTATAGGAGCCTCGATAATTGGAACCGCGCTTTGGGGATATTACACACCACGACCATCAGAAGGAACCGGAGAAAGAACAATGTTCGCAATGACCCACACTTCCATATTATGTTATACTGTATAAGATGTAACTATCTTGTACTAACCATTATATTGTGCTTTGTCATCCTAATCCTGCATCAGCTTATCATTTGATGCGATGCGATATGGTATGCTACACTACGAAATGAGATGAGGTGATATGACATGCTACGAAATTAAGATTAGGCGATATGACGCGTGATATGTTATGACATGATATGATAGGAGATGATACGATCTACTACTAGCTGAGATGAGCGGAGATGATATGAGATGAGATGATACGATATGCTAACTAACATACTATGACTAACCAGTCGTTTTGGGGGGGCCGTTGGCTCTTTAGCTCCTTATTTAATAGGGATTGTCATCATCCCTAGCTCCTTAGCTCCCCCAATATCATTGGTTAGATGATACTGTTATATTCAATGATTACCCAACCTTCGAGAGTGCACAGCCCTCCCGCCTCCGGCCACGAAGCCCAGCCTTGGACAGGAGGGCGCAAATCTTGGGTATATTATAAGAAGGTCTTTAGAGTTTTAGGGTTGAGTTTAGGACTAGGTCTGCCAAGTGCTTCAGGGGGCATGTCGCTTCTTCTCTTACTTGCAATCGGGTTTGGGTTGGCGGCTTATTCTTGCTGGTCTCTTGGTGTTGGGGTGGTCTCTTGGTGGGCTGTCAGGTGTTCTCCTAGTTGCTGTCATCCTCGTTGTCGTGTTCGAGTTTTCTCTTGTTGTCTCCTGGTGGTCTCCTGGTGTCGTGGTGGTCTCCTCGTCATCAGGGAAAATACAGGTATTAACTCGTCAGTAGCCAGTTGCCACTTGTGTTTTGTTCCATTTTTTATGGCGCATTCAAAAGACCTCTTCGGTCGGAGGCTCGGGAGCTCCAATCCGCGTGATTCATTTGTACTCGAGACTTGGAGGCAGAGACCACCATCAACCACCAGGAGGCCAGACAAAAAACACCAAGACACCACCGGGAGACCACCAAAAGACCACCACAACACCAGGGACCACCTGGAGACCATCTGAGAGTTTCCGAAACTAGGGGACCCGAATACAGTACCCTAAATCGTAGGATCTTTGTTATAGCGACCCCAAAGTAAGGTACCCCTAATTTGCGGAAACTGGAATCTGGAGACCACCAGAGGAGGCACCAAGAGACCACCGGATGAAAATAGGATCCGCGCAGCTCCTTTCCGAGGCGCGGAACAGCAAATCTACACTCTCTGTAATTTGAATGCAAGAACCACAACCAGCAATAGCTTTTAATGAAAATAATACCAGTAGTAGCAATCGTAATGGTAATAGTAAGTTGCTACACTGTTTGGTGAATAATCAGAAAGCCATTGCAAGCCCTGTAAACCCTACAACCGTGCAAACCGCAAACCCGAAGCTGTCTAGTGGCCTTCCTCTTGGTCGTCTGTCCAGTCAGTCATCGCGAGCAGCACAGCCCAGTGCTCCAGGGAAGCATCGCGCAGAGTGCTCGTCTTGGAGGATGAAAACTTGGGACTTTAGGGTTTCTTCAGCCCCTTGGACCCATCATAAACATGACAATCTCGAATAGCCTCCTGGGATTCTTTTGTTATCTATACAAGAAATCCAAAATGGTTCCTAAGCAGAGCCCAGCAGGGGGGGGCGGCTCAACCGTTGTCAGTCTGCGAGGTTGTGGAGCTTTTAGTTATCCACATCAACTCAGCCTTGCGTCCTACTCGGCGGATCCTTCCGGAGGGTGCTCTTGGGTTTATGTTTGACAACTATGCTGCTCTGGGCATCAAAAGTCTCGGTGTAGCGCAGCTTCTAGCGTGATGCGCAGGGGCTGCGAGGTATCGGATGAGCTGAGAGTTGCGCTAGTCGTCCTCAAGGGCGTGGTTCGAATTTTCATGTTGAGATGAGCGACTAGCCTCAGAAAGGCCTGCGGAGTTCATGCAACGCGAACTAGTGTACGACCCGAATCCCAGAGTCGACATCTTCGACGCCCCGACCCTGAACTGTATGTAGCTTAATGGCCTGCAATCATATAGAAGCTTGAATTATTGCCAGTATGTACCTCTACTAGACTATACCTATATGCCATATAACTATCAAATGCTCGTACTCTTACGCTTACTCTTACTCTTACTACTAGCCTTATCACTAGTACCACCACTGTTACTATTGTCCTCGCCAAATTCCTGCTGTTTATGGAGGTGAGAGCTTTGCGCCCGTTGGAGTCAGAATAGAAGTCTCCCGACAGTTACATTTTCTCCTACGCCTACTCCTACTCTTACTCCTACTCCTAATCTTACTCTTACTCTTACTCTTGCTCTTGCTCTTCTGTAGTACTGCTGTCTACTACACTACTCCTCCTCCTCCTCCCCCTACTACTACTACTACTACTACTACTACTACTACAACTACTACTACTACTACTACTACTAGTTACTACTAGTGCTATTATGACTATTGCTTTTTCGCGTTGTCGAGTTTTTAATTTTGTTCGTGGTGTTTGGTTGTGTTGTTTTAGTGTTTTAGCGTTTTCTCCTGTTGTTTATACCTACACTGGAATATACCACGGTATTCTCATTATTCAGGTTTGAAAACGGATTGGAGCCCTGACTGGCCGATCCTCTGAGTGAAAGCTCTCATGCCAGGCTTTTCTCGGGATCCGGATCTATGTTTTAGGTGGGTGGTTGTCAAAATTAGGGTCCCTTTTGTACCCTAAATAATAGGTGCTGTATCATGATAGGGACCCCAAAAGGGACCATAATTTTGACAACCACCCAGGTACTGTTTAGGGGTTCGCCCTGCTTTGAGGGGCTTCGGATATCTAGGCCTTCATGCACCTGGATCAAAAACTGTGCTGCCATTAAGCAGTAACTGCGGAAGCATCAGCTGAAACCTGTGATACTAGAACATCGCCTGCATGCAGAGTTTCGGGCCTTAAAGGAACCCTCAAGGGAACCCTCACAGGAAGGCCTTCCGAAAACCTTCTAGGAACCTTTTCAGGAGCCCTTACAGGAACCCCCTTTACAAACCATACCTAGCATATAGGGAACCTTTAAAGGAACCCTCATAGGAACCCCTCAAGGAAACCTACTACTCAGCAACCTTCAAAGGACCCTTTGTGAAGGATCCCAACTAGAAAACCTATAAAGTAACCCTCATGAATCAATGAAGGAACCTTAAGCCTTAAACCCCATTAAAGGATCCCTTAAAGGAACCCTGAAAGGACCCTTAACGGATCCCTTTCAAAAATTCTATAAAGCAACCCTTGTGAAGGAACCCTTGTAGAAGCGCGTAAGGTGAAACGAGGATGTCGGCTGCCTCGCTGCTCGTTGCGGTGAAGCCGAGGACAGGTCTGTGCGGACGGAGCCGAGGAGTAGCACGAACAATGATAACAATAGTAGAAATAATGATAACATTGTAATGCTACAAAAAAGTAGAATAATAATAGCAATAATGATAGTAATCATAATGATAGCAGTAATAAACAATTTGTAATGACCATGAACATAATAGTGATATGGTGAATATAGAGTCATACTGTAATAGCAGTACTACTACTAGTAGTAGTAGTCGTCGTCGTCGTAGTCGTAGTCGTAGTCGTAGTAGTACTAGTAGTAGTCGTCGTCGTCGTCGTAGTCGTAGTCGTAGTAGTAGTAGTAATAATAATAACAATAATCATAATGATAATAATGACCGCATTAGAAACCATCTTAGTAGTAGTAGGCGTTGTTGTTGTTGTAGTATTAGTAGCAGTTGTAGTAGTGGTGGTAGTACGTAGTAGTAGGAGGAGGAAGAGAGGAGGAGGAGGAGGAGTGGTAATAATAACAAGAATGATCATGGTACATGTAAGAATAATTAGAAGAACAACAACAGAAGTAAAACTAATAGTAACGATAACGGGTTTAGAGTTCGTACTACGGATTGCCACGCTTCACTGGCGCTGGTACCACCAGTACCACTACGGCTGCTAACACTACTGCGACGACGGCGCCCACCAGAAGGAACACGATGACTACTGCTGATTCTGCTGCTAATCATGACGTGTCATGCCGCTTTTTTCGAGTGCTGCCGCTGCTTCTTCTGCGGCTAGTTCTGCTGCTATTGCTGCTACAGCTGTGTGCTGGTAGCCATGGCAACTAGCATCATGCTCATGAGGAATCCTGAGAGCAGCAATGATGACAATCAACCTGAAATGACATGAACAGGAATAATAGCATACCAGGGTGTTCTTTCGTGAAGATTTTGGTGGATTTTGCCTTCAAGTCGAAGACACTTGATTTGGGGAAGCTAGACCAGGAAAGCATGTTCAACAGAGTTTAGGGCTTCGGACGGGCTTCAGGGTGGGGTCACAAGTGTCTAGACTCGCTGCCTGGATTCGTACAATCTTACCCGTTATACCATATCCTCATCCCTAAACCCTACTGTAAACCATGGTTGGCTTGCACACCGGATTGGGTCTTGATGTGGGGCCCTTCATAATTAGAATGTGGTTTTGGGGCCCATTATACTACAACTCTAATAAGGAACCCCCAGAATAGTATTGGTATTCTTTTAGGCCCTTTCAGGGATCCCTTTAAAGGAACCTGATAATTCTTTGGGCCCTTATATTGGATGCGTCCCTGCTTCGGCCTCCACTTGCCCGTGAGAGGCGGGGCTCCCGCGGAGTGGTGGGTCCTGGCTGTGCACTGGAAGGATCATGGGACTTAGTAAGTGGGGTTCCTTAAAGGGATCCATAGGGTTTAGGGTTTAGGGTTCTACTTGAAGGATCATGGGACTTAGTAAGTGGGGTTACAAATCAGGTAACTATACTTACAAGTACTGATAACCCCAATGAAGGTACTTATAACCCTACTTACTAAGCCCCATGATCCTCTAAGCAAGGAAAGTCTGCTGGCCTAGGAGCTCAGGGAAATTGCTTATACTATAGCAAGTTATATTGAACCAAAGTTTACTTTAAAAGAAATTAGGATCCAAACCTGAGGGTTCTGGGATCCAAAATGGTGGTTCCAGGATCCAAGATCGAGGCCCGGGGCTTCAGAATTGCTTTTTTGCTTTTGGACGGTTCCTTTTCTCCCTGTTACAGTCGGAAAACCAAGAGTTTAAAGCCTAGAGAAGGCAGCTCAGCATTGTTCAGACTTCTGTTAACACTAGCAGGTTGCCATTATCTTGACATGTAGATCCAGCTTCTTTCTCTTACTCTTAGTGGTAGTAGTGACAGTGGCAGCGGTAGCGGTAATGCCATTAGTAGCAGTCGTCGTAGCAGCAGCGGCAGCGGCAGTAGCAGTCGCAGGAGCGGTGGTCGTCGTCCTGGTAGCCGTTGGCAGGGGCAGTGGTATTGGTAGTGGTACTGGTCGTAGCTTTAGCAGCAACAGGAGTGGCAGAAGCAGTAGTTGTTGTTGAGTTTGCTGTTGTTGTGAGTAGTAGTCGTCGTGGTGGTGGTAGTGGTAGTGCTGGTTGTGGTGGTGGTAGTGGTAGCGGTGTGGTAGTGGTAGTGGTAGTGGTAGTGGTAGTGGTACCGGTAGTGGTAGTGGTAGTGGTAGTCGTAGAAGTAGTAGAAGCACAAGAAGTAGTAGAAGTAGTAGAAGTAGTATAGAAGTAGAAGAAGTAGTAGTAGCAGCAGCAGCAGGAGTAGTAGTAGTAGTAGTAGTAGTAGTAGTAGTAGTAGTAGTAGTAGTAGTAGTAGTAGTAGTAGTAGTAGTGGTAGTGGTAATCGTGGTAGTGGTAATAGTGGCAGTGGTAGCGGTAGTAGTGGTGGCAGTCGTAGTGGTACGCACCCCCGCCTTTACCAACTACCTCTCCTTAGCATTGCGACCACTTCTTAGCACAGAGGGTGGGGGGATGCCACCGCTCTGGCTGGCGGTTAGAGAACGCAGGTCAGCCATGGCCAAGATTAACTGCTTCGCCGTTGCTGCAGCTGCTGCAGCAGCAGAAGATAGCAGAGGTGCAGGAGGAGCAGTTGTAGTAGCACCAGCAGCAGGAGTAGTAGGAGCAAGAGCAAAAGCAGGAGTTGGAGGACTAGGAGCAGGAGGAAGGGGGGGCAGCAGCATTTGCAGTAGCAGTGAATGTGACGTGACAGGGCAATAGCGGTGAAAGCAACAGTGGGAGCAGGAGTGGGAGCAGGAGCGACAGTGCGAGTGGGAGTAGCAGCAGGAGAAGCAGCAGTGATTGGAATGAGTAGGAGTAGGAATAATTCGTAGGCATAGAAAAGGCAGCAGATTCATCGCAAGTCAGGTAACGCGGTCCTGCCACGTCCGCCCTTGGGGCTCTTTCCCGCAGCAGCTGCTGCCTGAGGTATGCATTTGTCTTGCATCATGCAAGGTTTACGTGTGTCCTATATTCTTACCATGTAAATGCATATTAAGGCGGGCATTCGGGTTAATATTTACATGCAGGTTTAGGATTTATGGGCGGGTTTACGGGGCATGCTTGCTGTGATCCCCGAGTTGCGCTTCACGTAACCAGTGAAAACTTTCACACAGAGAGAGAGAGAGAGAGAGAGAGAGAGAGAGAGAGAGAGAGAGGAGAGAGTAAGATAGTAGAGAGAGCGAGAAGAGAGAGAGGAGAGAGAGAGAGAGATGAAGAGAGAGAGAAAGAGAGAGGAGAGCGAGCGCGAGAGCGAGAGCGAGAGCGAGATCGAGACGGAACGAGAGCGGAGCGAGACGGAGCAGAGCGGAGCGGGAGAGGGTAGGAGAGGAGGGAGAGGGAGGGGAGAGAAGGAGGGGGAGGGGGAGGGAAAGGGAATCGTGAGAAGAGAGAGAGAGAGAGAGAGGGCGAGAGAGGAGAGAGATAGAGAGAGAGCGCGAGCGAGCGCGAGAGAGCGAGAAGCGAAGATCGCGAGGGATAGGGAAGGTAGAGGGGGGTGAGGGGGAGGGAGGGAGGGAGGGAGGGAGAGAGAGAGAGAGAGAGAGAGAGCGAGAGCGAGAGCGAGAGCGAGAGCGAGAGCGAGAGGGAGAGGGAGAGGGAGAGGGAGAGGGAGAGAGGGAGAGGGAGAGAGGGAGAGGGAGAGGGAGAGGGAGAGGGAGAGGGAGAGGGAGAGGGGGAGGGAGGGAGGGAGGGAGGTGTAGCTATGTGTGTGTGTGTGTGTGTGTGTGTTTTAGCGCAATTTAGGATACACCATGATACAGAGGGTACATAAGGGTGGCCTCTAGGGCCTCTGGGGCTTGGGGTGGCCCGTCCGCGGCTTCGGCCCTCCCACACGAAGCTCTCACACCAAGCAGTACAGTACATGGAACGACAAGTAACCTGCGACTCTCCCTATCTAGATGTTCTTGCCAAGTTGCACTTCAAGGTATTGGCGCTGCAATTCCTCAAGCTGCTGCTGTGTAGTCAATAGCTGACTTTGTAAGAGTGCCTCGTGTCTGAAGCACGCCTCCTCCGTGAGATTCTCTGCTGGTGCCGGCGGGCCGGTGCGAGTCACAGGCTCAGCCACCAGCTCCCCCGTGCTACGGTTGGGAGCTTCTGCGATCTCCGAGCTGGGCCAGGGATCTGAAACGGCAGGCCCAGGGGGAGGCGCGAAGGCTTCCGCTTCCCCGAAAGAACTCGAGGACCGATCCCCGAGGACCCCGCAGGGATCGAGCAAAGAGCTGGCTGAGGCGGGAGCTGTCATGTCATCTGCCGACCTCTGCTGCCTTCTGCTGGGACGTGCCAGGCGCTGGGGCCGCAAGCCAGGATCCCCGAGAGCAGACCCTCGAATCGTGCAATCACGCACGGAAGGCGACAGAGACCGCGGATGCGCGAACATCTCAATGCGGGGGTCGACCACTTCTTCACCAGCAATAGAAATATTACCGCTCTCCAAATGCAGCGTGCTACCGGGTGACAGGCTCCGGCGACTCCGACCGCGGTCTGGACTCCGCAGGCCGTTGAGTGCACCGCTGGTGTAAAGGGCGCTGGCCTCCTGGCGCGCCCGCTCCAGCCAGGCCCGTAGCTGCACCGGCGCACTCAGGGAAGCGGCCTCGGCGCTGCTTTGAAGGCGATCCGTGAATCGGCTGGAGCTGCTGGTGGGAGATGCTTTCCGAACACAAGTCGAGCTCGAGTGAGGCGTCTCAGGCATTGTATCCGAGCTCTCTGCCCGCGTCTTTCGAGGCGGAGTTGCTTGTGATGAGCGGGTGGGGTGGCTTCGGCTTGTTTGCGGCTGCCTAGGAAAACTCTTTTGCCCGTGGTTGGGCAAGGGCATGCTGGCACTGCTGCTGCTTTTGCAACTCGTGCCTGCTATGCTCGCCGCACTGGCGCTTGGTGTATGCTGGGGTGGTTGCGGTGGCTGTTGGGGCCTGCGGCCAGGCCGAGCAGGAACCTTTCGGCGCAAGGTTCGATCTGCACGAGGCTCTGGTTCGGGCTGGCTCTCGGCGTTCGTTGGCTCGTAGTGCCCTCGATCAAGCTGTGGTACCTCCGCCCGTCGTTACTCTTCTGCACGGACATGGACTGAGATCGACACACATTCGAATCCATGTTGCAGGGTCTCAGACATCTAGCCAACAAGCGATGATGAGGCTCAGGCCGTGGGGACTTGGCCTGAGATGCACAGCAAGACGAAGCTGCTAGCAGATCACGTCACATCATGTAAAATCAGATACACGTAAGCTGTCTGCCGATTTTAGGAATGTCAGTGCACAGGTGCGCACAAGGACACTTAGGTGAGACTTGATAGCCGTGATATGGGTTAAGGAAATATGCAGCGTGATGCCTGCATGCTGCCTCACACGCGACGGTTGGTCCCAACGTTTTCTGTTTGTTGCGAATTTGGAGTGAGCTGGTTTGGCAACGCAAGGCTTGTACAATGAACTTGTGCAGGAGGTTCGCTCGCCTTCGGCGCTCGGCCTCTCTAAGCACATGATGAGCGTTGCTTGGCCGGAGATTGGCCAGAGCATTCTGACATAAAAGATCTAGCAAAGAGGCTGAAGACCCGGATTCTATTCCTTCATTTACACCATAGGTCCCAACCCACCGGGTCGTGCCAACCGTGCTGAATCAGGTTTTGCCAGGAAAGGATCTTCAAAGAAGGGCTTCCCTGGCGAGTTCCGGAGAACCAAAACTTATGAATTTTGCAGGTCCGGCTGAGTAGCCTTCCTATCTACGCTAATTGCATCCGCAACACCCTTCGCATCCTTGCTCTCCTAGGCGGCCTCCTTCGCATCCAGATTCACAATGTCCGGCTTCGAAATCGAGGCATCCTCCTCCTCGTCCTCACCTGGAAGGCCGTCCAGCTGCTTCAGTTCATCCTCGGTGAACATGAACCTCATGGCCTTGCGGATGATGGCCAGAGAGGCCATGAAGAACGGGAACACCACCGACGTTTCCTTGATGGCTTTCAACCCATACAGAATGCCAAGACAGATGACCTGGACGACGGTGTACAGGTGCACTCGGCTGATAGGCAGCTTCTGGATGTAGTGGTACTGCGGGTACTTCGCCGGGTCCCAGATGAGCCACAGCTTCAAACGGTCGAAGAGGTTGTTGCCGGTCAGGCTCGCGATTCCCATGTAGAAGAACACGCCCTGCAGCACGGCCCGGGGCAGGAACTTCAGCACTGGTGCCAGGAAGAGTGCTGAGCCAATGAGCACGTGAATCCTTAGTTGCTGGGTTCATAGTTCATAAGATTCATAAGCCCAAACAAGTAAAGTGTAAATTCAGTTCTACAGATAGTGGATAATATAGGTGTAAAGCGTACTCATTCACCTACTAAGGTTCAAGAAGTTGGTAGCACGCTGTTCCACCACCTTCGTAGGCACCTTGCGCTCTCCTTCCGGAAGCTGCTTCACCTCGTAAGTGGTCAACGAGATTACGTGGGTGATACTCGGCACCGTGGAGGCCACGGACAGCGGCAGGCCCAGCACAGCACAGACAGGCAGCGTGAGCGCTCCCCGAACAAACCTGAGACCCTCTTAAGGAGGAAAAGACAAGAAGATGTTTTTTGTGGACCCCTTACTAAGATACCGAAACCCCAAGCCTAAAAACTCAAAAGGGACTCTAACTTATCTGAAGCTGCAAGTCCAGGTGGTACGCAGCCGGCTTCTTCAGACCGTTGGAGGGTCTGTTCACGATCACACTGGTGAGATTCTGATCCAGGTAACCTAACACTGCGAAGCCAATCGCCTCGGTTGTGATTGAAGTGAAGCTAGTTGCTTGAGGTGACACTGGTTGCGAATATGTTCGCCTACAACCTTGTAGCCTCAATCTACAATGGACCAGAAGCATGTCCTCTTGTCAAGCCGCCGGAAGGATCGCATAAGCAATGCCCCAAGCGGGGAAGGGGCGGTCCATGCCGGCGGGATTAATGATCCACGGCCGCTTGCTGCCATCGGACAAGCTCAAGTTTGGCGAGAAGTCTGCGTCCACCTGCAACATCCTCAGGCCTGTGTCGTTGGAGTAAATGGCAGCCAAAGCCGAGCCACTCACCAAGGCGATGGTCACTGCGAAATTGGCCGCAAAGTTGCGAACGAATCGGAAAGTCCAGGGGCTTCGGCGGAAGCTGGACAAGTATGTTGCCAAACCAAATGTCCAGATGAACAAGAGGGCTTCAAACATGCAGTTCGTCAGCGTCAGCCTGCTTTCCGTGAAATTCTCGATGATTGGCCGGGCTCCGTCGATGATGAAGATCAGCGAGATTAATCCTAGACTGTTCAGTAACCCCAATTGCTTCTTCAGATTCAGGCTTGCTATATTGTAGTCGGAACCCAGAATATCAAAAACAAACCTGCATCACTGCACAGACTAGAATCCTGCGAAGATGTCTTCGCTGAACATAGTCACGTGCTTCATGAGTGCGCACAAATCGAAGACCGCCACCAGGACGGTGAAGAGGGAGCACCACATGCATGTCCAGAAATAAAACGGCATGAATTCCACGTCCACGGCAACTGCCAAGTCATAGACGACAAGCGTATAAGCCAAGAACGGACCGGTGGCACCCAAAATCGAAAGGGGTTGGCCGGAAAATGTTGAGAAGATCAAACCGCTGATACATGTGCTCATAATCATTTCCATCACTCCGAACTGGCCGTTCGTGCCGTCAAGGAACCGACTGCCGAACGTAATCGCAGGGGCAAGGGCTGCGATGAACCTTACTGCCACGACTGGAAAATACCCAAAAAGAAACGCTACACTTCCCGAATTGTAGCACTCTAGAAGAATTCACTAGCTTCAGACAAAGGTTTGCATATTGCCAGACGAAGGAACAGATACAAGATGGACGACACCGATTTCTGGAAGTTCTCCGGTTTGAAGGCATCCGTCCAATCACTGCAATAAAGCGGCGCTCGCCTGCGGATATCGAGTCGCAGGCCCCCACCAAGCTTGCCAGTGAAGTCTAAAGGCCCGTAATCCTTCTTGGGTGCATGCGCGATGTTTCCGGACTCGTAGCGGTACACAGCCTCGGCCTCCGCCATGATAGAGAGGTTGGGGTCGTTATCAACGAAGGGAGAACTAAGGCTAGTGCCGAAGGACCTCGAGCCAAAGACGCATTGGGTTTTCCCTCCAGTTGCGGCCAGAACAATCTCCGAGGATTAAAGAAACCAAGTGGGAAGGACAACATGTCAGTCAGGCAATCCACTGGCACCCGATTTCCCAGAAGACTACCGCCCATTTTCCGCACATAATGTGGAGTAAGCTGGTTTGGCAACGCAAGGCTTGTGCAAAGAACTTGTGCAGGAGGTTCGCTCGCCTTCGGCGTTCGGCCTCTCTAAGCACATGATGAGCGTTGCTTGGCCGGAGATGGGCCAGACAATTTTTATTGACGTAAAAGATCAAGCACGCAGGCGGAAGACCCAGAAGCCACTTCCTGATTAAGACCTAGACCCAACACCACAGGGTCGTGCCAACCGTGCTGAATCAGGTTTGCCAGGAAAGGCCTTCAAAGAAGGGCTTCGCTGACGAGTCCCGAAGAACCAAAACTGATTGAATTGTGCAAAGCGGTCCGGCTGAGCAGCCTCCCTATCTACGCTAGTTGAACATCCTTGTTCTCCTAGGCGGCCTCTTTCACGTCCAAGTTCACAATGTCCGGCTTCGACATCGCAGCATCCTCTTCCTCGTCCTCACCTGGGATGCCATCCAGCTGCTTAAGCTCATCCTCGGTGAACATGAACCTCATGGCCTTGCGGATGATGGCCAGGGAGGCCATGAAGAACGGGAACACCACCGACGTTTCCTTGATGGCTTTCAACCCATACAGAATGCCAAGACAGATGACCTGGACGACGGTGTACAGGTGCACTCGGCTGATAGGCAGCTTCTGGATGTAGTGGTACTGCGGGTACTTCGCCGGGTCCCAGATGAGCCACAGCTTCAAACGGTCGAAGAGGTTGTTGCCGGTCAGGCTCGCGATTCCCATGTAGAAGAACACGCCCTGCAGCACGGCCCGGGGCAGGAACTTCAGCACTGGTGCCAGGAAGAGTGCTGAGCCAATGAGCACGTGAATCCTTAGTTGCTGAGTTCATGGTTCATAAGATTCATAAGCCCAAACAAGTAAAGTGTAAATTCAGTTCTACAGATAGTGGATAATATAGGTGTAAAGCGTACTCATTCACCTACTAATGTTCAAGAAGTTGGTAGCACGCTGTTCCACCACCTTCGTAGGCACCTTGCGCTCTCCTTCCGGAAGCTGCTTCACCTCGTAAGTGGTCAACGAGATTACGTGGGTGATGCTCGGCACCGTGGAGGCCACGGACAGCGGCAGGCCCAGCACAGCACAGACAGGCAGCGTGAGCGCTCCCCGAACAAACCTGAGACCCTCTTAAGGAGGAAAAGACAAGAGGATGCTTTTTTTGGACCCCTTACTAAGATACTAGGAAACCCCAAGCCTAAAAAGGCAAAAGGGACTCTAATTTATCTGAAGCTGCAAGTCCAGGTGGTACGCAGCCGGCTTCTTCAGACCGTTGGAGGGTCTGTTCACGATCACACTGGTGAGATTCTGATCGAGGTAACCTAACACTGCGAAGCCAATCGCCTCGGTTGTGATTGAAGTGAAGCTAGTTGCTTGAGGTGACGCTAGTTGCGAATATGTTCGCCTACAACCTTGTAGCCTCAATCTACAAGGGACCAGAAGCATGTCCTCTTGTCAAGCCGCCGGAAGGATCGCATAAGCAATGCCCCAAGCGGGGAAGGGGCGGTCCATGCCGGCGGGATTAATGATCCACGGCCGCTTGCTGCCATCGGACAAGCTCAAGTTTGGCGAGAAGTCTGCGTCCACCTGCAACATCCTCAGGCCTGTGTCGTTGGAGTAAATGGCAGCCAAAGCCGAGCCACTCACCAAGGCGATGGTCACTGCGAAATTGGCCGCAAAGTTGCGAACGAATCGGAAAGTCCAGGGGCTTCGGCGGAAGCTGGACAAGTATGTTGCCAAACCAAATGTCCAGATGAACAAGAGGGCTTCAAACATGCAGTTCGTCAGCGTCAGCCTGCTTTCCGTGAAATTCTCGATGATTGGCCGGGCTCCGTCGATGATGAAGATCAGCGAGATTAATCCTAGACTGTTCAGTAACCCCAATTGCTTCTTCAGATTCAGGCTTGCTATATTGTAGTCGGAACCCAGAATATCAAAATCAAACCTGCATCACTGCACAGACTAGAATCCTGCGAAGATGTCTTCGCTGAACATAGTCACGTGCTTCATGAGTGCGCACAAATCGAAGACCGCCACCAGGACGGTGAAGAGGGAGCACCACATGCATGTCCAGAAATAAAACGGCATGAATTCCACGTCCACGGCAACTGCCAAGTCATAGACGACAAGCGTATAAGCCAAGAACGGACCGGTAGCACCCAAAATCGAAAGGGGTTGGCCGGAAAATGTTGAGAAGATCAAACCGCTGATACATGTGCTCATAATCATTTCCATCACTCCGAACTGGCCGTTCGTGCCGTCAAGGAACCGACTGCCGAACGTAATCGCAGGGGCAAGGGCTGCGATGAACCTTACTGCCACGACTGGAAAATACCCAAAAAGAAACGCTACACTTCCCGAATTGTAGCACTCTAGAAGAATTCACTAGCTTCAGACAAAGGTTTGCATATTGCCAGACGAAGGAACAGATACAAGATGGACGACACCGATTTCTGGAAGTTCTCCGGTTTGAAGGCATCCGTCCAATCACTGCAATAAAGCGGCGCTCGCCTGCGGATATCGAGTCGCAGGCCCCCACCAAGCTTGCCAGTGAAGTCTAAAGGCCCGTAATCCTTCTTGGGTGCATGCGCGATGTTTCCGGACTCGTAGCGGTACACAGCCTCGGCCTCCGCCATGATAGAGAGGTTGGGGTCGTTATCAACGAAGGGAGAACTAAGGCTAGTGCCGAAGGACCTCGAGCCAAAGACGCATTGGGTTTTCCCTCCAGTTGCGGCCAGAACAATCTCCGAGGATTAAAGAAACCAAGTGGGAAGGACAACATGTCAGTCAGGCAATCCACTGGCACCCGATTTCCCAGAAGACTACCGCCCATTTTCCGCACATAATGTGGAGTAAGCTGGTTTGGCAACGCAAGGCTTGTGCAAAGAACTTGTGCAGGAGGTTCGCTCGCCTTCGGCGTTCGGCCTCTCTAAGCACATGATGAGCGTTGCTTGGCCGGAGATGGGCCAGACAATTTTTATTGACGTAAAAGATCAAGCACGCAGGCGGAAGACCCAGAAGCCACTTCCTGATTAAGACCTAGACCCAACACCACAGGGTCGTGCCAACCGTGCTGAATCAGGTTTGCCAGGAAAGGCCTTCAAAGAAGGGCTTCGCTGACGAGTCCCGAAGAACCAAAACTGATTGAATTGTGCAAAGCGGTCCGGCTGAGCAGCCTCCCTATCTACGCTAGTTGAACATCCTTGTTCTCCTAGGCGGCCTCTTTCACGTCCAAGTTCACAATGTCCGGCTTCGACATCGCAGCATCCTCTTCCTCGTCCTCACCTGGGATGCCATCCAGCTGCTTAAGCTCATCCTCGGTGAACATGAACCTCATGGCCTTGCGGATGATGGCCAGGGAGGCCATGAAGAACGGGAACACCACCGACGTTTCCTTGATGGCTTTCAACCCATACAGAATGCCAAGACAGATGACCTGGACGACGGTGTACAGGTGCACTCGGCTGATAGGCAGCTTCTGGATGTAGTGGTACTGCGGGTACTTCGCCGGGTCCCAGATGAGCCACAGCTTCAAACGGTCGAAGAGGTTGTTGCCGGTCAGGCTCGCGATTCCCATGTAGAAGAACACGCCCTGCAGCACGGCCCGGGGCAGGAACTTCAGCACTGGTGCCAGGAAGAGTGCTGAGCCAATGAGCACGTGAATCCTTAGTTGCTGAGTTCATAGTTCATAAGCCCGAACAAGTCAAGTGTAAATTCAGTTCTACAGATAGTGGATAATATAGGTGCAAAGCGTACTCATTCACCTACTAATGTTCAAGAAGTTGGTAGCACGCTGTTCCACCACCTTCGTAGGCACCTTGCGCTCTCCTTCCGGAAGCTGCTTCACCTCGTAAGTGGTCAACGAGATTACGTGGGTGATGCTCGGCACCGTGGAGGCCACGGACAGCGGCAGGCCCAGCACAGCACAGACAGGCAGCGTGAGCGCTCCCCGAACAAACCTGAGACCCTCTTAAGGAGGAAAAGACAAGAGGATGCTTTTTTTGGACCCCTTACTAAGATACTAGGAAACCCCAAGCCTAAAAAGGCAAAAGGGACTCTAACTTATCTGAAGCTGCAAGTCCAGGTGGTACGCAGCCGGCTTCTTCAGACCGTTGGAGGGTCTGTTCACGATCACACTGGTGAGATTCTGATCGAGGTAACCTAACACTGCGAAGCCAATCGCCTCGGTTGTGATTGAAGTGAAGCTAGTTGCTTGAGGTGACGCTAGTTGCGAATATGTTCGCCTACAACCTTGTAGCCTCAATCTACAAGGGACCAGAAGCATGTCCTCTTGTCAAGCCGCCGGAAGGATCGCATAAGCAATGCCCCAAGCGGGGAAGGGGCGGTCCATGCCGGCGGGATTAATGATCCACGGCCGCTTGCTGCCATCGGACAAGCTCAAGTTTGGCGAGAAGTCTGCGTCCACCTGCAACATCCTCAGGCCTGTGTCGTTGGAGTAAATGGCAGCCAAAGCCGAGCCACTCACCAAGGCGATGGTCACTGCGAAATTGGCCGCAAAGTTGCGAACGAATCGGAAAGTCCAGGGGCTTCGGCGGAAGCTGGACAAGTATGTTGCCAAACCAAATGTCCAGATGAACAAGAGGGCTTCAAACATGCAGTTCGTCAGCGTCAGCCTGCTTTCCGTGAAATTCTCGATGATTGGCCGGGCTCCGTCGATGATGAAGATCAGCGAGATTAATCCTAGACTGTTCAGTAACCCCAATTGCTTCTTCAGATTCAGGCTTGCTATATTGTAGTCGGAACCCAGAATATCAAAATCAAACCTGCATCACTGCACAGACTAGAATCCTGCGAAGATGTCTTCGCTGAACATAGTCACGTGCTTCATGAGTGCGCACAAATCGAAGACCGCCACCAGGACGGTGAAGAGGGAGCACCACATGCATGTCCAGAAATAAAACGGCATGAATTCCACGTCCACGGCAACTGCCAAGTCATAGACGACAAGCGTATAAGCCAAGAACGGACCGGTGGCACCCAAAATCGAAAGGGGTTGGCCGGAAAATGTTGAGAAGATCAAACCGCTGATACATGTGCTCATAATCATTTCCATCACTCCGAACTGGCCGTTCGTGCCGTCAAGGAACCGACTGCCGAACGTAATCGCAGGGGCAAGGGCTGCGATGAACCTTACTGCCACGACTGGAAAATACCCAAAAAGAAACGCTACACTTCCCGAATTGTAGCACTCTAGAAGAATTCACTAGCTTCAGACAAAGGTTTGCATATTGCCAGACGAAGGAACAGATACAAGATGGACGACACCGATTTCTGGAAGTTCTCCGGTTTGAAGGCATCCGTCCAATCACTGCAATAAAGCGGCGCTCGCCTGCGGATATCGAGTCGCAGGCCCCCACCAAGCTTGCCAGTGAAGTCTAAAGGACCGTAATCCTTCTTGGGTGCATGCGCGATGTTTCCGGACTCGTAGCGGTACACAGCCTCGGCCTCCGCCATGATGAAGGGATGTGGGGCGATTGAAAGAAGCGCAAACAAAGGCTTGTGCCGAAAGACCTTAACATGCTTGTGATAGAGATCTTGTTTCAGCCATCTCAGCGAACCAGGACTCCGCCGCTGAAGTATCCCAGAGCGTCTACTACCATCGTCTACCTGTGGTTGCAGCAAGATCGGCTCACCCACTCCTGATGTATCAATGAAGCCCGAAGCCCGCAACATGTCCAGCTTCACACCACGGAAGATGCATGCTGCCAAGCCAAGGAACCTTCCGACCGGGGCATCCGAGGCGATAACCTGCATGATTTGAAGGCTCGGAACCATTCACAGAGTTGCCCGTGGGAGTAAAGGGGAAGAAAAGCAGCAAGCGAGAAACCCACCAGCTGAGACGTCATGTAGTAGGTCAAACGGAAGTCGTGAACACATGGGCTGGAACAATACTATTAACAGCCATCCTGTCAATCAGATTAAAAGCACTCAATGGCAAGATGTTAGCAGAAAGACGTAGCCGCTCCTGCAACATACTACGTGTCAAGACATCCCAAAGCCCTACGCCTGAATCCCAAAACCACTCTAGCAAAAATAACCTATGCCCTACGCACTATGCCTTTCTCTCCTTGCGAAGCCTTCAGAAAGACCCCTAGCAAACCCGAAGCTATCCCTACAAACCCTAAACTCCTCAACCCCACGCTGCAAACAGTTGCTATGTTACACTGCAAGAGCCACGGATCGCGGCCTGGAGTTTCCCAACGATCCAGCGGCCGAGCGCAGCACATTCAGGGACCTTCTTGAGAAACGGATGAGGGCGAGGGGTATGGAGTCATACAGGAATGTTATACAGTCCCGGTTTCTAGGTTTTTGTAGGGTCACAAGGGATTCTACCGGATTTTGACGGGACGCAAAGGAGATACTGATGCAAATTCTTCGGACCTTCGTGGGAAAGAGCCCAACGTCAAAGATCCGGCTTTCGAGCTTCAAGGGGTTGCGGATTAGAGGCTTTTCAGCTCTTGGGATCAAGGGTTTCGGGCATGGATTAGGATTGGGGGGGGTCTCAAAGGTTGTATTAGGTGTTTTACGTGTTGGGATTGCGGCTTTGGGGGGTGGGGGGGGGCAGAGTTTGGGATGTAAAGTTTCAGGGTCTGGGATTCGAGGTTTAGGGTTGGAAGTTTAGCGCTTGGAGCTGCAGCCGCATAGTAGCAAAGTTCAGAAGCGTCGTGGTAGTAGTACTAGTCGTCGGCGCAGTATGTCGGAGAAGATGATAGTAGTACTAGTAGTAGACAGTGGATGGTTGGCACATAAAAGCATACTAGATTTCGAGGTAGTACCAGTAGTAGTAGTAGTAGTAGTAGCAGCAGCAGTAGTAGCAGTAGTCGTCGTAGTAGCAGTAGTAGTAGTAGTCGTAGTAGTAGTAGTAGTACTACTACTACTACAACTACTCCTACTACTGGTACTACTGGTACTACTGCTACTACTACTACTACTACTACTACTACTACTACTACTACTACTAGTACTAAGTACGTACTAGTACTAGTAACCAGTACTAGCAGTACACCTATCAACCTCGAAGGCACTAACAAGGCGCCCGGCTTCACGACTTCATCCGGCACACGGACAGTTGATTCGGCCTCAACATGGAGGAGGGGAAGGGAGTCATTGGCTGGCTTACCGGGCACAAAAGAGCCAAGAGCAGAATGACAAAAGCAGCACACGAACAGCAGGAGCAGAGTAGCAATGACAACACTTCACGCCCAGCATTATCAAGGGCTTTGGGAATTTCGGGGTCGACGGTGCGGAATCCGACGACCTCGAAACCCCTGTTTAAAAAAACCTAATCTCAACTCCCCAAAGCATGGCGTACCTCCTTCTGTGCAGCTCGTGGGCTAACCACCTCCTTGATGGAGCGTAGGCTCGCCTGTCAAACACTTAAAGGTCACCGAGCATGTAAGGTCTTCGTGCGGCTTCTGACAATCTAAGGCGTTCGGGAAATAGACTTGATGGGGCATCCTAGCGCTACCATGCCTTCGGTGTCTCTGCATCGGTAGGGCAGTAAGCCTTCGATAAGCATCATGCAAAGACGATACTAGAATCACATTGCATTGCACTGCACTACATTACACGCCATGACACTGTAGCGTATTGTGTTCTATGAACTTGCATTTACTACATTAATTAAACGATAACCCATTCAAAACATGGTGCTACACCTCAATGTACTTTTACGATGCTAAACTATACTATAACATGCTCTTGTAAATTCTACTGCGCTTCTATTCGGGCATGCCACGGCATATTACATCATATTATATTGGATTGGATGAGACTGCTTTTGACTGGAGTGATCACAGTTTGTGATCATAATATGACTCAAGTGACCAGAGTCTGTTATAACGAGATCGTCATGCTACATTACAATGTTCTACCGTGTCTCAGCTGTTGCTGCAGTATGCTGTATGATACTGAACTGTGTTGTGCGGAATTGACACTGCACTGTGTCCGGTCAAAGCAGGTCATACTATGTGTTATAGGATGCTGTGTTGGACTAGAGTGTTTGGTACCAAACTGTAGTCCATCATGCTTCAATACATTACTATGCTACATTATAGTGATTATAGTGCAACAGCTTTTACATACTACGTTTTACTACAGTGTATCATTAAACTGTGTCACGTTCTATCAAGAGAGGACATCTTGCCACTACATATCAAGTCCTACCATGTCCTGTCATATCATGTTGTATGACATTAAGCCAACCTTCATCATAAAAATGTTCACAATCGTATCAGACCATGTTAGTTCCTGATACCACATCATGAAATGGTGCTGAGCTAAACAGCTAAACATATCATACCAGATCACACCATGTCTCTGGTGGTGTCTTTTTCATTGAAACTAAAATGCAGTACATGACATATTACGAGACGATATCAGACAACATAGGATACGATGAGACAAAATGGAATAAGATAATATAAAACGAGATAAACAAAATGCAGTACAAAACCATATAAAACAAACATTACCTCCTAAAGTAGCATACGAGGTGATGCAGTGTTGCATGACACAGAATTATTTCATAAACTCATGCATCAAGATGAAAGTTACGGTGCGTTTCTATCTGTGGACAAAGACTAAGTATGGCATGGTGAAGTAAAGTATAGTGTGGTGGCGTACCGTTATAGGACAGTACAATATGCTACAGTGCAGTATAGTGAATCAGGGCACACTACAAAACCTATTAGCATAACATCCCATAACATGCCTTATTAGAACAAAATAGAGCAAACCATACAACAAAATGCAACCAGTATAACAGAACATGACGTAACATCTTGGGCATTGCTGTATTATATTTTGCCATGATAACTTATGCTCCATTCCTTTCAGTTTCTTGAGTCGTGCAATGAAGGTGGTGAAGAGTTGGCCGGACGATCCGAGATCCCTACCCAAACCTTAATCACTAAATCCCAAACCCTAATGATCCGAGATCCCGGCTGCCCGCTTGGAAGGTGGAGGAGGTGTCTTGGTGCGCAGCCGTGTATAGCGGCCTCAGCCCAACCCTTCACAGTGGGGCAGGGTCTCGGTGCGTGAATGCGCAGACGGCATCTATCACTTGCTCAGGCAAGTACCAGGTTGTCGGGACTGTGAGACGGTCTGGGTTATGAACATTATATATATATATATACACACACATCTTATAAGAACTGCATTGTATATACTGTATGTGGTGTACATGATATAGCGAATCTGCCCGAAACTGCCTATGGTACACGAAAGGACGCAGACACACAGAACAGCCCTCTTGAACGCCTAGTGCCTAGTGCTCATCACTGTCACAAGCTACTAGTGCGAGCACTCCTCGTCTCAATCAGACTGCAGGCGAACACATATTCCGCACATACGCCCTTACATGATCTGAAGATCGTGCGGATCTCGCCCGATCGATTCTTCCTTGATCTCGAGGCCCGTGCTACCATGACCGAGCAGGATGTTGAGCGACTTTGTCTCAGACAGCAAGAGCCCTGCTTTGTGGTAGCCTTCGCACCTGGCCGCTTCTTCGGTCTTATGCACGGGATAAACGGTATCATGCGCTGTACGGTGTATTTCGTAAGGTTCTATCGGGCTTAGGGCTTAGTGAAGTGTCGTCCTGACAGGAGACCGGAAACGCCATTCCGCCTGCGGAACTCGGCAAACTTCAAACGGCAGCGAGCGGCCTGGGGCCAAAACGAGACGTTGTACTTAGTGGTGCTAGTAGTAGTCGTAGTAGCAGTAGTAGTGGTACTGTTGATGCCCAAAATCCTGCATGACTTACAGCATCACACATATGTGATGTCGCGCTGTCCACTTCCCCGCAGCCCCTGAATTTCAATGTTGCATCACCCTGGAGTCATGCAGGATTTTGGGCATTCGCGCAAACGCTTTTTCTAGACTCTGTCTCAGTGCAATATTAAAATTGGGGGTAGCAGGGGAGCCGTGGGGAAGTTTAAACCGATGCAGGATTTAGGGCATCAACCGTAGTAGTATAGTAGTAGTAGTAGTAGTAGTAGTAGTAGTAGTAGTAGTAGTAGTAGTAGTAGTAGTAGTAGTAGTAGTAGTAGCAGCAGCAGTGGTAGTGGTAATGGTGATGGTACAAGTAATGGTCATGGTCATGGTACTGCAACTGGTTCTAGTACTAGCCAAAGTAATAGTAGTAATGGTCGAAGTAGTGGTAGTAGTGGTCGTACGGAGGTACTTGGTAGTACGTGGTGGTACGTGGTAGTAGTGGGTAGTACTAGCAACAGTCGTCGTTTTCACATATCCTTCAAACACTGATTCTCCTCATGAGACCAGTAAGCTCATAGCTTTCAAGATTCCCATGATTTATTCTGACCTGGTATTAAGATAGGGCTGGTATTTTCATTGTCATTGCCTGCTAGATTTTCAACATTGTCTCGTCACTCTGCCTATTCTGACGATCATCAGACCCTGTCAACCATACACCCTGACCGCCTAACCCCAAACCCCTAGCCCCAAAATCTTAAACCCATTTCGTCAAAACGAATTTCCGAATCGTACGCCTGATCCTGTCAGTCCTATAATCCTACGAACCCTAAACCCTACGAGCCCTACAAACCATCAAAACCTTCTAAACCCAAAAACCTGTAAACGTCCAAACCCGGTAAACTCTTTCAATAACATCCCAACTCCCAACCTTATAAACCCTCCAAGCCCGAAACCCTCGAAACCCTAAACCCTAAAAGCTTCGAAACCTCCAAACCCTTCCAGTCGCCTCGAGATAGGCCTTGAGCTCTCGAGATGCGTTGGCGCGTCGCCTCGGGTATCCCCAGAGTGATAGTAGGAATAGTGGTACTCGTAGTAGTCGTAGTAGTAGTGGTAGTAGTAGTAGCAGTAGCAGTAGCAGTAGCAGTAGCAGTAGCAGTAGCAGTAGCAGTAGTAGTAGGAGTAGTAGTAGTAGTAGTAGTAGTAGTAGTAGTAGTAGTAGTACTCGTCGTCGTCGTCGTGGCGGTGGTGGTGGTGGTGGTGGTGGTAGTGGCGGTAGTCGTCGTCCTCGTCGTCGTCGTCGTCGTAATAACAAAAAACGATAATGGTTACTAACCGGTGTAGAGTTCAGAGTTTAGGCTTTTAGATTCGCGGTGGAAGACGGATGTAGGCTTTCGCACGCAAAGTTTAGGATTCATGGTATCGGACGCTGGAGCGATTCAGGTGAAATTCTTGTCAGAAGCATCTGAATGAAATCCGGGCCACGAACCCCACACACACACACACGTTTCCGAGCAATCCAAGTCTTGCCTTGTCAGAAGGGCGCGGAACTGCCGGCGACAAAGCCTGGATGCACGTGGATTGAAGGCGTGTCATAGCAAGTTCGACTACTACGTTATGCCTCTGCGCAGGCCTCAGTTTGCCCTCAAGCCTTACACGGACACTCGTTTCGTCAGGGAGCTGGAGCCTATTGCCCACTGATGCAAAACTCTCGAGATCATTCCCGGCACACGACTCTCTCGCCCTTGAGTCGCTGCGCTTTTAGTTTCGTCTTCCGATCTTCTCACATGCTTGCAGATATGTGACACTCCCAGTCTTCTTCGCTTGCACTCTATATCCTTGGGGTGGGAGCAAGGGAACCAGCGGCTACATTTGCAGAGTTAGAGTGCGCTTCAGCCCTGACATCCCAAAGATGCGAAATGCAAAACACCGCGACAAACGTGGGAACCCCAAAAGATGACTGGCCCCGGCCTCTGAACTCACACACCCCTCAAAAAAACACAAGCGAAATAGGCCTAAACCCTGACCCTTGAACCCTCTACATCTGCTACTTTACCTTACCTACCTTACGCTACACGTAGCCCGAACCCCTACCTCTACGACATTAGCTTACCCTACACTAAGCCCTGCTCCCTACCCTGAAAACAAACCTTCAATCCGGAACCCCGGTCGCTGAGAGCGGGTCATGCCGCGGCTGATTGTCTGGATCATCCTCACCAAAACCGCCAGGACAATAATGGGTCTTTGGGGCTTTCGGGCTTGAGGATTTAAGGGTTTTGGGGTTTGGGGTTTCGGGATGTTTAGGGTCTAGGCTTTGTGAGGGTTTAAGCTTCAGGTTTCAGGGCTGTGGGCTGTGGGGTTTAGGCTTAGGTTTTGTAGGAATTGTAGGGCTTGCATAGGTCTACGGGGTGGAAGACTTCCGGCGGAGGGTCGCGGTATTACACCTTCGGATGGAGACCTCCACAAGATGTATGACTTCGGGCTTTTGGGAATGTTTCGGGCTTCCCCTCATTAATAACCCTAAGCCCCCAAAAGCCTTCACCAAAGCAAAAGCTTGGAGTAGCTGGAATAAGCTACCCGGACCCCTGCAAGGATCTAGAAAGTAGATCCCTTAATGGGGGTTCCTATAAAGTACCCTTAGTAGTATAGGGCCCCAAATTAGGGGATCTACTTTCTAGATCCTCCGGGGGTCTGGGTACTTACTACGACGACACGACGAAGACTTTCCCGGCTTGGCTTGGGCTGATGATTTCCCTGGGTCCGTTTTGACCGAAGACATCAGCCACAACCACAGCAAAGACAACAAATAAAGAATGGTAACGTTGAAAACTGAGCACAACAAGATCAGCAACAACAGGAGCAGTGACAAAAAGCAGAGACAATCAACAGCAGCACCACCACCCAAAGCCTCGAAGCACAAGTGACAAGTGCCACAAAACCCTAACATCCTAAAACCGTAAAAATCGAATCTTAGCTCTCAGGTCGCGGCCTGGCATTCCGCTCCTCGGTCGGGTGCGATTGCAGTGTTGTGCTTGCTGGTCTGCTTTCGCCGCTATGCGGATTTTCTTGAAGTGATCATAGTCATAGTCGTCATGGCGGGCAAGGAGCAAGCACGACGTTTACTAGGAGTTCCTGCATCTATCCTCGAATGAAAGGATGCATAGCTCGACGCGGAAGATCCCGTGACGAGAGGGTCTGGCATTGCTTTGGGTTCCTTTATCAAAGGGGAAGAGGAGGGACCCTCAATGGGGACCCCCCCCTATAATGGGCTATATAATGGGTATATAGTGGCCATATTAAGGGTATATTACCTAGGGGTCCTTATTAAGGGTCCCCCCTGTTCCCCTTGGACTCCCAGATTCTTGCAGTTGCTGTCGAACAATCCGCGCAGATTTCCCTGGGTCTCGGACGGCACGGAGTCGAAGGAGAACTCCGCGAGCATCCATGACGTGGGTGAACTCCTGCGTTTCTGAAGGGACGGGATGCATAACATATACGTACATGCATACATAGATTATGTAGTGCAGCGCAGCGCAGTGGAGTGTAGCGTAGGGTAGTGTAGTGTCATGTACTGATACATGAACTGCATGCATGCATGGATGCATGGATGGATGGATGGATGTAAAAGGCTTATGTGCAGTATGTCTGTTGAGTCCGTTTCGCAAGGCTCGGTCCGGCTGAAAGTGCGGAGCAGGCATGGTGCAGGCTTTCGAAACCCTCCAAGAAGCGACGTCCTTGAAGAAGGCTGCCGCTGCCTTCATGCGCAATCTTGCCAGAACCTTGGTCAGCAGCCACTCCAAAAAACGTAAATACAGAAACACCAGGGCCCTTCTGGCAGATGCTTGCGATGCACAGCAACGTGCTCAGATATGAGCCTGCTGTCTCTCACCGAGCCCACAGGTGCCACAAGAGCTCAGGGCCCCCGCGACCTGCGCATCGTAGCGCGGCATAATCCCGCGGAAGCAGCGCACCTGATGCACGCAGACAGTTGTCCAGTTAATGTATTGAATCGAAAGCTCTGAGTACCAAGCCCCCGTTGAATTACCAAGCCTCAAAACCTGCGTCAGAAGCATGCCCCTAAACCTTAACCCTACTCCTAAACTCTAGACGCTAAGTCTCAAACGCCAAACCCCAACAAGCCCTAAATGCACACCCTAAGCCACAAACCCAAACTCGCTCCTCTCCTTGATATATGATAGGACCGATAATACTGATTACCAGCTAGTTAATAAAAAGGAGTACCCCTTTGACTTATGTAGTCTTATCATGAAAGCCATCCACATTGCGCTAAAACCCAACAAAAAAATATACCAGACACACCGATGAATGCCGTACCATTCATCCGCCCACTCCCCCTCCCCCCATTCCTAAGTTTCAGAACAGCCCCTGTGAAATCCATCCAACCTCCTCTTTGCTGAGAGCCGGGCAGCAAGTCTTTGGCCGCGCGCTTTGGCCTGCCAGCGTTGGATTTTGTGCTTGTTTTGGATGGTTCGTCTAGACATGTCTAGGCTTTATACTGTAAGGGCTCTAGAGGGTTCTGGATTGGTTTTGGATTTCATGTTGGGTTCTGTCGAGTTCGGGATGCATCCTGATTATACGGATTTGTATGGGTCATCTGGGGTTTCAGATGAGGTTTATAGGGTTCTTGTAGAACTGGTTGTGTAGGATTCTATGGAGCTTCATCAGGGCTCTGTTCCTTATGCGCTCTGCAGAGTCTTGCGTAACAGCTACCACAGGGTTCGGCAGGCTGTCTTATAAGGATTCTATAGGGTCGGGAGTTAGGGACTTACTCAGGGATTCAAAGCACACGGAAAGTTATTCGAGAAAGGCCTGTCGTCATATGGCATACTAGACTTCTCTTCCTACAGCAACATGTCCTGCATGTGTGCGTGTATATGTGTATATGTATACATGTATACATAAATATGTACATAACCTATGTGTGCAGTGTCTGCACCAGTTCCTGTACCTGTATCTCTGCTAGATATGCCCATACAACCTTGGAACCTTTTACGCAGCGTGTGCAGAAGTTTCAATGCAGGGACCTTGGAGATCGGGAGCCTCATGCCTAGGAGTCTCAGTTCTCTTCCTTTCAGACCTTGTACACATCTATATGAGTCTATATCTGTATCTAGATCTGTACATATGCACGCATGCTCTCACTTCTATGTCGAGCTATGTATTTGGCTCCGTCTTTTCGTCTACCTATCGATTTGTCTACTCGTTCATGCCCTTTCCCCGGCTCATACGGATGCCGCTGGTGCTGCTACCACCTCTGTTAATCAGAAGAATTAATGTGCTGCTACTGTTATTGCATGAACACACAGATATGTGTATATATTGAGCCTACACATGTATGCATGCATGCATTTATTATATATATATGTATATGCATATACACAAACATGCATAGATACACATAATGCCACGTACATGCCGTCATTCCTTCAATGAAGCAGGCCGTGGAGCACCACTTTCCGCAGGGTGTCTCTCTGCAGGAAGGTGCGGATGTGCCGCTGGATCTGCGGCACAAGGCTGGCCAGTTTAGGGTTCGGGTACATCATGTTTTAGACGGTACGTTTTGTCAAGGAAGTTGACTCAAGATTGCCTGAGGGTTCGCCGTCTGAGTCGAAAGTCCACGCAGCGTGGGATCTCTTAAGACGGCAGCTCTGTCAAAGTGCTGCGCAATGCAAGCACATGCAAGCACTGGAATGTCCGTCTCTTGACACTCGCAAAAAGTAGTTCAAAGCAAGGTCACATGCCTTGTAGCCCATATCTCAATACCCGAAACCTACAGTTTTATCCAAAGTATCAAGTATCAACCTCGCGCACCACATCGAACGTCTTCACTGGTAGAGTATCCCTCCTTACGATGTGATCAAACAAGGTTTCACAACGTGGCCAGCAACCGCGGACGCTGCACCCCAAGAGCCTAAACGCTTACGGTTCCGTTGCACAGAACAAACATTAGGTGGCTCGTCGGCGCTTCAGCTGGAAACTTGATGCCATAGGACCCATGCGCAGGAATCCCACATCAAGAACACCGACAGCAACAGACACAGCAGGAATGACAGAAATCAGAATCATGGTAGCATCCATGATATTGACAGATAATGACAGCAACAACAAAAACGATTGACAAAAACGCAAGCCTAAATCCAATCAGAGAATTCCAAGCACAAGGAATAGCAAGGCCTCAATGGCTGCGAGACTCCGGCACCAGGAGCGACGCCCGCTGAGGATGAGCATGGCCTGGCGCAAGGCGAGGGATGGCGGTGCGTATGCCATGCTGTCAATCTGCGTATTCACGCATGTACAACAGTGCACACGAGCTGCAGTTGCGCAGTTGCTCAGATACTTAGTAGCTTAGCTACGTAATGGCTGAGTTACTTGATGGCTTAGTCGCTTCGTCACTTGCTCACCACCGACACCTACACAATCCCGTATACATAGACGTACATTACACAGAAACGATACGATACAATCACATACCATCACATACAACTACATACAAGCACGTTAAAATCAACAGACAAGTACAAAGACACGCTACACACATAAACACATGTGCAAAGACGCACAAAGGCACGTACACACACACACACATATATATATATATATACATCTATACATCCAAAACTCATCCAGACATCGATCCATGCATCCATCCATCCCTCGCGCCATCCATACACACACACACACATATGCGTACGTACATACATACATACATACACAATCATACATAAAAGCACAAATACACAAATACACACGTACATACATAATTACATACATGCATACCTGCATACATACATATATGCATACACATGTACCTACGTCGCAAGCACTTGCGAGCACAAAGGTACGCACGTACATACATACATACATACATACATATCTACGTATGTACCAAACATACGTACAAAGATACATACACACATACGTACATACCTACATATACATGCATACATGCATACATACGTACACGCGTACAAGACATACTTACATACGCACATACGTACACATGTACATACATACATAACTAATTACATATGTGAACATACAACATCCGTGCTTTGAAGCACTCATGCATTACGTCCTGATTTTGATTTCGCTCATTCATCAAACTGTTCGGCATGCGTTGAGCGTTCAACCAACAACGGTGTGATGCATGTATTGTGTCTATGCTATACAGAGACATAGGCAAAGGGCTCTGACCATTCTTAGCTCGAAACCTTTTTCCCAGTGGTATCATTCACTGCTCGAAAAAAGTTGGTTGATGGAACTTCCTGTTCCTGCGAATTACTTCGGATTCCGTCAGTGAGGTCGCCCATGTCTTTGCTGGATTTGCGTAGTGCACCATTTCTGCTACCACTGCGGGATTGATATGATACGTAACTTCACTGGTGGTGTTTTTGCCAATCCGAAATTTACGTGTGTTAAACGTGAAAAAAAACGGGTCGAAAATCAAAATGGTACCGATGATGCCAGGCCCCAGGCAGAAGCACGCCAGCAGCCACGAAGGCCTGGACGTTTCGAGCACCACATAACATGTACGATTTGGGGCCTTTAGGGCTTTGTAAGGCTTTACTATGTTCTACTATTTCGATTATACGGACTTTTTGTATTATATATTGTTATTGCCTTACATTCTCCTAAGCCCCGGCCGAAACGGTCAAAGGTTTTTCTTTCTCACAAAGGTTTTTCTTTCTCACCACCAACCCTGGAGCCAGGGCCTCGCACGAAGGAAACGTCTGAAAGACTCAGATTGGCAGCACTCGTCGCCGAACCACCCACCCTACAGCCAGAGGCGGCGCGCGAAGCAAAGTGTGAAGCTTCAAGCCGGTAGCACAAACCGAACCACCAACCTCACAGCCAGAAACCGCTCTCGCAGCAGACGTTGAAAGCCTCCGGCTAGCAGATGCTAGCAGCATTGACCGAACCTCCAACACCCTTCCAACGGTAGATGTCGAACCACAGGCAACAAGCCCGACGTGCGAGCTTTGCTCCCGCCGTCTCCGGTGGGCCACTTCTGCAAATGAGTGGGTGCAAGTCCCCAAACTGACGGCCACCAGATTTGCGACGAAAACCGGATTTGGGCTGTCAGATATGGGAGCGCCAACAGAACGCGCTGGTGTGCCTTCCTACAACGAGAAAAAGCAAAGCTTTTGCCAAGCTGCCACTTTACCTCATTTAAGGTTTTCGGGCTGAAAGTAAAACTGTATTGCGGTGTCCTTCACACTTCTGTGAGATTTAGGGCTTTGGGTTAATGTGTTTTCTCTCCACACACAGTCGCGGGCTCTCGTCAAACAACACGCAAAAGTGGTGTAACATCAGCAGGCATGTCCGAATAACACGAAGCTCGCACCAAGCAAAACCGCCACAACAAGAGATAAGAAAAACAGGCGCAGCAAAACTGACACCCAGACGGCAGCCTGAAAACCAGAGACGGCAGAAACCATAGGGAAGCCATGAGTAGACCGCCCCGTTCCTCAAAATGACCAATGACCCGGCCCCGACGGGACTAATGAAATTCACCACAATGTCAAACTGAAAATCTACATCGCGGACGAATAAGGGGCCAACTCCTGGCTTGGCAACGCTCTGACACGCAGGTGACCCACGACGCAGTCCTGCACGTCTGAGCCAGGCCCAGCGGTCTTCACGGCAATTAGGTTTACCACGAAGTCCTGAAACAGCCTCAGGATTTCAAACACAAATTTGAGCATGAACTGAAATTGCTTCTTGTTGCCCCGAGCCCGAACCGATTCATGCAGGAATCGTTTGGGAACTCCCAACACCCGACTCTGGCAGTCTTCGGGTTGGCATCAGCACTTTTGGGACCCCATTTCGACGGCTTGACTGATCGACCGAATTGTAGCATGCGCAATTGCCCAAGCCGAATAACACCGGCACCGTGGAAATCCCTCGCAAGCTGAAAATAACACAAAAGCCGCCATGGCCTTTGCGTTGGAAGCCAAAAACATGCTCTTCTGCACGACATCAAGGGCACCGACGACGGCTTGACTCAGCATCTTTAACCTCACCAGCTCTGTCAACAAGACTCCTGGCAAACTATAATGCCAATCCTCTGATCACAGTTTTGGTGCTGCATGAAGTTTCTGGTGCGAGAAGTCGGGGAAGCTTTTTCGCCAGCTGAGCACATCAAGCTTAGCCACAAAAGCCACAAAGTCTTTCAATCGCAATCTGAATGGATGTACTGGTGTTTTGACACGTTCAAGTCAACTTGGCCCCATGAGATGCGGCAAACCTAAAGCAACCAGCTGCGCAAGGACCTCACCAATCACCAATCAGGTTTGCAGTGGAAGGTGACGGTGACATCCACCAGTTTGATCAGACGATCGCCCCGCCGGATTTCAGTACGACCAGCAGCAATCCGGCCAGGGGCGGAAAGATCTTGAAAAGAAAGCGGGCATAGCGGTTGCTCGGCGACCAGAGCCACCCGACTAACCCTGCGAATCTGCTGAAACTGGACTTCAAGTTTGGAGGGATCACCCAAGTGGGCGCTACGGCCAGGCAGAACACGAGTAGCCCACTGCCTCGCAAAGGTTCCTGGCTGTTACGTCAGGTCCCTCGCCTATGGCCTCAGTCCAACACCACCTGCTCTGAGCGGCACCTCGCAGCACTCCCGGCACGCGCACGCGCAATGCAATGCCCTTATCAAGATGAACACTGCGATCTGCACCATCGGATTGCGCTCTGCAGACGCAAGCTGCGCAACTTCTTCAAGCTGTTCTCCGTTCTCAACATGTACGACACATGCCTCGCCCTTGTGTCCGTCAGGGTGCTGTGCAAATTCATCCGGGCCTTTCGATAACTGGATGTCCTAGGTCAGCGAGTGAACCCAACCCGAAAGCCGTTTGCCACTTCGGACAGCAGGTCAGTGCTTCTAGTCCTTGGAAGCCTTATTATTGACTAAGACTAAGGCTTTGAAGCGGTCGAGCTCTCTGTCCTTGGCTTTCTCGAATTAAGGCTTGAAGTTGCTTAAGAGATCACCAACCACCATCGCCAGCTGCACCTCCAGAAAGACGAGGTCCCCAAATGATGCGAATCGGGAACGGAGCACTTCGGTTGATCATGACTTTTATTGGCAACTCTAACTCTAACACCCGACGGCAAAGATCGGCAAAGTTGATCTTCAATGCAGGCCACTGCTGCAACCAAAGACAGCAATGCCACCAATATGACCATGGTGACTTCAATCTTTTCGGCCTTGGGCGGCTTCATGTTGCACGCCGAATGCGGAGGCGCACACGACGATTCCAAGTGCCAGCCGTCTCCCTCTCTCCCTCCCTCCATTGCAACCCCTGTAGCAAAGGAGCACGAATTGACACGCAAGCTCGCCAAGCCAAAAAATGCGGCCTCCACCCCGAAGCAACCCCGTTCACCCATCCCCGCCAGCCACATTCATCGTCTGGTGTGCACTCTGAACCCTGAATTTGACACTGATGTGTTGAGACTATTCTTCAACTGACCGGGCCGAGGCGGAAGACGAACAGCGTTTACAATTCAGGAAGCCTCGGGAATAGTGCAGGTAACTGTCGTTGCCCATATGGGAGTTCCCGAAAATAGGGGACCCTGATATAGTTTCCCAAATAGTAGGATCCTTATTACAAGGACCTCAAAACAAGGTACCCTTAAGTTTTGGAAATGCCCATATTGGGGTTCGGGGGTTTAGGCTTAACCCGACCAGGAAGAGCCGTCATCATGCAGACAAAAGCAGACCCAAACTCTTCTTCCGATACTGCCACTACATGGGCTGAAGCAAAACTGAATGCCCGCACTTCCCAGGGCCAATGGCTCTTTTATAGGGGCCTAAGTAATTACCAATACTGTTTGGGGGGCTCCTTATTATAATTACAGTATAAGATACCCTCAAACCCTACGATAACTATTGAGGCCCCTCTATTACTATACAGCAGACCTCTGCAGGGACGTCTCACGAAATCAAACCGAATCGGCAAGTCCCAGGGCGCCAAGCAGATTTGGCGGCGACGCCGTTTGGCTAGTTGGATCTTGGCGTGAAGCATCCTGGTATCGAAGTGCAGTCCACTTTGTGCTAACAGGCTACGTCTGCGAGGAGCTTTCTCATCCTCTTGAGGGCACGACCTTGTTAGGTAGCTGCTTGATGACAGCATCTTATGTCGGATGCCTAGAGTAAGGGCTCGGCAGCCCTGTCCATCGAAAGTTGGCAAAGTCTGTCCCAACCAAAAATGATGCTCTCTCAGCTCGTAGAGGAGTCAGCTACTCAAAGGAAGACTGCCATTTTCAAGGCCATGGGACCTCAGATCCGAAACCCTAAACCCTTGAACTTCTAAACCCTACTTTGTCGAAACCCGGCGCCGGGCCCGGGGCAGGACTGAGACGCAAGCCTTCCGACTGAGATGAAGTCTCCGACTGTTGTGTTCATGCTCTAGGTTCCTGAGTAGGCCCGTAATACTGAGGGTTTGGTTTTAAAAAAAGGGAACCCAAACAGAAAAAGGGCAAAAGGGCACTACTCGGGAACCTAGTGACCTAGTGCCTAATGTGGAGGCCTGAATGATTTCAAGAGTGCGTTTTGTGAATTTTCAAAGGTGTCTCTATGAGGGCTCAGGTTGTAAGACCAGTTTAGGGTGCCTTAGAAATGCTCAGAATTCAAACAGCGTTTTGCGGCTTGTTGCAGCATGACAGTACGGGAACTGTGAATAGTATTTACAACATTTTACAACTGCCCAGGCCTCTTACAAGTGAGGGCTGTGCAAGACTAGTAGTTTGCAAGGTCGCTCCATGCAAGGATACTGCTTGCGACAACGAGGTGCTGAAACGTTTGTTAGTGCAGCTATCTGACTATGAAACCTAGCTTATCAGTTTACCGTCTGTTGTATGGTGACCCCAATACGTTACGTAGGGCAGGTGTGGCCGCAGTGATGATCTGCTTCATGAACATCTTTTCCCTGTAGTTCTTGCTTGACACAAATCATCATGATGCAAAGGCAGGTTCAACTACTATAGTGCATTCTGTATGTTTTATGCAGTATCATCTTCTAGTATAGCAGAGTACATTCATCATATAATATTATACCATACTGGCCTCAATATGGCTTTGGGGCATATCATATTATAACTATAAATGACTCTGACGAAGGGGAACTTCAAAATTGTATAGGTAAGTATTTAGGCCCCTACACTAATTCCTCAAAGAAATGGGACGGACCGAAAGTCTCTAGTTGGATGGCCCGCAGAGAGAAAAAGGATCCACCCAGGAAAAGCAGGGGAGTTTGGGGTTTAGGGGGACTGAAATCTGCAAAAACCCGCCTTGAAGCAAGACCTCAGGTGCCGCTTTCTTCTTCTCCATCTAGCGAGCTGCACCCGGTGCAGCGAACACCTCATCAGGGCGTTTGTAAGTTGGCATTGACTCATCCGCAATACACCTCAGGCTCTGAAGAGCCCGACAGTGCACAATAGTATAGTCGAATACTATACTGACTATACTTTGAATAGAGTAGAACATTGTACTTACTATACGACAAAAAATAGAATACTGTACTTACTATACTTAAACAATACGACCCTGAGAAGCCAGGCCCCGGGCAGGAGGTGCCCCGACGCGCGCAGCGCCCCCAAGAGCTGCCGCGTCCGGCGCTGCTGGCGTAACCGTGCCACCCGCTTGAGGCACCACCTGGTATAGCATAGCCTGGTATGATCTAGTATAGTATAATGAACTAGTATATTCTAGTATAGCATAGTATAGACTAATATAGTCTAGCATAGCCTAGTTTACAACAGTCTAGTATAGTACCTGCCGGTGGGCACACTTCTTTTGATTGGTTCGAGACGCTGCCCCCAACAAAGCTATGCGTAAGGGTGTGCATCTGACGCTGAGTTTCTGCTGCGTTCTGCATGCGGAAGCCAAGGCCAAAGCCTTCGCAAAACTTGTAGCCTGGGCCCCGGACACGAATTGACTCACCGCACGAAATTTGGCACGCAGCTGCCCAGCTCGCCGCTGCAGCCGCACGCTGCGAACTCGACCAAGAAGCTGCCTGACGTGAACGCACGTTAGGAGTAAAAAATGGCTCGGAGCCTCTACTCGGAAGAGGAAGAGTTTACTAACATGCATTCGCATTTGCGGTCAAGGAGCTGGGAGGTTGTGAATGACATGCATAACATTCTTACGTGCATCTTGTCAGGTCCCTCACATCTTACGAGTACTGCAAGGGCTTGGGAGCCGGCAACAGCCACCCGGAGGCACGGAACGCGGCGACGAGGCGGCGTCGACGCTTAAGCCGCATCTCGCGTCGATGACGGCTGAGCTGATACCTCAAAGTCGACATGCAATTCTGAGATTCGCTTGTAGAGAGGGTTGTCTAAGTTGCACCGTCATCTTGACAGCTTTGGGTTTTGAGGCTCGCGGCTTGACAGGCATTGGCTGCTACCCAAACTGTCGCCAGTATGGCCAGGATTGCGCTACATGACAAATCCTACGACTTTTCTGACTGTGTGAGAGATCTCCACCTGTCGAAGATGATTGCTATAGCTTCTGCTAACATCTATATTTGCAAGCCGCTTAGCCTCTAGCCTTGACCCAAAAAGCACTTCTAGCACCCTGTCGGCTAGAGGATGAGCATACAAAGCAGGTAGGTTGCAACTGAGCTTCTATATGCACCTGGGCTCTTAAGAAGGCGACTGTAACTTTATAACGCTCAGCTGTTACAACTTACTTACCAAGTACACTGATCCTGGAAACTCTACAAGGGCTTTCATCACTAGAACATAGTCGAACCGAGTTTGGGTTTACGGTATAACATTGTGCAAATACATGTATTTATATATATATATATATATATATACACACCATACGGGGGTTGAGGGGAATACTACTACTGCACCCCTACTCGTATTAGAGCGCGTATACACCGATTCCAAAGTTAACAGATCCCTACATTGGAAATTGTTTCAACCCCTTTATAAGCAAAATTGGGGCCGGGGCGAAAAAGAACAGGGAGCCCTTCGGAAAGCTATCACTAATCCTTCTTCTGCCGTTGTGTCAGGAGTGCCTTCGCTTCCGTTACTTGCTGGATAATGGGACGTTATAAATACGGTAACTGTACTTAAAATTACTTGTAACACCAATTAAGTTACCTATAACCTTACTTACTATGTCTAATAAGTCTAATGATCCTCCATGTAAGCTCGCGACACGATGGCTGCAGCTGCGCGCCAGAGACCCCTAAGCTGGCGCTTGCGGCGCCTTTTCTGCACCTGGCCCGGCGGAGCTTTAAAGGGAACTCCAGAAAGTTGGAATACGGACTAATGGTAGGATCCCCTATAATTTACCTTAAAGGGGTTACGATAATGATATTCCAACTTTCTGGCTTCTACTGTAGGGGGTTTCAGGGCTTAGGGTTAGTTTTAGGGTTTTGGGCGGTCAGGGGTTCTCCGTCTGCTGAAGCCACAGGTGGAAGCTGTAGCTCCCTTGGGGCCTTGGAAAGGGCCAAGAGGCTTCGAAGATTTTACCTCTCGGCGAGACTGACCTGAAGGATCCTGAGAATCGTGTCTGCTACGAGCCGATGAAGGCTGAAGAGCAGCCCGCCTCGTCTTTGACTCCCTGGTAGCGACGCCATCTTGCTTGCATGGCCTGGGCTCAGCCATGCCAAAGAAGCCCCTTACAGAGCCAGGAAAACCTCACTAAACCTCAGGACTCGGGCGATGAGCTTGGCTTTCGCCGCCTGAAACCGCCGGACAGCCACCCGAGCCTCGGCGCGCTTGGGGCCCGACAGCTTGGGGTTTCGACAGGAGACGAGCCACAAAAAAAAATATCATAAGACCGCACGAAGTCAAGTCTAGCACCGCACCCCAGACAGGACAAGGTGTCAAAGCGTGAACCAGGCTTTCGCGCCTTGGCTTGTCTCGATGCTCGAGTCTCTTAAGGCTCTCGGGTAAGGGCTTAGCACCAGCTGGAGATGCCCATGTCGCAAGGGGGGAGGGGGGGTCGCAAAAAAAAAAAACACATAAATTACCCGACCCCCTGTAGCCGTGGCCCATGGCCCCAAGGCTTCAGAAGCAAGGAAGCGTGCTGCAGACAGGAGCGCTCCTCTTTTGCCGCGAGAGAGATCAAGCGATCCATAGGGCTTCCTTGAAAGGGATCTATAAGGGTTCTACCGGTGGATTTAGGGTTTTGGGCTTTAGGGATTTTTAGGGCCTCAGTAGATCCACGGCTCAGAAACGCCGAGAGACTGGCGCAGGCACGGCATGCATCGAAGCAGAAGAAGACATGGAGCCGATTCTGAAAACACCTAACACTGCCGAGCTGCCCTCTCTACAGTTAGAATAAGGCTTGGGTATTGTAGCATGGGTTTATGCTACCTATATGGACTAATTATAAGGGAATACTATTTCGAAACCTTTTTTAAAGCCAAAGCCCAGAGAAATCCAAAAGCCCGCAAATTCTCGCCTCGAAATCCTTCTGCCGCAGCAGGGAGACTCCCTCTATCAAGTCTGCGGCAACCTGCGGATCGCAGCGGGCTTGCTTCAGCTCGCAACGCTTTCCTCTTGCATGATCGGTATGTCCTGTGACCAAAACTTCTCTGAGCCGCAAGCAATATCGACATCCTTCTCCGTGCAGTAGCCTCAGACGCAATAATGACAGGACTGAGCGGTCCTCATGTGTGCAGCGATAGCTCTCATCCGACGTGCCCATCATAGTTCCCTTGTTTCTGCACCTACGAAATTAGAAGTGAGCTGGTTTGGCAACGCAAGGCTTGTACAAAGAACTCGTGCCGGAGGTTCGCTCGCCTTCGGCGCTCGGCCTCTCTAAGCACATGATGAGCGTTGCTTGGCCGGAGATGGGCCAGACAATTTTTATTGACGTAAAAGATCAAGCACGCAGGCGGAAGACCCAGAAGCCACTCCCCGATTAAGACCTAGACCCAACACCGCAGGGTCGTGCCAACCGTGCTGAATCAGGTTTGCCAGGAAAGGCCTTCAAAGAAGCCCCCCTGACGAGTCCCGAAGAACCAAAACTGATTGAATTGTGCAAAGCGGTCCGGCTGAGCAGCCTCCCTATCTACGCTAGTTGAACATCCTTCTTCTCCTAGGCGGCCTCTTTCACGTCCAAGTTCACAATGTCCGGCTTCGACATCGCGGCATCCTCTTCCTCGTCCTGACCTGGGATGCCATCCAGCTGCTTCAGCTCATCCTCGGTGAACATGAACCTCATGGCCTTGCGGATGATGGCCAGGGAGGCCATGAAGAACGGGAACACCACCGACGTTTCCTTGATTGCTTTCAACCCATACAGAATGCCAAGACAAATGACCTGGACGACGGTGTACAGGTGCACTCGGCTAATAGGCAGCTTCTGGATGTAGTGGTACTGCGGGTACTTCGCCGGGTCCCAGATGAGCCACAGCTTCAAACGGTCGAAAAGGTTGTTGCCGGTCAGGCTCGCGATTCCCATGTAGAAGAACACGCCCTGCAGCACGGCCCGGGGCAGGAACTTCAGCACTGGTGCCAGGAAGAGTGCTGAGCCAATGAGCACGTGAATCCTTAGTTGCTGGGTTCATAGTTCATAAGATTCATAAGCCCAAACAAGTAAAGTGTAAAATCAGTTCTACAGATAGTGGATAAGATAGATGTAAAGCGTACTTATTCAGCTACTAAGGTTCAGGAAGTTGGTAGCACGCTGTTCCACCACCTTCGTGGGCACCTTGCGCTCACCTTCCGGAAGCTGCTTCACCTCGTAAGTGGTCAACGAGATTACGTGGGTGATACTCGGCACCGTGGAGGCCACGGACAGCGGCAGGCCCAGCACAGCACAGACAGGCAGCGTGAGCGCTCCCCGAACAAACCTGAGACCCTCTTAAGGAGGAAAAGACACGAAGATGCTTTTTGTGGACCCCTTACTAAGATACCGAAACCCCAAGCCTAAAAATTCAAAAGGGACTCTAACTTATCTGAAGCTGCAAGTCCAGGTGGTACGCAGCCGGCTTCTTCAGACCGTTGGAGGGTCTGTTCACGATCACACTGGTGAGATTCTGATCCAGGTAACCTAACACTGCGAAGCCAATCGCCTCGGTTGTGATTGAAGTGAAGCTAGTTGCTTGAGGTGACGCTAGTTGCGAATATGCTCGCCTACAACCTTGTAGCCTCAATCTACAAGGGACCAGAAGCATGTCCTCTTATCAAGCCGCCGGAAGGATCGCATAAGCAATGCCCCAAGCGGGGAAAGGGCGGTCCATGCCGGCGGGATTAATGATCCACGGCCGCTTGCTGCCATCGGACAAGCTCAAGTTTGGCGAGAAGTCTGCGTCCACCTGCAACATCCTCAGGCCTGTGTCGTTGGAGTAAATGGCAGCCAAAGCCGAGCCACTCACCAAGGCGATGGTCACTGCGAAATTGGCCGCAAAGTTGCGAACGAATCGGAAAGTCCAGGGGCTTCGGCGGAAGCTGGACAAGTATGTTGCCAAACCAAATGTCCAGATGAACAAGAGGGCTTCAAACATGCAGTTCGTCAGCGTCAGCCTGCTTTCCGTGAAATTCTCGATGATTGGCCGGGCTCCGTCGATGATGAAGATCAGCGAGATTAATCCTAGACTGTTCAGTAAGTTCAGTAACCCCAATTGCTTCTTCAGATTCAGGCTTGTTATATTGTAGTCGGAAACCAGAATATCAAAAACAAACCTGCATCACTGCACAGGCTAGAATCCTGCGAAGATGTCTTCGCTGAACATAGTCACGTGCTTCATGAGCGCGCACAAATCGAAGACCGCCACCAGGACGGTGAAGAGGGAGCACCACATGCATGTCCAGAAATAAAACGGCATGAATTCCACGTCCACGGCAACTGCCAAGTCATAGACGACAAGCGTATAAGCCAAGAACGGACCGGTAGCACCCAAAATCGAAAGGGGTTGGCCGGAAAATGTTGAGAAGATCAAGCCGCTGATACATGTGCTCATAATCATTTCCATCACTCCGAACTGGCCGTTCGTGCCGTCAAGGAACCGACTGCCGAACGTAATCGCAGGGGCAAGGGCTGCGATGAACCTTACTGCCACGACTGGAAAATACCCAAAAAGAAACACTACACTTCCGGAATTGTAGCACTCTAGAAGAATTCACTAGCTTCAGAGAAAGGTTTGCATATTGCCAGACGAAGGAACAGATACAAGATGGACGACACCGATTTCTGGAAGTTCTCCGGTTTGAAGGCATCCGTCCAATCACTGCAATAAAGCGGCGCTCGCCTGCGGATATCGAGTCGCAGGCCCCCACCAAGCTTGCCAGTGAAGTCTAAAGGCCCGTAATCCTTCTTGGGTGCATGCGCGATGTTTCCGGACTCGTAGCGGTACACAGCCTCGGCCTCCGCCATGATAGAGAGGTTGGGGTCGTTATGAACGAAGGGAGAACTAAGGCTAGTGCCGAAGGACCTCGAGCCAAAGACGCATTGGGTTTTCCCTCGAGTTGCGGCCAGAACAATCTCCGAGGATTAAAAGAAACCAAGTGGGAAGGACAACATGTCAGTCAGGCAATCCACTGGCACGTGATTTCCCAGAAGACTACCGCCCATTTTCCGCACATAATGTGGAGTGAGCTGGTTTGGCAACGCAAGGCTTGTACAAAGAACTTGTGCAGGAGGTTCGCTCGCCTTCGGCGTTCGGCCTCTCTAAGCACATGATGAGCGTTGCTTGGCCGGAGATGGGCCAGACAAATTTTATTGACGTAAAAGATCAAGCACGCAGGCGGAAGACCCAGAAGCCACTTCCTGATTAAGAGCTAGACCCAACACCACAGGGTCGTGCCAACCGTGCTGAATCAGGTTTGCCAGGAAAGGCCTTCAAAGAAGGGCTTCGCTGACGAGTCCCGAAGAACCAAAACTGATTGAATTGTGCAAAGCGGTCCGGCTGAGCAGCCTCCCTATCTACGCTAGTTGAACATCCTTCTTCTCCTAGGCGGCCTCTTTCACGTCCAAGTTCACAATGTCCGGCTTCGACATCGCGGCATCCTCTTCCTCGTCCTGACCTGGGATGCCATCCAGCTGCTTCAGCTCATCCTCGGTGAACATGAACCTCATGGCCTTGCGGATGATGGCCAGGGAGGCCATGAAGAACGGGAACACCACCGACGTTTCCTTGATGGCTTTCAACCCATACAGAATGCCAAGACAGATGACCTGGACGACGGTGTACAGGTGCACTCGGCTAATAGGCAGCTTCTGGATGTAGTGGTACTGCGGGTACTTCGCCGGGTCCCAGATGAGCCACAGCTTCAAACGGTCGAAAAGGTTGTTGCCGGTCAGGCTCGCGATTCCCATGTAGAAGAACACGCCCTGCAGCACGGCCCGGGGCAGGAACTTCAGCACTGGTGCCAGGAAGAGTGCTGAGCCAATGAGCACGTGAATCCTTAGTTGCTGGGTTCATAGTTCATAAGATTCATAAGCCCAAACAAGGAAAGTGTAAATTCAGTTCTACAGATAGTGGATAATATAGGTGTAAAGCGTACTCATTCACCTACTAAGCTTCAAGAAGTTGGTAGCACGCTGTTCCACCACCTTCGTAGGCACCTTGCGCTCTCCTTCCGGAAGCTGCTTCACCTCGTAAGTGGTCAACGAGATTACGTGGGTGATACTCGGCACCGTGGAGGCCACGGACAGCGGCAGGCCCAGCACAGCACAGACAGGCAGCGTGAGCGCTCCCCGAACAAACCTGAGACCCTCTTAAGGAGGAAAAGACAAGAAGATGTTTTTTGTGGACCCCTTACTAAGATACCGAAACCCCAAGCCTAAAAACTCAAAAGGGACTCTAACTTATCTGAAGCTGCAAGTCCAGGTGGTACGCAGCCGGCTTCTTCAGACCGTTGGAGGGTCTGTTCACGATCACACTGGTGAGATTCTGATCCAGGTAACCTAACACTGCGAAGCCAATCGCCTCGGTTGTGATTGAAGTGAAGCTAGTTGCTTGAGGTGACACTGGTTGCGAATATGTTCGCCTACAACCTTGTAGCCTCAATCTACAATGGACCAGAAGCATGTCCTCTTATCAAGCCGCCGGAAGGATCGCATAAGCAATGCCCCAAGCGGGGAAGGGGCGGTCCATGCCGGCGGGATTAATGATCCACGGCCGCTTGCTGCCATCGGACAAGCTCAAGTTTGGCGAGAAGTCTGCGTCCACCTGCAACATCCTCAGGCCTGTGTCGTTGGAGTAAATGGCAGCCAAAGCCGAGCCACTCACCAAGGCGATGGTCACTGCGAAATTGGCCGCAAAGTTGCGAACGAATCGGAAAGTCCAGGGGCTTCGGCGGAAGCTGGACAAGTATGTTGCCAAACCAAATGTCCAGATGAACAAGAGGGCTTCAAACATGCAGTTCGTCAGCGTCAGCCTGCTTTCCGTGAAATTCTCGATGATTGGCCGGGCTCCGTCGATGATGAAGATCAGCGAGATTAATCCTAGACTGTTCAGTAACCCCAATTGCTTCTTCAGATTCAGGCTTGTTATATTGTAGTCGGAAACCAGAATATCAAAAACAAACCTGCATCACTGCACAGGCTAGAATCCTGCGAAGATGTCTTCGCTGAACATAGTCACGTGCTTCATGAGCGCGCACAAATCGAAGACCGCCACCAGGACGGTGAAGAGGGAGCACCACATGCATGTCCAGAAATAAAACGGCATGAATTCCACGTCCACGGCAACTGCCAAGTCATAGACGACAAGCGTATAAGCCAAGAACGGACCGGTAGCACCCAAAATCGAAAGGGGTTGGCCGGAAAATGTTGAGAAGATCAAGCCGCTGATACATGTGCTCATAATCATTTCCATCACTCCGAACTGGCCGTTCGTGCCGTCAAGGAACCGACTGCCGAACGTAATCGCAGGGGCAAGGGCTGCGATGAACCTTACTGCCACGACTGGAAAATACCCAAAAAGAAACACTACACTTCCGGAACTGTAGCACTCTAGAAGAATTCACTAGCTTCAGACAAAGGTTTGCATATTGCCAGACGAAGGAACAGATACAAGATGGACGACACCGATTTCTGGAAGTTCTCCGGTTTGAAGGCATCCGTCCAATCACTGCAATAAAGCGGCGCTCGCCTGCGGATATCGAGTCGCAGGCCCCCACCAAGCTTGCCAGTGAAGTCTAAAGGCCCGTAATCCTTCTTGGGTGCATGCGCGATGTTTCCGGACTCGTAGCGGTACACAGCCTCGGCCTCCGCCATGATAGAGAGGTTGGGGTCGTTATGAACGAAGGGAGAACTAAGGCTAGTGCCGAAGGACCTCGAGCCAAAGACGCATTGGGTTTTCCCTCGAGTTGCGGCCAGAACAATCTCCGAGGATTAAAAGAAACCAAGTGGGAAGGACAACATGTCAGTCAGGCAATCCACTGGCACGTGATTTCCCAGAAGACTACCGCCCATTTTCCGCACATAATGTGGAGTGAGCTGGTTTGGCAACGCAAGGCTTGTACAAAGAACTTGTGCAGGAGGTTCGCTCGCCTTCGGCGTTCGGCCTCTCTAAGCACATGATGAGCGTTGCTTGGCCGGAGATGGGCCAGACAAATTTTATTGACGTAAAAGATCAAGCACGCAGGCGGAAGACCCAGAAGCCACTTCCTGATTAAGAGCTAGACCCAACACCACAGGGTCGTGCCAACCGTGCTGAATCAGGTTTGCCAGGAAAGGCCTTCAAAGAAGGGCTTCGCTGACGAGTCCCGAAGAACCAAAACTGATTGAATTGTGCAAAGCGGTCCGGCTGAGCAGCCTCCCTATCTACGCTAGTTGAACATCCTTCTTCTCCTAGGCGGCCTCTTTCACGTCCAAGTTCACAATGTCCGGCTTCGACATCGCGGCATCCTCTTCCTCGTCCTGACCTGGGATGCCATCCAGCTGCTTCAGCTCATCCTCGGTGAACATGAACCTCATGGCCTTGCGGATGATGGCCAGGGAGGCCATGAAGAACGGGAACACCACCGACGTTTCCTTGATGGCTTTCAACCCATACAGAATGCCAAGACAGATGACCTGGACGACGGTGTACAGGTGCACTCGGCTAATAGGCAGCTTCTGGATGTAGTGGTACTGCGGGTACTTCGCCGGGTCCCAGATGAGCCACAGCTTCAAACGGTCGAAAAGGTTGTTGCCGGTCAGGCTCGCGATTCCCATGTAGAAGAACACGCCCTGCAGCACGGCCCGGGGCAGGAACTTCAGCACTGGTGCCAGGAAGAGTGCTGAGCCAATGAGCACGTGAATCCTTAGTTGCTGGGTTCATAGTTCATAAGATTCATAAGCCCAAACAAGGAAAGTGTAAATTCAGTTCTACAGATAGTGGATAATATAGGTGTAAAGCGTACTCATTCACCTACTAAGCTTCAAGAAGTTGGTAGCACGCTGTTCCACCACCTTCGTAGGCACCTTGCGCTCTCCTTCCGGAAGCTGCTTCACCTCGTAAGTGGTCAACGAAATTACGTGGGTGATACTCGGCACCGTGGAGGCCACGGACAGCGGCAGGCCCAGCACAGCACAGACAGGCAGCGTGAGCGCTCCCCGAACAAACCTGAGACCCTCTTAAGGAGGAAAAGACAAGAAGATGTTTTTTGTGGACCCCTTACTAAGATACCGAAACCCCAAGCCTAAAAACTCAAAAGGGACTCTAACTTATCTGAAGCTGCAAGTCCAGGTGGTACGCAGCCGGCTTCTTCAGACCGTTGGAGGGTCTGTTCACGATCACACTGGTGAGATTCTGATCCAGGTAACCTAACACTGCGAAGCCAATCGCCTCGGTTGTGATTGAAGTGAAGCTAGTTGCTTGAGGTGACACTGGTTGCGAATATGTTCGCCTACAACCTTGTAGCCTCAATCTACAATGGACCAGAAGCATGTCCTCTTATCAAGCCGCCGGAAGGATCGCATAAGCAATGCCCCAAGCGGGGAAGGGGCGGTCCATGCCGGCGGGATTAATGATCCACGGCCGCTTGCTGCCATCGGACAAGCTCAAGTTTGGCGAGAAGTCTGCGTCCACCTGCAACATCCTCAGGCCTGTGTCGTTGGAGTAAATGGCAGCCAAAGCCGAGCCACTCACCAAGGCGATGGTCACTGCGAAATTGGCCGCAAAGTTGCGAACGAATCGGAAAGTCCAGGGGCTTCGGCGGAAGCTGGACAAGTATGTTGCCAAACCAAATGTCCAGATGAACAAGAGGGCTTCAAACATGCAGTTCGTCAGCGTCAGCCTGCTTTCCGTGAAATTCTCGATGATTGGCCGGGCTCCGTCGATGATGAAGATCAGCGAGATTAATCCTAGACTGTTCAGTGACCCCAATTGCTTCTTCAGATTCAGGCTTGTTATATTGTAGTCGGAAACCAGAATATCAAAAACAAACCTGCATCACTGCACAGGCTAGAATCCTGCGAAGATGTCTTCGCTGAACATAGTCACGTGCTTCATGAGCGCGCACAAATCGAAGACCGCCACCAGGACGGTGAAGAGGGAGCACCACATGCATGTCCAGAAATAAAACGGCATGAATTCCACGTCCACGGCAACTGCCAAGTCATAGACGACAAGCGTATAAGCCAAGAACGGACCGGTAGCACCCAAAATCGAAAGGGGTTGGCCGGAAAATGTTGAGAAGATCAAGCCGCTGATACATGTGCTCATAATCATTTCCATCACTCCGAACTGGCCGTTCGTGCCGTCAAGGAACCGACTGCCGAACGTAATCGCAGGGGCAAGGGCTGCGATGAACCTTACTGCCACGACTGGAAAATACCCAAAAAGAAACACTACACTTCCGGAACTGTAGCACTCTAGAAGAATTCACTAGCTTCAGACAAAGGTTTGCATATTGCCAGACGAAGGAACAGATACAAGATGGACGACACCGATTTCTGGAAGTTCTCCGGTTTGAAGGCATCCGTCCAATCACTGCAATAAAGCGGCGCTCGCCTGCGGATATCGAGTCGCAGGCCCCCACCAAGCTTGCCAGTGAAGTCTAAAGGCCCGTAATCCTTCTTGGGTGCATGCGCGATGTTTCCGGACTCGTAGCGGTACACAGCCTCGGCCTCCGCCATGATGAAGCAATACGGGGCGATTGAAAGAAGCGCAAACAAAGGCTTGTGCCGAAAGACCTCGACCCGAACAGGCCGCACAGTGGTTGGCTTGTTCCTGCAAGCACACGTTCAACACGAAGCACTGCATACTTCGACGAAATTTGTATACCCCACGCACAACTGGCGCACATCGTTCGCAACCTGTCAACCCCAGCCCGAACTCCGCAAGCCTCAACAAGTTCAAAAAATGAAGGAAGCATCAGATAGCTCTGTGGAGTGGAAAGGAGATCCGAGGAACTGAATGGAGCGGGGTGAAGCCTGGAACGCCCGGAAACCCCGGCCCCCTCCGCGCTTTCAGCCTCCGACCCCAGGAAGCGAGATGGAGCTTCACAGACGCAAGCTCCGGATCCTTGAAGGGTCTTCAGATGCTAAGACTTAAGGGTCCCAGGATTGAGGATTTAGGTGTCTTAGGGTTTAGGGCCTGGGGCTGCTAGTAGCTCATTTGGGAATCCGTTCCCAAGACCTGGTAGGTAAGGCAAACAAGGACCTGTAGAGGAGCCAACAGGCCAACAGCACGCCAATCACTGAACCTTAAACCCTTGCAGCTTGGATCATGCTCTTGAGTGTTCGGAGTGCTTTCTGTTCAACGCGTTTTCCGTCCGCCCATAAAAGTGTGACCCTGAAAGGAAGCCTTGCATGAGCCCTTACGGGCGTTGAAAGTTAGGGCTTTGGACTCACACGGGTGGGCATGGCTCCTAATACTGTCAGTAAGGCAACTCGGCAACAGTCAGCTCACTGCAATTTTGATAGTGAAGCCCAGGCACTTCGCAGTATTTCTGCACAACTGCTCTAAGGAACTGGCACATCGAAGGATAAGAGATTGCATCACTAAACATTTAGCTTCAAGCATGCGTAGGCAGCAGTTTCAATCAATCAGGCAAACCAGTCCTTGGCCACTTTCCGGAGCGTTCCAAGCTTGTCCTGCGGCCGCTAGCTAAAGCTTTCAACTTCATGATGCTGGGGTAATGTAGGGGCCTTAATAAAATCCGCCGAGGCCACAGGCCCAGGCGTCTTGGGGGTTACCTCAGGTACCCTCCACCTAATCCTCCTCCCTGCGGTCCAAATGTACCCGTTTTTTGCGTTCGTTTGCCACCCCCTTGCCCGGCTTCCCTTCATTTCACCTGATTTGTTGGCCGTTAAAATTAGTATACGGTTTTGGGGCCCACTATGCTACAATTGTAAATTATAAGCAACCCCGAAAGTAGCATAAGTATACAGGTAACTATTCAGGCCCCCGAAAGTAAGCCTGTATCCGGGGAGCGCCCATTTTCTCCCATTAGACTTAGAGGTCTCCAACGGATGGGAGTGGAGACAGGTCCGCCATCCGGAACGTCGAGCGACGATTACAGTAGGAAACACAGCCATGTCAGATCATGCCACACACTTTTTTCGCAAAAACGATTCGCTGCAGATCTTGCACGAATGCCAATGCTCGCCGCAGCCACGACCCTCGCTGCCCCGGCATGGCCTGGACATGCATGCAAGGGCTGTTTACCCTGAGCCAACACACCCAAAGTGCGTTCAACTTGCCTTCACCGCGACCCGAACATAAACCCACTTTTCACATCCTTCGCCACTATGATGCCAACCTATCTTAACCCTGAACTCCAACTCCTCAGCCTCGAGCCTAAAGACCAGAGCTCGGCCTTAAGGCCCTTTCCACACGCGGCCCTTAGAGAAGCCCTAAACCCTAAACCCTAAACCCTGAACCCTAAACCCTAAAGCCCTGAAGGAAGTCTGAACCCTCGCCACTGCGTCCGAGCCACCAGATCGGCCTGGCTCTCTCCAGTTTCTTAGGGTTTGCGCTTGGGGCTTAGAGTCTTAGAGTTCAGGGTTTAGGGTCTCACTTAGAGTTCGGGGTTTAGGGTCTTACTTAGGTTCAGGGTTTAGGGTGAAGGGCAGGTCGTGAAACTTAAATTCGGGTTTTTGGGCTTGGGGGACTGGGACATAGGGGTCGGGGTTGACGGGATTAGGCTTGGGGCCGCTGCTTTAAGGTGAGGCTGTAGGGGCCCACTGCGGAACTCAGGCCCCTCTCTGCGCAACGAACAGCAAGCAACGCTGCACCGATGGTGTGCAAGATTCTAAGATGCTGAGTGCCACAAGAACAGCCCTTAGGCTTGGAGACTTCGGGGAACCTGTGGTATGGTCGTCGCGACATGGATAGAGCGCATAAAAAAATGACTGCATCTTGGTGAGGGGCTTGCAATGTCCCTGCTTGCGTTTACCTCGAAGTGCGATCACATAATCTCTGTCCCCTATGCCACCAGGACATGTCCGGACTGTCTTAATCTCTATACACTGTACACAGCTGTACACATGGCCGTCGGGTTCACTCAGAGGCCATCCAGCGCCAGCGACGAAGGATAAGTAGAAACAGACAAAACTGTTTAAGGAGCCTCACAGCCTCACTCCCAAGCATCAGCCATCTGGTCGTAAGCATCCCACCCTGAATCATTCCTCACAGGCCTGGCACGGTTTTGAAACCTGCCCGGTCTGTGATAGCCCTTCCGGGAAGAATTCAGTACGCTCTGCCTCAGCCAGCGGCACAGCTCCAAGGGAGCGATGCGCTTGATGCCAAGGGAATCGAAGTAGGCCTCCCAGGTGTTGACCTCGCAAATTCTCCGCACTGCCCGGTGCACGGCTTCGATCTGGTGCTTCGGTGCTACGCCTTTGGTCCGCTCGTAGCGGAGCAGCGCAGCCACGCCCTCCTCGCCCGGAGGCTTCGGGAACCAGGCGTTGAACATGATCAGCCGCATGGAGACCAGAGCTGTGTCGAAGGTCGCCCGCAGGCGCTCCTTGCTGACGCCCACATCACTGAGCTGGCCGAAATGTGGGTACCTCTTCAGGAGCCAAAGGACGTTTCTGTCGAAGACCTCTGCAAGAAGAGGACCTGCAACTGAGGGCCAATCGTGCTTAGTAGACGCCGCAATCAAGCAGATGAATTCCCCCAAGTTCGGGACCTTGGATTTCACCCTTTCTTCCTCCGCCGCCATGAAATTCTCAATGCGCTTCTCCAGCTCCGCCTGCAGCGCTGGCTCATCGCGGCAGATGGAAAGCAAGAGATGGTGGAAGCCCATGTATCCACTAAGTGCCTTGTGCGATGCCCAAGCTTCACCCTTCATGAGGAGGACCACTTGGGAATTCATCAGCTTGGGAAGCACATCCAACACCACCGATGCGTCGAAGCTCGGCTTAGGCGGAGTGGGAGCCTTCTCTGGAACCTTCTCCTCTAGCTCGAGCGTCCCGGCACGGAAAGCTTCGAACTTGGCTTTCCTAGGCTGTTCACTCTGAAGCCCTTCGAAAACTATATGTATCCGTGTCACTATGAATGTAATTAATGCTGTTCCGTCTTGAAAGTCTACGGTTACTGACACTGTAGCCTCTATGTTCAAGAAGGGCCTAGTTTCGCTGTTCAGACTTCTTGGATCTTCTTGGCCCGGGACTGCAGCCACTCATCGAAGCTGAGGGCTGGGACGCTGGACTGCCGGGGCTCAATCCGCCCAGGCTTCCGGCCAAAGGACCGCGTCTGCTGCGCCACTTTCCTGGTGCCCAGCACCTGGGGGACTTTGCTCAGAAGCTGTCGCCCGCTGGAAATGCTGGGCGTCGATGGCCAGCGGTAGCCAGTATGAGATCTTATTCTTCCAGACGCCTTTGCGAACACCAAGTTCATGGAAAGCCAGCTTCGAGATCGGATCAAAGTCGCAGGTGAGGTGATTCCGGCCATCCTCCTCAGTGATGGCAACCCCCACACCCAGGACACAGCCGTCTTCATCGAAGCGGGTGCGGGTATGGAAGCAGCAGAGGCTGCGAAGGTCCCAAAAGATGTTCGAAGCCTCCTCTGACATAGCTCGCAACGATCTTGATGCATGAGTCAACTGACCCAAGTCTGCCAGGTTCAGACCCTGCAGCAGCACTCGCGCGAAGAGCGGCTTTGGCAGGGCGGCAAGCTTGCCTGGGAGCCGCATTTCGTCGTTCGCAGTTTGGGCCTCTGGCCGGGGCAGTACCTGCATCGGCACCACGAAAGACTGTAGCTCGGCCAGCTGCGCGGTGGGCCCTGCCAACCGCAACTTGGGCTGCTGCGCAAGGATCTGCACGGACACCTCGTTTCCGAGCTGGGTCTGCGAGATGTCCAGGGAGCCGAGCCGTGAGACGTGCACCAAGCCCGCTTCTGCTGCCCCGATGTCCACGAAGATGCCATAGGCCTGGATGCCCACCACCACGCCGGTCACTTCCGTGCCGGCCGCCTGCCAGGAATCGAGCTCCATCTGGGAAGCCGGCGGCCGGAGCACCAAATCCAGCCTCCACCTCTCAAGGTCCGTGGAGGCCACGAAGGCCTTCACGAAGTCGCCGAGCTTCAGCTCGAGCCCACGGGCCTGGCGTCGCCGCAAAAGGCCTTGGCAAGTGCAGCCGATGTCCAAAAAGAAGCCGATGTCCAAGTGCCGCACCACCTGGCCCTGGACCTCCCTACCAACTTTCAGCCTTTGCAACGGCTCCCTCGCTCTTGCAAGGGGAAGGGCCCCGGAAGCCAGGAAGAGGGAGCTCACGCTCACGCTGCTGCTTCGAAGGGTCTCGGAGCTGGACTCCAGCATTGTACTGCAGCCCGAGCTCTCTACTTCCAGGGAGTCCAGCTGACATTCGATCGGCTTTTTCGCCAGCGCTTGAACGGCTTGTGAGGCGGCGACTGTATGACTTTTGGGTGGCGCTTGGCTCCAAGGAAAGGGGCCCGGCGCAAAGTGCGAGGCCGTGACGGTGAGAGATTTGGCGCCCTCCGGTGTCACCTCCATCTTGCCGTCTGTGACCCCTACCAAGTGGATGCCAGGAACCCTGCCCATGCGAACCTCGAGTACGGGCCACGGCTTGGTCCCACAGTGCCCATAGCTGCACGTCAAGGCCACGGCCTCCTCTTGTGCGCGCTGCAAGCGCTGACGCACCTCCTGGGCACTCCTTCGGTGGCCGCCCTCCTCAATGACGGCATCCCACAAGGTGTGCTTGTAGCGGCCGTCGTAGTTCTGTGCCCACTCATCGAAGAGGAAACACTGCACCTGTAGGAGGATGGACGAGACGCTGTAAGCAGTGCTCCATCCCTCGTAGGGTCTGCTACTGTCCTCGCCACCCATCCAGAAGAACTTCTTCAGCATGTCGATGCAAATGAAGTTCTTCTCCTGACCCAGCTGTGGGATGACATTCGAGTGGGGGATGTTGGTGCGGAGCCGGACCTTGGGAGGATCCGTCGGGTAGTTGTCCGGGAACGTCAGGACCACATGTAGCAGCAGCCCTGCGTAGTGGCCGTGCTCTGGGGTGAGGTTGGCATGCCACTCCTGCAGATTCTCAGCGAGTGGTGCTGCCGCGATCCCACGCAGGGGATGCTCCTGGAGTTCCTGCCAGTCGGCGCGGAGGCGCCGCAGCGCCACAGACTTTCGGAGGCTCATCGCCATTGGATAGTTGGGTGCAGAGGTCATCTTGGGCCAGAGACTACGACGGGCAAGCTCCTGCTGGGTCTGGGTGGCTTGAAGAGACTCAGCAGCTTCCACCAAGTAACCCTAAACATCCTAAACCCTAAACCCAAGTTCATGTCAACTGATCCTCTGAGTCCCAATGGCCTCGCACCAGGCCGCGAGCTGCGCCGCTGCCGCCGCCGCAGGCGCCGGGGAGGGCAGAGCCGAGGCCAGCGCCCGGCGGGCGCTCTGAGCCCAGGGAGCTGCCTGCAGAGGAGCCAGAGGACCCGCGGATGAAGGAAGGCCTCCAGAGGGGGGACTATGAGGGTTATACTGCAAGCGAGACTGTGAGGGTTACCATCTTCGCGCCTCTTCTGGACCCTACCGTGCCAGCCTCAACAGTGCTGATTGAAGTCTGCATTGTGAGACTCCGCCAACATCGCCCTGGACTTGTGCCGACACTAGCTACGCTCTCAGACTCATATGTATATATATATATATACATATGGACTTTTTATTATTTTTAGAGAGAGAGAGAGAGAGAGAGAGAGAGATAGAGAGAGAGAGAGAGACTGACTGACAGGTGTGTGTATGTGTGTGTGTATATGTGTATATATATATATATATGACCCCCGCCCCCATCTGGTCCAGGCCTCCTGCCCAGCATTGGGCCCCTGACCGCCCTGCTCGGTGACCAGGCGCGCATTTAGACTCCCGACATCGTAGAAGTCGCGGGCTGCCGAAGTGCCGCCGCCTGGAGGAATGGGGCGGACCACGGGCTGGAAGTAAGCTGCCTCAACATCCTTTACAAATAAGATCTACGCTCTGTATTTTGACAGGAGCAGCCACCGAACTGGCATTGCTGGGCAACCTCAAGCAATGTTAAGAGTTACTAGAAGATATTGCCCTCAGGAAGATTGTCCGGCATCTGAACAGGTCTCTCTCCGAAGGAAAGCGCAAAACCGCTGCCTCAGGAGTATTTTGCTGCTATAGCCCCTCAAGGGCCCTATATAAGGCTTTTGTGGTTTAAAGACTACGCGGCTCTGCAAGTCTCCCAGAGGGTCCTTGGAGAGCCGCCAAGACCTGGGACGCAGTGCCACAGAGAAGGCGCCCGGCGAGAGGTGTCCCTGAAGCTTGTAGCTGCGACGTAGCACCAGCCTGGGATCTGCGCAGTTGGGGCCGACTTTCTCTGAAAAGCAGCTCACCGTCTTGAATATGCTACAAAGTCAGTAGTATATACTGCAACATTCTACAGAATACTACGCTACAAAAAAAAAAGCTTCTCTTGAGTCTTGCTGCGTACTCGCCTCGGTGCTTCGGAGCGCTGCGCCCCTCTCCCCGCGCCGTTCTTCTCCAGAGCCCCACCTGGGGATTTCCGACGATAGTGCCCGAAATAGTAGGGATCCCTACTATCAGGACCCCAATATAGTACCCTCAATAGTCGGGATCCTTCTTATGAGGGCCCCAAAAGACGGTACAAGTACCCCTAATTTTCGGAAGCTCTGACCTCGGCAAGGCGGGCGGCCCCTGGCTCGCCGGCGAGCTCTGCAGCGGCCAGGGCAGAGCGGAAGGCCGCGATGCTCGGCCGGATCTCATCACCTGGCGGTCGCGCGACAGCTCACGGGGACCAAGCCCTGCACGAATAGTTTTCGAGAGATGAGCTTCTTCTTTGCAGTGCAGTGGCCCATCTGCAGCAATGCCAAGGCCATCGTCCAGGAGGTTCCCAGTCTGCAAGCGCTACCGGCGGCATTGAGCGTGGCCGTGTTGCGCGGGAGCCCTGCCACAGCAAGCATTGGAAGTCACAACCCCGACCCACGGCCCCCCGCCTGTGGGAGAAGGTCCCGCCGCAGAGAGAAGCCACAGCCTGAGCCAACTTCCAAAGTGAGATTGTCTGTGACCGTGGTGAGGATGAAGATGAACACGAGCACGAGGACGAAGAGGAAGAAGACGATGACGATGAGGATGAGGAACGATGACGCTGAGGATGATGAGGATGATGAAGATGATAAGCATAAGCATAAGCATTGGCGTGAGCATGCTTATGCTTCTGCTGAGAATGATGACTATGAATATGAACTATGGTTATGAGAGTGTCCCGTGGGACTCTGACAGCAATGAAGAAGAAGTAGCAGCAGTAGTAGTAATAAGTAGTACTTGTTGTTGTTGTGGTAGTCGTAGTGGTAGTGGTAGTGGTCGTGGTTCTGTCGTGGTCGTGGTCGCGGTCGTGGTCGTGGTCGCGGTAGTGGTAGTGGTAGTGGTAGCGGTAGTGGTAGTGGTAGTCGTCGTCGTAGTCGTCGTAGTCGTAGACGTAGTGGTCGTCGTCGTCCTCGTCGTCGTAGGAAAAGTAGTAGGAATACGAGTAGCAGGCGTAGGAGTAGGAGTAAGAGTAGGAGGAGGAGTAGGAGTAGTCGTCGTGGTAGTCGTGTTGGTGGTAGCAAGTAACGGTAGTAGTGGTAGCAGAAGTAGTAGAAAGTAAATAAGCAATCCCTTTATGTGAAACGCTGGAGGAAGGCCCCCTGAATAGAAACTCTAAAATTGTTTTTTTACTAGGTGTCTATCTCCACAGCCACTTTTGAGGGATCTTGATCTTGCTCTTGCTCCAGCTCTCTGGCTCTTTCTCCTGCTCTTGTTCTTGCTCCTGCTCTTGCACCTGCTTGTGCCTTTGCTCTTGCTGTTGCTCCTGCTCCTCCTGTTGCTCTTGATCCTGCTCTTGCGGTTGCTCCTTCTCCTGCTGTTTCCACTGTGCGCGGCTCAGGCTGGCCACAGGACGAACAATCCCAACAACAATAAACCAGATCAAAAAGGCTTCAGCACGAAGCTGCCTCCTCTAGTTTCCTGCATGGCACATATACTACGTAGGTCCAATTAAAGTAGCAGTAGCCATGCTCTGGACACAGAACTCTTGAAGCCGTGCTAAAATCCTCAATCTGTCAGCTCGGAGCCCTACCCTATGCCTCCGAACCCCACATCTTCGTGAGTCGCCCAAAAGTCCAAGCCCTTGAACCACTTCCCAACAATACACCCCTGACCCCAAACCTCCAAAAGTACTCGGAAATTCCGAGCTGCTGGCGCCTTCTCCCACTTGGCACTAGAAGCCACGGCCCCGAGGGCAGCAGTGACGGTGACAACCTGATAGCGTTGATCATACAGAGGCCTTGATAATTACAGTGGTATTATACGGCATATTCATGATACAAGATGCTGAGGCTCGATGTTACTGATTGTTCTGGATTCTACGGTACGATGAGGGTCACTGTCGTTGGGCTGAGGATTTATGGTGTATGGGGTTTTCTTTTTGGGTCAGGGCGTAAAGGGTCGAGGGTTTAGGCTTTGGAGGGGGTATGGGACTTTGGGGTTTCCGGGTTTATAGTTTGGAGCTGGAAAGAGGCACAGAAGTCTCCAAGACTGCACGCCCTTGAACTTACATTCGTTCCATCGCTCGAAAGCCGCTGTTGGTGTTGCCATGCTGCCAAGCTAAAGCCGCAATTCTTGGAGGCTGCAGCATTGGACGTGCGTCCGAGAAGCAGACAAGAGTCTCAGAAGAGTGCGAAGGCCCGCTGTCGAAAGCAACATCGAGAACAGTCTCACAAAATGGTTTCGAAACACTCATTGCAAAACATGTAATGTAGGGGCCTTAAAGATTTTAACAGGGTTCCTGAATATAACTATAGTACAACATCCCCCAAAACCTTATTCTAACTACTATAAGGCCCCTACATTAGTCTTGTTTCATCCCCGTGTCGAAACACTCAAAGACTTCGCCTCGGGAGTGATCTGCGAAGTCCACATGCGCACGAGAAGCCTCCGACCAGGGCGGCTGCAAGGCTCCGGCCGCGGCTACCCGTATGTTATGGGGGCCTTAACAATCAGAATAAGCATTGGGGGTATATTGGACTATAATTATATTAAGGAACCCCCAACTCCCTGCTCTAACGAAAAAAGGTCCCGAAATTACTGAAATGTCATCTGATATCAGGTCATGGCATCGAGTCTCCGACTATCTTAAGTATAGGACAATCTAGCAGCATAAGGTATATTATCAAGGTGATGTAATATACAGTATGATATCTATACCTGCTGCTCCTTCTGCTGAAGCTCTCAGTGCTGCCACTCCTTTTTGTGCTCCAACTACTGCCGACTTTGCTCAGGGCGAACACTACCAGAAATCGACTGACCCTCGCACAAGCACAGTATATCGACTTTCGCCAACAGTGGGAAACAAGGCTTTTGGTTTGAGTCTCTTGTCAAGTCACCTTTCTATTCTTGCCGACCCCAACACCCCAAAGTCCTAACCCCCTCCCGAATCTAATGTAGGGATAAGGAATGCCCGAAATTGTATAGGTAACTACGTATAGGTAACTACGAGGGCCCCAAAAGTACCACGCTGAAGCCCTTATAAACCCTACACTCCTGAACCCTAAACCCCTAAACCCCCCTAAACCCTAAACCCCCCTAAACCCCCCTAAACCCCCCTAAACCCTAAACCTCAACTCCGGTTGGATCTGGAGCCCGAAGGCCGTTTTACGGGGAGCCGCGCCTGAGCGCTTGGGACCAGAGACGCCCCTTCTCGCAGGCGCTCATGGCCTCCGGGTTCAGAAGTTATCATGATGAATGTTATTATTGCTAGTATTGCAATTACTAGTATTAGAAATACTACCATTGTTACTATTATTATTATCAGTGTGGTTTTTATTCTCGTTCTCATTGTGGATACTACATGAACAGATGTGCACATGTACAGTAGACCTTCGTCACTGTCGCACTACACCTACGAGAACCCTAAACCCTTTTTGCAAAACCCCTAAACCCTAAACCCTACACCCCAACATAACTCGCCCTGGGTGCCCGGACCGCGCTGAGGGCGAAGCCGTTGAGGGCCAAGTCCACCTGGAGTTTTGATGTCTAGGGGTTTAGGTGTTTAGGGCTTAAGGGTTTATAGGAGTTTAGGGTTTAAGGGTTTGGGGGTTGGTTGGGTTTACTTAGGGCTTTTCGCTTGAAGGGTCTCAGATGAACATTGGGGTATAGAGGTCAGGAGCAGGGCCAGAAGTTGGAAGGGTTGGCGCTCATTTTGGAGGGGTCATCGATCGCAAGAAAAATGCGGGCTCTTTGTTTAGTGTCATTCGAACAGCTTCGGGATGGGATCCACTTGTTTAAGTCACTTGCTTGATCCGGGGGATGGATTTTCGGGGTGCTGACTTCGGACAGGATTTAGGGTTCCGGAGAGCCGCCGTTGCTCGCAGGCCCTACCACAAACACCGAACCCTACATCCCAAAACCCTGGACCCCACCTGCTGTTCCCTGGGACCTTCCTCGGTTTTGCAAGACTACCGCAGTCGGGCCAACAACGTATGGCAGTACTGAATCTCAACTGCCAAGTTGAGGATGAGGTTAAGGGGATATCGGATATCCGAAAACCCTAAACGCTACGAACCCTACAAACCCGAAACCCTAAACCCCAAACCAAAGACACTAAACCCTGCAAACCCTAAGCCCTAACACGGCAAAGTCGCCCTTCGAGGAGATGGGCGACAAATGAACTATGAGTTGTGAATGCGGATGTGGAGTGAAGTCAAACTCGCTGCATAGGGTTTTACAATATTCTATGTTATTCTGCCTGTTTTTGATGGGTTGAGGAAACCCCCAGGTGAAACCCTGAGCGGTTACTTAGTTGATCAATGCCCTGATCCTTCAAGCCCACATTAAAGAGTTAAACTGCAAATCGAACCCTCGAAGAAACACCTTGTGAGAGCAATAGAACCCAAAACCTTGTAAACCTTGCATTGTATCTCATATCGAAATCCTCGGAACCTGCTCGAGGAACACAAAACAAACTTCTTCTGAAAATGCTCAGCAAACTCCATGCAAGCCCTTCGACATCCGTCAACACACTAAACCACGTGCACAAAGCTGTGTAAAACATTTCAAAACCAGGCCTTCTCTGCCTCCTTCATCAAAGCGAGAGCGCCCCGCCACTGGCTGGCACTCTTGCAGGCCTCTACAGGCCCATTCATCAGTTTGAGGCACGCTTCTCACGATTATACAGTTTGCCCAAAACCCTGTTCAAAATATTCAGGCCCCTATACTAATGAGACCCTAAAAAACTTCAACATAGAACCTATAAGAACCCTTGAAAGGCGGCCCAAGACCAACACTGCACTGACAGAGTCTCCCGCACTCATGGCCGCAGTGTAGCTGACGGCATCCGGCACGGAAGCCTGAACACAGAGCTTGGATGTATGTTTTATATATTTATATACATGTGTAGGTATGTAGGTATGTGTGTATATATATATATATGTACATATCTGCATATATACATACATATTTATACATATATATATATATGTACATATATATATGCATATTTATATGCACTCATATGCTGTGTGTATATGTATGTATGTATGTATGTATGTATGTATGTATGTATGTATGTATGTGTATATATATATATATATATATATATGTATGTATGTATGTACGTATATATATATATATATATATATATATATACACACATATATATATATATATATATATATATATGTAGATATAGATTGATGTGTACATGTATGTACGGTGTATACTGACAAGATGTTGTTGTTCTTTTGTGAGATTGTGTGAAGGTTTCATGGCGTTTTACACTTGCGAAGAGGTGATAAGTGATTCAGACCCCCAATTACTGCAGCATAAGCTTGCGTCCTCTCTTGTCGTTTTTTGGAGTTACAGGATTTTTGGCTTCAGGGGATAGGGCTCAGGGTTTTAGGGGATTGGGCTCAGGGTTTAAGGTTTCAGCGCTTCGTGCACAGGAGTTTGGAATTTTGGGGCACGGTGCAGAGGGCTCGAGAGCGTGAAGCGTGTTCCAGAGACTGGAACCTTTGGATTGAGGGTGGAGGGGTTTAGGGCTTAGGGTTTGGAATTTAGGGTTTAGGGCTTGGTGCGGAGTGCGTAAGATTCGGAATTTTGACCGTACGAGAATGATGAGGATGAATGTGTCTGTGAATTTCGACCAGATCCCATGCTACAATGGCGCATAGTGTAACGCACCACAGCCATAGACTGCTACCTTACATCCTGAACCCTAAAACAAACCGCAGCCAAGCAACAGCTGGGGGAGCTTGAAGAATCAACTATCGTCATAAACCGTGTACGAAGCCGTTGCAGGCACCATGATTCGGGTCACAACTAAATTATTGTTCAAGTCACTGATCACGCATCTGCCGGACGAGTCGGAAGCTCATGCAGCAAGGCCTTCTCCTGCATGTGGCGGAGCAGAGACACCTCAAATTCAGGAAGACTCTTTGCAGCGAACCTTGCAACCTGAACTGGAATAACGACTGCGTGAGCCAAAGGACGGAGTGTACCAGCTAGGCTAGCCCAAGACAGGGGTGGCAGTTTCCTCCTAGGCACGCGGCGGAGAGCTCCCACCTGCCAACCTTGCCATGGGCGCAGAGCGCCCCAGGCCGGGAAGGTGGGCGATTCGGGCTTCGGAGGTTGTGATCATGCTTTGGCTTTCATCGCTGAGATGGCAATACCTCCTCCAGAAGACTACACAGCGATCACAACGACAGTGACCCTCTTTCCTACCAGCGGTAATGAAGGAAAGAACTATCCGGGCCCAACCTTGGCACAGCGGTCGATGGCCATGTTGAAGGCCACAAGCCGAGCGCCCTCCTCGGAGGCAGCTCTTGAGCTCACAGCTATCTCTCCACGTTTACTGCAGGCGTCTTAGCTCCGATACCCCCAAAACCCTAATCTGTAAACCCTAAACCCCGAAGGCCCTAAACCCAAAACCCTAAAGGCCCTAAACCCTAATCCCTAATTAAACCCCAAACCCTAATGCCGAATCACAGCTCGAGGTCTCCTCGGAGGGCAGCAGGCAGAGCGCCTGCTCCAGCGGCTGTGCCGGGTTGGCTCGCAGCGCGTGCGAGAGGGCGGCCACATCTCGGCCGGTAGCCTCGTAGAGTTTAGGGGTTTAGGATTTAGGATTTGGGATTTAGAGACTAGGGCCTAGGGTTGAGGGTTCTTCTGGCACTCAGGGCTAGGAGTCTGGGACTCTACCAGGGGCATTCGGCGCAGGTTCTAGAATCGTAGAGTAGATGCAGACAGGGACGAAGCAGCAAAGTCCGGCGAACCTTATGCCTTCTCCGCATTTACGAGCAAGGGTCCCTAAGCCCTAAACGATGGAAAGACAGGAACTCTGCATGCCGCCTGCCCGACACTGGTAGTGAAGCTGCGCCTGCGAACTTCCGGGCGACGACAGTAAGCTTCATGGTGAAGGCTTCAGGGAACAAGCCTCAAGACTTAGGCACTAAACATATTGGGGAAAAAATATGTTTTCCCCAATATGTTTAGTGCCTCAAGACTTAGGGTTAAAGTTTGGGTTTGGGGGGATTGGAGTCGTGTCTTTCCTGCATGAATCGTCCGACCGTTCCGATCGCACCTGCTGCGCCTGCAGTCTGCACTGCTGCGGCGTCCGCACCCATCGGAAGTCGATGGTGCAAACTCCTCGCACCAGACTTGGAACAAAAGAGACATAAAGAGAGCCAGAGCGAGAGAGAGAGAGAGAGAGAGAGAGAGCGAGAGAGAGCGAGACAGACAGAGAGACAGACAGAGAGAGACGGAGAGGTAGAGCGAGGGACGGGCATGTACGCTCTTCATTGATTGATGTGCAACATCCAGGTATCTCTTCGACCCGACCATGTCAGCGACCGATGGCACTGTTGAACCTGTTAAACACGACTCGCTCCATAAAGCGAGTATCCTCCAAAATGCCTGGTTTTCAAGTTGCCGATTCTCGAAGCATGGAGAGTGCGAGTCTGGCTTGTGATGACGGCACACTATCCGACACACCTAAAGTAATACAAAAATCAACCGTTCGTCGCTGTCCGGAATGCGGCTTCGGGCTTGCCAGCAGCGCCGGCAGCTCCCCGACCGGCCTGCACAAGCCATCGGGCTCTGCGAACAAAACCATGGCGATTTTAATGCCGAAACCTGGGGCTTGCCGTCCATTTAAAGTCCCGATACATTCCTATCACCATGGAGCCCCAAACAGCCCGATTCGACCCTTACAGTCGTTCTCGAGTGCATGGCACAGGCAAAGCACACCACGGCCCCGGCCCCCACGGCTCCGAAGGATTTTTGCGCCGAAACCCCACAGAACACCTGAAGCGAAGGCACTAACGGAGGCCCTAGCGACTCGGCCTCGGATGGCACAGATGCCGGGCCGTGACCGATGCATACAGCAATGGTTAAGTGTAGGGTTCAGAGTTTTGGGCTTCTTGATTGTCTCTGCCTCTTGTAACGAAGCTTGGGCTTTCATGCAAGGTTTGAGAAGAACCCTATGCTGACTACCCCGGTTTCAGTACTTCAGGGCTCTGGAGACTTTAAGGTGATGAAGATATCGTGCGGGATAGCACGGTATCATGTAGGAACCCTATACAACAGTACTATGGGATCACAAAGGCAACTTCTCAGAGCCGTTGGGCCTCAAAATGGCGGGCGTTGCGGCAGTCTGAGCAACTCGACGGTGCCAGCGAGCTGAAGTGCCTTCTGACCTCCTAAGCCTAGAAGTCCCTATAGCCTTAGGGCTCAAGCAACGGTACGTTAGAATTGACTTCTGAATTATATGAATTATACACAGAGATAGGAGAATTCGGGCCTCAGGCCCGTAGAGCAACAACAGGGCACGTGCTCACCATCTCCTCGATGAAATGGAACTCTTTGTCCACGTACCTTCATAGAACTCTTATAGATCCCCTTATGTACACATGTATATATATATATATATACATAAAGTATGCTTATGTACATGTATATTTCTACTGATTTATTTATTTATTGTATAATCAACCCAAAAACTCCGCACAACAGCTCTTGTGCCAGAAAGGTCGCACATGAATTATACGGAAGCAACGTCCTCGGGAGGGCATCCTAAACACCTCTGCCCGGCGTCTTCTGTCTAGGGACGACAGGACTTGCGCCTCCGAGCCACGCAACCCAAGTCTGCTACTAAACTCTACAGCCCAAACCCCTAAAACCCTAAGCCTTTTTCGGCCCCATTGACTGTCAAAGGCAACAACCCCAAGAGACTCCTCTTCTTCTGGGAATCTCAAGAGAATCGGTGCCACCATATACACGCCAACAATGAGGATACTTCACTTCGATTGGGCGACGACCAAGCTTCAATCCCACAGCAACAACTTCTGAGATTTGGCGAGTCGGTGGTTTCAGAATTTGGGGAACCGCGACCCGAGCCTGAGAGCGTTGTGTTTAACAGTAACTCCTACACCCGAAGCCCTAAACCCCTTCTAAACCCCTCCTAGCCTATACCTGAAGCCCTCACCCCTTCTAAACCCCTCCGACACCCAAAAACCCCCAAAAACCTCAACCCCTCCTACGCTCGAAGCCCTACCTCCTCCCCAAAAACCGGTCGGCCAAGCCCAGGGCTCCGGTCGGCCGAGCAGAGACTTCAGCACGGCCGGCTTGGGGCCGTCCTCCAAGGCCTCGGGAGGACGGGGAGTTGTTTAGGGCTTAGGGGTTTAGGGGTTAGGGTTTAGGGTTTAGGGTTTAGGGGGTTTAGGGGGTTTAGGGGGTTTAGGGTTCCTTTAAGGGCTCCTTGAAGGTTTGGTATTCACGGGCTCCTGGAGCGGCTCCAGCTCAGGGCGAGGCGAAGATGTGGTCGGCCGGCAATTCAATGCCGAAGTCCTTCGGCTAAATCAGCAGGCTCCGAAAGGCTGAGATAGGACTCAATGGCCCACGATCTAGCATCATCAGAGTCAAAGCCAGCGCTCATTCCGACAAGCCCACGTTGCCAAGGACACGGCCCCAAGCCTCCAGAAGGGCTTGCGCGAAGCGCTTCTGCTTCCTAGGCCGGCAGTATGATGTCTTCTGGGCTGTGCTAGAAGACGGGCCAGAGCACAACACGAGCGGAGCCGACGCAAATGAAGGCACTGGCGCCTAGGCTGCCTTTGGCTTTCCAGATGCTCATGATTTCCTGTCTGCTTGAGCCAAGCATCGTGGTGATGATGTAGACCTGTCATGGGGAATGCTCGAACATGCTTGGGGGGCACCGGGAGTGGTGAGCTCTGCCTCTGCGCCACGTGCGACCATCTCCATCATGACATCCGGCACCTTGGTCGTGAAAATGAGACGCCGTCGGTCAAGGGGACACGCTGGCAGACGCATGCTCAGACGATGCTGTGGGCCACGCCATGTCGTAGGCCTTGTTGCAGGCCTAGGCCACGAAGATGCTTAAACCGTAAAGCATCGTAAAGCCGCATAAAGCCCCAAGCCTCCAGACGGGTTTGGAGCCCATTATACTACATTTATAATCAGCAACCCCCAAAATGATATTGGTAGTTAGTTAGGCCCCTACCCTAAACCCTAAACTCTATAGATCCCTTAAAGGAACCCTTTAGGATCCCTTTAAGGCCATTATGGGGGCCCTATATTAAGCACTTCACCCCTTTCTCATCTCAGGTAACGACCAGCCATGAGCTGAGATCGTCGGACATCCACCTGTCACGAACCTGCTCAGAAAGGGATGTGGGAGAGCTTCCGAATGGTATAGCACGCTACGTAGTAGGATCCTTATTATATAAGGACCCCAAAATAAGGTACTCCCAAATCTTCGGAAACGGCCACGTAGGTTTAGTTTAGGGCTTGAGGCTCTTCCTGGTTTTAGGAGTTTTTAGGCCTGACAACCAAGCTGCTATGCTCAGCACACAACTTTGAGTCTCGAAGCAGACGGGTTATGACATCCTGGGATCCCGGATCCCACCTCGCCAAACTCGCGGATGAGCTCCTGGTACACTAACCATTAGATGGTGTGCGCCGATTACCCGTCAGGTTGCTATGTACATGGGCCCAAAATGCGCCGCCTGATCCGGACCAAAAAACACACGAAAAAAATCGCGTTGTGCATTCATCATTCTGTAGGTCCATGATTTGCTTGCCTTGCCTTGCCCTGCTTTGCTTTGCTTTGCCCTGCTTTGCCTGCTTGCCTGCCTGCCTGCCTGCCTGACTGCCTGACTCTGACTGCCTGCCTGCCTGCGCGGCCGTCTAGCCGTCGGCATCCAGCTGCGCATGTGCATACATGTAGTGTAACCTGTTCACCAGGTCACTAGTAGGTACGACAGCAAGGAACTCAAAAGTCTCATGTCCCGAAACCCGGCCCTCGCACTTCGGTCAAGGTGCTAAGCTCTGATTTAGAGTTCAGTGGTGTCCCGACGTCTGAATTCCGCGACGCGTTTCGAAAGATGCCCTGTATGTTAGACTCGGGAGGGCTCCTGCACGTCGAGGCCAAGCTCCTCCACCTTCTGGTCCCGCATGGTGTCCCAGCCTGGGCTCTGAGAGGAGATGGGCCTTCGGAGCTCTGGGATTCCTGTGCCTCGCTTGTTAAGGGCTTAAGATCTTCTTACGACGGACAAGGCCAAGGGTCGCTGCGCTCCCGATGCGGCCATGGAAGGCCTTCTCGGCTTTTCGTGAAGGCGGGGCTCTCTGACCCTCGTAACACTGTACACTGTACAAGCAAGGACAAAACGCAACTCTTGCGCTGAGCTCTATATAGGCTCTAGGTGACTCCGTCGGTTTTCTCTTTTTTGCGGACGGCGGCCAGGGCGTCGTCCAGGACCAGCGCACAGAGAGCTCGCGCGGCTGCCTGCGTCTCCTCCCTCCATTTTCTGAGGCCTCGCTCGCCGGAGCTGGGAAGACCGGAGAAGAAGCTCTCCTCCAGCTGCTTCTGCGCTTTCCGCCGCTCCTTCCGCAGCTTCTTCTCGGTGGGCAGCGGCCGTAGATCTTCTAGGCAGAGCTCCCTCCACGCCTCCAGCTCACCCGGCAGGGTCTGAGGCACCTCCGGCAGCTTGGGAAGCTGCCAGTCTGACGGCTTCAGATGGAAGAGGCCTCCCACGGGAAAGTGGTCCGAGGGATGCTCCGTGTCCGGGAGGCTTCGTTGCTTGAGGTCGGCCAGCTCCTTCTGCGTGCTGGTGAGTACCAGCTGCTGGGAAAGGCCCGAGCTCACACAGATGTGGTCGAGAGCAAGGCCGCAGTAATGCGTGAACCCACAGGGAGCGGTGCGGGACACTCCCTGTGCAGCAAGCAAGGGAATGAGAGGGCTGTCACTGTCAAGCCTGTCATTGAAGTCACCACAGATGATCTTGTATGAGGAGATGATCCCTTGCATCTTCTGCAGGGCATGTGTCAGTTGCGACGACCGCGTCACTGCAGCGCCGTTGGCGGCTAGGTGCACATTCAGCACACAAATCTCACGGCCGTTGGGCAGCAGAAGGCCTGTGAGAAGCACCCGGGAGCGAGACTCCGACCAGTTGACGCGAAAGCGATCGGCTTTGAAGAACGTGGCGTTGACCACATGGAAGCTGTTCTTCCCTTCGCGCTGCTGCGTCTCGCAGGCAAAGCCCTGCTCCGCCAGGAAGCCTTGCACCTTCTCCAAGGAGGTCCCTTTCTCGAGCTCTTGCAGGCAGATGATGTCACAGGAGACATAGCGCCCCAGATGCTCCAGCAGGCAGGGAAGCCTCTGACTGTCCCAGTCCACCTTCATGCCTCCGTCCGCCCCCGGCGCAAGGACGTTCCAGGAAACAACCGAGACCTCACTGCATCCACTGCCTGCGAGGGCCGTGCAGCGTATCATTGTCATGATCATCTTAGCGGAGCATTGCTGCTGTTGTCTTTGCCTGTGTTCGGGGTGTGGTGGTCGTGGTCGCGGTGACAGTGGCAGTGGCGGTGGCGGTGTGCTAGTAGTACCAGATCCAGTACTAGTTCTAGTCCAGTTCTAGCACCAGTACCAGTTCTGGTACTAGTACTAGTAGCTTAGTAGCAGTAGCGATAGCGATGCCAATAGCAGTGGCAGTCGCAGAGCAAGACTTCCGGATCTCCCAGACATTCGCTCTAAACTCTCTCTGCAGCGCCCAGCCTGGGAAGAGACTCCCCCGGAGGAGGCGCTCAACGCGAACGCGGGGTCCCAGCCGGCAGCCCATGGGCTCAGGCACTAGAAGATCCTCGATGACTACGGCCGAAGCATGACCGGGATGAAGAGTATGTTCGTATGCGGCACTCCAGGAGTTTTTGGCAAGCAAAGGGAGTTCCTGGAGCTCCTATGTTGCGCTGGCCCTGGGAGCCCAAATCGTCCGTGGGGCGAGTTGAGGCTTGCTTTACTAAGCTTCAATTCAACGCCACTCCGGCTGAGCCCAACCGAGGAGCCCCCAAAGCCCAAACCATCTTGATAACATATTGCTACTACAATCAAATTATTGTTGTTGTTACGAGAACTACTATTCTGTCTTTTACTATTGCTGAAGGCACTCCCCTCTGTTCTGCTTCTTGGGGCCCGGCTCGCGAGTATGGACTTGCACATCAACCCAGCCGTCCTGGAGGCACCGAAGGAAGCTCGATGGGGACACACCGGACCCTCACATCGCGAGACGAGGACTTTAGTGCGGATCTAAGCGCGTATGCTTTTCAGTGGTTATCGATCACAGTAGAGACTGAGGGGGAAGAAAAGACAGGGGCCGTCTGCCACGCCGACAGAGGGAAAAAGGCAGAAATCCAAAGATTGCCTCGTTCTGTTCCTGCTCAAAGCAGGACAATCCATTTGTGTCTTCTTTACTCTGTGTCTTCATTGCTGTTAACTGCCAAGATTTCCGTTATCCATACGCACGTCGGCAGATCGAACTCCGCTGAGGATCCAGGCCCAAGGTTGCTGAGCAAGTCCGTCGCCGGCCCCCGCCTAAGTGCAGCTTGCACCTTGCACCTACGCATCCAGATGCTCCTAACTCGATAAAGCTTGAAGTAGTATATGCCTACCTATAGACACACACACTATGATCTGTCAGCATTGCCCGCCGCAGATTCTCGCACCGGAATTCGAGAGCTCGATGCAGGTGCTTCGAAAGCCCGCGGCGGGCCGAAATCTCCAGGCGTTCCACCCAGAGCGGAAGCCTGCGAAGTTTTGGTATCCCGAGACAGCCGCCCCTGGAGTTTCAACCCCCAGGCCTCCGAAGATGTGGATTACAAAGGAAGATTAGAAGACAGCCACAGGCTGAATAGTGTCAGAACATGCACTGTCAGCCCGCGCCTCCAACCCAGACTCCTGCATTCGTTTCTTCGGTCCTGCAGTGGCACGTGGGCGACAGACTTGCCACTGCAGTTTCGCAGACTGGCTAGCTGGGTCACGAATCGGAGTCAAAGCTTTGTCAATACGCCATACGCCTTTTCGACAGCTACCAGGAGACCATCCCAGGGTTTTTAGGAAAAAACTGTAGCACGACACGAGGCCTTATGCGTGGCAGCGTTTCATACCGTCTTCTGACCGGCTGAAGGATCACGAGCCAAATATCAAAAAACCATTCAATTCAGTCACGGGCATCCCTGAGTCCCGAAAGAAACCCTGAGAAGCCCGGCTGAGGCGAGTCGCTCGTGGCGGCACGCTGCGCAGCCTCCACAAGGTCCATGTCAGCGAGGGTCCTGCTGCAGGGGTTGCAGGCTTGGTGCTTCGGGTGGAAGACTAGGTTCTTGACAGAGAGAGCAACACAAGCATACGTCAACAGAAGTTCTGAGGACAGCGTAGAGCTGGACAAGCATCGCAACACGAAGATTATCTGCCAGAGTATCTCGACGGCATCAGCGACCACCGAAAATGTGATTGTTAATAGCGTCCAAACTGCTGTCTTCAGCTTAATGTTACCCGGCAGGAAATCGTCCACTTGATCTCAATGCCTAAACACCAAAACTCTATACCCCAACACAGTAGGCAAAAATCCTAAACAGCTGTAAACCCCTGACATAAGCATCCTAGTCGTAGTAGTAGTCGTCGTCGTAGTAGTAGAAGTACTAACACTAGTAGTCATTTGTAGTACTGGTGGTTTAGTGGTAGAGACAGTGGCAGCGGCAGTCGTAGTAGCAATCATCGTTGCAGAAGCAGCGGCAGCAGCAGCAGCACTAGCAAAAAAATGCGAAAGTGATACAAGAAAACACAGTCATAATACCGCGAAAACACATGTTTCACGACAACAAATGTAGTCACAGCTTTTATGCCGACACCATTAGCCCCTCTTACGTGCAACTGATTGGTTGCTGGTGATACTGACAATATCAAGATAATGGGTCACGTCGAAAGCATGCCACTACACGTGCAGCCAGGAGAAATCTGAACCGACTCGGACTTGGGTAGTTCTCTAAATTAAGGTGCCTTTTGGGGTCCTTTTCATAAGGGTGCCGTACATTTGGGGACCCAATCAGGGACCCTAGTTTAGAGAACTACCCATTTAGAGATCGCGCGAGCCTGATAATCTAGTTACAACCGGGGTTACAAGTCCCCTAGTATGGGTTATTATAACTATAGTTAATAAGTCCCCTAACATGGGGTATTATAACGATAAATTCATTAAGCAGAACCCTATAGCGAGCCTGATAATCACAGTGTTCTCCCAGCCGGTCTCCACCACTGGACGTACCTGCCACTCAGCCAGGGCAGTTGGACCAGCTGCAGGCGCTTCCCAACGACCCGATCCCAAAGCCATGATAAAGCTTAGGGCTCATATGTATATATATAAGTATCATCTCCATACATATACATAAAGACATATACATAAAGTATAGCGTTTAGGGTGTATATACATATGTATATAGAGTTTATGGCAAAGTTTAGGTTTTTGAAAGTTTTCTCAAGTTGGGTTGACGCCCTTCTTTGTTCGTCTGCCAGCAACGGCTCCCAACGTGGGTCTCTGTGCCATTGGCATACACAGAGCAAGCTGTTTAAAAAAGAGGTTACTATATAGCATCTTTTAGCTGCGCTGACTGGGGTCATGATAATCTAGTAAACCCTGCGTAACCCTAGTTGCTAACCTAATGACTCCAAACACACCAACCCCAAACGCTAAACCCCAAACCCTAAACCCTTAACCCTACACCGAGGGCACGATCCGCATGGGCTGCAGAAACGGCCTCAGAGCAAGATGCCGGGCTAAGGATGCAACTCAGGTCATGGTCGGAACCTCCCGACCAGAGTAGGGTGTCTATAAAGAGTCTTCAAAGGCTATTCAAAGGTTCCAGCAGGGATGCTATGACTATAAGACTATATTACAGGACTGACTACCACGACAAGATTCACAAGAGTTACTATCAGGGTTGAGTATAGGGCCTTAATGATTAGAATAAAGCCTTCAGACATGCTACGGCCTACGTTTGATACTCCCTCAGACGGTAGGCACACGATCTGTACACACAGGCCCAAGCCCAAGCCGAAAAGAAGGATTACCAAAACGGAATCCTGGAATCACTCCTGCACTGCGCCATGAAATTTTCGAACTCCACGACCTTAAACCCCCTACCTACGTCTTCAATAAGGCTCTAAGCCCCAAGCTCCTGCCTAAACCCGAAAGCCATATTGCAGGAAGACCTCCAAACCCCCAAGACACTTTTGAACCCCAAACCTCAAACCCACACTGTCCAAGCTTGACTAAACCATCTGAGATCCTCTACCACCCGACACCCTGTATATCCGTCTGCGACTCCAGCCCCCATTGAAACCATGACAAAACGCCTTACGCTACATAACGGACTTAAACCTGACAAACAAAATCACAAACCCTAAACCCTAGAAACACATGAAACATGTATTCGAAAGCTGCTTTTACCCAATTGAAACCACCTCCCGAAGACCCTAGACCCTGCAGTACCCGGTTGTACAGTACCCCTTTTTGACAGCCTCAAGAAAGCCTTATAGAAGACCTTAAACCTTATCGCAAGACTTATAGTACCCTTCCTGATAGAACCCCTTATACACACCCGTGTAGAAACCCTTATCAACGTGGTACCCACATCTAGTATCCTTATGGAACCCTGTTTCCTATCTAAAGAAGAACCCCTGTATCAAAACCTCATGTAATACCCTCATAGAGATACCGCTAAGAGAAAGCCTTGAGAGGACCCGGCTCCGCCGAGCTCCCCAAGGCGGCCCGTGGCCAAAGCTCCTTCGCATGGCGCCAGGCCTTTCGTCTCTGCAAGAACGACGGTTTTTGGGAGAGGAGGAAGGGTTTAGGGTTTATGGGGTAGGGAATTCGGTTTTGGGGCTTCGTTTCTTGGGGTTCAGGGTTGTCGGAGAAAGGGGGGTGGGTAGGGTTTTAGGATTTAAAGCCTAGGATTTCTGAAGAGAGAGTCGGACGCTGTGAGAGTCTAGGGCTGCAGGGTTTCAGGCTTCTTCAAGATCTCCCATCGGGTTTAGGCTGTTGCTACGTTCGGGGTACGGACACTAGAAGAGAAAAAGGGTGTAGGTTTTCTGTCAGCACTAGTCAGGGCTTGCATGTGAATCTTGTAGGGTATCCAAAAACAACTCTTTTCTACAAGTTCAGGGTGTATTTACGTAGGGCGTGGGTTCGTAAAGTTGTGGAAGCTTGAGGGTTTAGGGCTCTGAAGAATTAGGAGTTTAGGGCTTAATCGTTCTTTGCTGTGGGTCCTTTTCCTACCCGCCTGGAGACACGAGACACACTGGGGTGCGCATGCCTCAGTCAGTCAAGCTAAAGAAGTTCGACAGATGCGTCTGTATCTTGGTTAAGTACCGGCTGAATCTCTACCATGCTGATAACGATTTGCTAACTGATAACAAGCAGCCGCGAAGTGCAGAATATGGTTGGGTAGATGTTTAAGTTTAGATCGCAATTCGCTGCGGATGATAGCTACGACTCCCACATCTATGAACATGACTGTCTTAGCGCACTCGTGTATGGTATGCCGGAGCTGCCCCAAAAGCTCACCACGATGGAGGTGCCCACAGATGTTAAATCTGACCACCCATTCAAGTATATTACCTATCATTATCCTATTATCGTACTATCCCAAAACCATAATTAGCTTATGACAGCAAGGAACCCGAAGGAATCATATTCATACTGCTCCCATAGTTCACCCCGGTAGGCCCGAGAGCCCTGAGCCCTGAGGACTTCTCTCCGGGACCCCGGCAGCGGTGGTGCTTTCGTCGACAGAGTCACAAACCACCTGGGAGTGTCCGAAAATAGGGGGTTACCTTGTATTTTCTAATATGGATCCGTACTATTTTGGGGCACTCTATTAAGATTTTTGGGGTCCTTACAATAAGGATCCCTACTATTTAGGGTACTCTATTAGGGCCCCCTAGTTCCGGAAACTCCACCTGATGGCAGGGCTCCGGAGCTCTTATCGCAGCCCTTGAAGGCACCTTCGTAGTCCCCTTGAGGCTTATTGAGCAATAATAACAATAATCAGAATAATAATAATAATCATCATCATCATCATCATAATAGTTTATTATTATTATTATTATTATTATTATTATTATTATTATTATTATTATTATTATTATTATTATTATTATTATTATTACTATTATTATTATTATTATTACTATTATTATTACTAGTATTATTATTATTATTATTATTATTATTATTAGTATTATTATTTTATTACTATTACTATTATTATTATTACTATTACTATTATTATTATTACTATTATTATTATTGTTATTATTTTTAATATCATTATTATTATTCTTCTTATTCTTATTATTATTATTATTACTGATCATTTTTTGGTAGCCCTAAGAGTAACCCTTGTAGAGCCATAGTCACCCTGTTGGGCGGGTCCGAGAGGTAGCCCTCTTGAGGAGTCCTCATAGAGGCATGCTGGAGTCCTCAACCCTAAAACCCTAAACCCCAAAATCCTAACCCCTCAACCCTCAACCCTAACCCCTCACCCCTAAAAGCCCAAGTCCTGACAACCCTAAACCAAGGGGGGATGAAAACTCTGGGGGCCCCGGGCCCCGTCGAAGTCGAAGCACATCACGAGCTTCGATGCCTGATCTGCCTGGGTTCCCAAAGTAGCCCAGGCTTCCGAAAAGGGTTGCGATGAGGGCTTCTGTTAAGGGTTACGATAATGGGCTTGTTGAAGAGTTCCTAACAAGGCTACGATACGGTTTCGGAAAGGAGGCGGCTCATGCTTCGGGGGTTTAGCAAGGCGGTGCTTCAGGAGCCCTGAAACGTTGCAAATCCTGAGCTCAGGTGCCCTTAGAAAGGGGGTTGGGGGGGAAGTCTAACTTCCTGAGATGCTAGATCATACGAGGCCGCTCCAGGGAGTTTGGAGCCTTGAATTACGCTTTGGGGTTTCGGTCTGGTTTTCGGGTTTAGGGTTTCGGGGGGCTGGACTGAAGGCTCAGCCTGCCCGAGAAAGAGCCTTGAAGCCCGACCAAAAAAGGCGTAAACACTAACAACCTCGTCAAACACCCCGCAAACCCTAAACCCTAAACCCTTGAGAACCTTGTGGTACAAAACCCAGCAAAAAAAACACGCTAACACGATGCAAAACGGTGAAAGAACCCCAGCTCAACGAGCTCCCCACGGCGGCCATGGCCACCGAGCGAGAGAACCTGCGTTTGGCCCAGGGCTCCGGAAGAGGAGGGCCACAAGTCATGTAGGCGCCGCAAGAGTTAGAATAGGAACTTGGGGCATATTAGAGTATAAAAATAATAAGGAACCCTGAGGAATAATATCGGTAATTTTGTAGGTTCTATAATGGCAAAGCCAAGATGCGGCCCAGAACGGGGTTTGGCAGTATAGTACGGTGCAGCTTGCTCATACAGGGGTCGAAGCCACGCATGGAACGCAGGTTGAGAGGCTAGGATTTCAAGACTGGGGTTCAGCGTTTTGTTTGGGTTTGGAGTTCTTTAAGGCAAAGGGTCTTAGGACTAGGACTTGGGCTGAGTGTGCGATTTCAAGACCAGGGTTGATTAAGGTTTGCACTTAGGGCCTTGGGTTTGGCGAATTGGGTTTCGGGCTCGGCCTGAACTCAGTTGACTGAATGAAAAGCCGTCGAGACGCTTGCGAAGCTTGCAAGGCCTACATCCTGGAGCTATCCACACCTCCAGACTTCACCAGAGTCCGAATTCTCAACACTTTGCGAGCGGGATCCCTGTGCCGCCGACACCCTAGACCCGAGACCCCCTAAACCCTACAGCCCAAACCGGAAATGCCGAGACCCCAAGCCCAGCCCCAGCATCCCCCAACACCTAAAACCCCCCTAAACCCAAGCCCCAAGACAAGGAGAAGGCTGCAAGTTTTGCCTTCTTTGCTGCTGGCGTCTTCGCAGGCGCCTGCTTCAAAGGCGTCAGGATTTCTTAGGGTTGAGGGTTTCAGGGATTCGGGTGTAGGGCCTAGGGTCTTGGGGTTTTTTGGCTTTGGGGTAAGGGATTCAGGCTACTGTTCTCGAAACAAGGCTCCATGGGCATGTGAAAGCTATCGCGGGGCCATCTGACTTTGAAGCTGGACGATCACTGCTGCGATTTGTAGGTGTAATGATGGTAGTTTCGGTGGAAAGTTGTGCTACAAGTGCAATTCAAGAACGCTCAGAGAGCTCGCTGTCTCGTGTGAGTGCTGAGGCAAGGTCTGACGGGAAAAGGCCCCGTCTAATTCAGAATTAGAATAAGGTTTGGGGTATATTATACTATAATTATAATAAGGAGCCCCCCAAAATAGTATAGGTAACTATTGAGGCCTCTATATTAATGTCGACACATGGAACGGCCTTAGAGCATGAGCCGCCCCAGCCAATATCGCTGCACACGGCAACAGCCTCAGCGGTGGTAGCAGGACAACCTTCGCAGCTGGAAGCAGCAACATGCTCTGCTCGCGGACGCGCACATGCTGGGACAAGGCTGCGCGCTGTTCCCTTTGAACGCGTTACATTGTCACCAAACTGTCTGCACTACAATGACAATGTAATCAAAGAGAGCAAACCGAAATACACATAGCTCACGATGTCGTAAACTCGGTCACATGCCGGCACCCAGCAAGGCCAGCATGCGGGCGAGCAGCGCTGCTTCGCCTAGGTGTGTTCCCCGTTCGCTCTATGCGGCAACAAGCTAGACGACGACCAAAACCACTGATTCCTATTCCGGTCGGCAAGAAATGATAATTACCCTCGGGTGCAATCAGATGTCTTTACTGGTTTGGCTCCAAATATCAGGCTGCATGGCTTGAAAGGGCTTGAAAGGTCTGAGCTACCAGCAGTCCGTCCTGGATTCTACAGTCACAGTAGGTCCCCAGCTTTGTCGATCGGAGGCCCTGCTGCAGCCTCGGCTCTCGATCCCCCCCACACAGCATCGCCTCACCCAGCAACCTCGCACAGGCTGCTAGACTATGGTTGGGGAGTATGTTAGGCTGTCGTGAAACGGGGACTACCAGGGAAGATTTGCCTGAATCATTTATTTATTTATATATATATATATATATATATATAATATGTTATATAGTATATATATATATATATGTATATTCCGAACCCTTGAGAACTCTTCCGAGGCCCGCGGCTCTCGGGTGCGGCTCCGGCACGGGGCGCGGAGGCTACACAACTGCCTGAGTTGAGCGACGGCTTGGAGTTCATAGGGTTTAGGTACGTGCAAATGATGCAGGACGATGGGCGACTTCCGAGGAAGCAAAACACATCCCTGCGCGGATGGCAGTCAGCTCAAGCAAGAAGCCACCTCACGGGGCCTGGATCCCTGGCACTCTTGGGCGCTGGCCTTGTCTCGACTTGCATGGCAAGGGCCATGGCAGCGGCCGTGGAGAACTAGAAGCTGTCAACACGGACTCGCTCGGTGCCATGTAAGCCTAGAAGGATGCAGTGCCTGTGACATGCTGTTCTGCAGCGCATTTCGCGCCGTGCAAGATCCTGGCAATCTGGTATGGGTTTCAGGGTGGCGACTCATGCCCTGGGCCCGAGCCTACAGTAGTCTAGAAGTCGCGAAGTGTGTAGACTCAGTCGCCAGTCCCGATCTTTGAAGGTTGGTGGTGGCGGTCGTGCCGAATCTCTTGCTTCCTCTGCCCACCACGCTCTCAGAGCGCAGTTCAAGCGCTGTATTCCATTCGAACTCCATGGTGAGCTCAGAGATAGCGCTACAGCATCGAGCCAGTTGACGGCCGTCGCATGCCCGATTGCTCAAGAACAGAGGGCCAGCTGCGGACCCCAACCTCCAACTGGTCCCCAACTGAAACAAGCACTAGATTCCGTCCCGGGGATGCTGTAACGCACCCCTAAACCCTGACCCGTAAGCCCTAAGCCCCTAAACCCCTGAATCGAAGCCGAGCTGACGGCTCGGAAGGTTGCCTGCCTCGGCAAGGACAAAGATGTGCAATCTTCACCAGAATCTTTGATAAAGGTCCCCGATAATTGGGCGGGCCCAATATTTAGTCCCTTTAAACCTGCAGTCTACAATACATGAAACGCAAAAATAAAAATAGAAATAAAATACTCATACCAACTTGCTCTCATCCTTCAGGCCCCCCTAAATGCTTGCGCTCGACCAGCTGCCTCGCGATCCGCAACTCAGGCCCGGGCAGCTTCGCAGCACACCTGTCGACCTCAGGCTTCTGTAAGGAGTCGTTCTTGTTAAGATATGGGAGTTTCCGGAAATTGGGGGGTACCTTATTTCGGGGGTCCTTATAATAAGGATCCTGGATCCTACTATTTAGGTTCTTGTTTCGATGCATTTACAAGGACAGGGGGGTCTTTGTGGCTTAAGTATAATGCTTCCGGGTTGAAGGAGCAGGGCTAGATCTGAAAGGGTAAGGTGCGATGTGTCGGAACATATGGGAGTTTCCGGAAATTGGGGGGTACCTTATTTTGGGGGTCCTTAAAAATAAGGATCCTACTATTTAGGTTCCTGTATCAGGGTCCCCAATTTTCGGAAACTCCCATAAGGAATCTAATTTAGGTTACCATACTAGGGATCTACACGGGTTCCGTTGAGGGATCTATAAGGGTTCCTTTAAGGGCTTACGGATGTAGTTTAAGTTCCGTACTAGGGATCTATAGTAAATAATGGGGTTTCCTTGTTTTGGTAACTTAGGTTAAACCCTTTAACAAGAACCCCCAATTTAGGGGTTTGGGATGTGGGGCTAGGGTAGGGTGTTTGTTTGAGCTCCGTTTTCCGTTTTCCCTTGCCAACACCGCCTGAACGAAAGAAGGCAAAGGTTAAGGTTTGGAGCTTAGCATCTTCATTCTAGCACATGCATTTCTTGTCCAATGACGGCACAGTAAAAGCAAACGCCAGCAGCTCCCGTTACTGCAGGTGGGTTGACGAAAAAACCCTCGTTTCACTTGTATTTAAGGATCCAAATCGACGAGCGAAGAGAAGGGGATCGTGAGTGTAGTGCAGGAAGGATTAGTTGGTAGTGTACAGATACATGTTCTATTGGACGAAAGTTTTCTGCCTAGAACAAATTCTCTGTCACACCACGGGGTCCGGTCCACCAGAGGCCCCGGTAGACACGAGAAAAGGGTCCTCTTACCCCATGGAACTTCCACAGCCCAAGGTCCAAGAAGACTTCAAGGTTTGGAGAATGCGGGGACAAATTGGCTTGGGCTCAAGCTTGACGAGGGTTTGGGGGCTCAGGGATTCACCGCTTGGACTTGGGTGTATGTAGAGTTTAGGGGGTAGTGGTCAGGCCTGCCAACCATGGGCCTTTTGCAGCAGAAGGCCAGCTCCCCCCAAACACAAGGCCAAGCTTGCCCATTAGACACCGACGGTTGCACCCAGAACCCAAAACTCTAGACCCTTAACCCGGACTCGAAAATCTGGACCCTAGACCCTAAACCCTGAACTCTAGACCCTCAACTCTGGACCCTAAACCCTAAAGCTCGCAACAAAACAGCCTGAGCCTGGGCTGGACTGGGCGCTGAGCCAGTTTGCGAGCATGCCGTCGGATAAACCTCAGTGCTGTTCCCTTGAATGGGGTGTTGAGTTTAGGGGTTTGGAGGGTTTGGGCGAGCTTCAAAAGATTTTGGGGTTTAGTCCTTGAGATTTAAGGTACTATCGCCTCAACAGTAAGCCCGCTGAACCCAAGCTCCCTCAAGGATAAACCCCATCAAACCCCGCAAAACCCTAAGAAAAAAACCCTACAAAGCCCACAATGCCACAACCGCCTGCAGCAAAGGAGCTCGCATCGCTCCTGCATTGGGGAGGTCAGAAAGACCTGAGCCGATCCGGCGCAATGGTACTGGGGAGGGAGCCCGGGGAAGATGATTTGAGTAGGGGTTTTGCTGAGTCCAACTACAGCAAAGGAGCCCTAAAAGCAATACTATTGAGAGAACGTTATCGGAGAAGACCTTCCATTCGTGGTTTTATGGGCGTTACTCCCTGGCACCTAATCTTTACAAGGAAGCATCTGTGCTGCCTTCTCGGTCTCCGAGTCAGGAATCAAAACCCACAAGACTCTGCAGAACACCCAGCAACCTGCGTGCCCCCCGAGCAACCGGCCCGCTTGTTGCCGACGGCATAGCCAGCTCCTCTGGGCACGCGGAAGGCTGCCGCATCTTCGCAATTTGGTGTAGGGGTTACTACGCTCTAAACTCCAGACAGTCAGGGTTAAAAAAACCCAGGTGACCGGACAGCGGCACGAAGTCCGAGAGCATTCTACGCCGCATGCATGGGGTTTGGATGCGGGGATGCAGCGGTTGGACCTCGGGCCATGCGATCCCTCGCAGCTCGGTCGATGCTTGAGGCAGGGGCGCTGCTGTTCGTTGCCGCCAGCGGAGGGTGTGCGGGCCTCAAGTCAGCACTGCGGAAGGTCTGCTGCGCGGTTGTGTCGCAAAGCTCCAAGTACAAAGAAAAGCACTGAAGCCTACAGCGGAAGAGCAAGACCGTTGCAGGCCAAGGACGAAGGGCGATGGAGCAGAGCTAAGGAAGGCTTAATGGATTGCAAATTCGCACGCAGCCAGGCTCATGTACAGACGCAAAGGCTACGTAAACCGTGAGATTCAGGACCAAGCCCTGGGCGTTCAAACCCCAAGCCTCATCCCGCTCCTTTCAGGCCTAACCCGAAACTCCAGAACCGAAAACCCGGCAGCTCCATCTCTCTATCTACATCTATATGTATGTATACATGTTATGTATATATGTATGTATATATGCATGCAAATATGTGTGCGGCAGAAGCAAATGCATGTGTGTGTGTGTAGGTAGGTATGTATTTAGGGGTGTCTGTGTCATGGTGTACATGTAGGTGCACACACACACACATATATATAATTATCAAATTATTCATTTATTTATTTATTGATTTATTTATTATTTATATATATACATGTGCATAAACATAAACATAAGCATAAGCATAAACATACACATATTCATATCTACCTAAATACATACATAGATATAACATGTATATATACATATATACATACATGTACACGCTATGCACATCCAGGCCCTCCCCGGGCGCGTGCCATCTGCTGCAGGCTCGGCCGTCGCGCGGCACTGCCCGGTGGCCCAACCTCGGCCAATCGAAATCTGTGAATGTTCGCTTTCAGACCCAACGACGGAAAAGTTGAAAGATGTGGGGTGTTGGCTTTACAGTCGCGGGTTTAAGGTTCGGGTAGTATATGGAATGCCAAGATCATGAGCAACAGCACGGCGATGGCTTCCTGCCATCACTGGTCACTCAGCTGACGGAGTTTAGTACATTTTACTCTACTATGGTATGCTTAGTATGTTTATGAAATACTTTGGTAATCGATAGTATACGACGTTATGTTATAGTATATGATGCTTTGGTAGAGTAATTTAGAGTACATTATGGTATATCCTAGTACGTTATGGTATACTATAGTACATTAGTACATAATGTTGTGCTTGAGCCGCGGGCTGCTGCGAGGACCTCCAGCGTCATTGCTTTTGCCGCGGAAGCCTCGTCGCCACCTCGCCTGGACACCTCCAAGAAGAGAGAACAGGTTCAGCCTTTAGGATTTAGGGACGTGAAGATCAGCATTTAGAGTTCAGGTTTAGAGTTTTGGGCGCTGGGTTTAGGGGTTGGTGAATTGTGCTTGAAACGCACATTGTCAGTGCTGCTTCACTGAAATCTTTGCCAGAGTCGCCTGCCGCTGCCACGTGGGTCCGAAAGGCAAGCAGCCATGGACGGCAACCTGGGTTTCTGGTCTTGACGTGCAAAGATCGAAGATGCCCGAGCATGCCAGGACAAGGAGGTTCTGAAGGCTTTAATACAATCTGCACAGTACTGTAGACAACGGATGCAACGGCGAGGAACTCGAGCCAATGTACTGATGGACCTACACGGCACAGGATAAGCCAAACTCACAGACGAAGCTCACACTAGTGCAGCCTGCCTTCGCCGTTGTCTTCTCTGACATAACGCAAAACGCAGCAGAGCAGGCAGTGCCGCACAAGGGCATGCAGACTTGGACGCAACACTCCGGGGCCCTCTCGCAAAGCGCAGTGTGCTCCTCGAGAAACCTCGCAGACAGCATCAGAGGCTCGAGACTCTCGAAGCTATGTAAGTATCATGTAAACCTAAAATTCGGTATAAATACATACATATACATATATACAGGCAAAACGAGAAATGCATAAATAGATACACAGAAATAGGATATATAGGCATATTATTGTGTGCATATACATATACAGAGGTATATAAGTATATGGATGTAGAGATATACAGATATTATACAAATGCCGTATAGAGAGTATATATAGACAGTAAGCAGCTATTACCTAGATATCATACAAACAAGTATTATGTAGATAACATATTCAATATCTAGGTTGATATACATCTATAGGTGTACATATATATATATGTATATATGCTACCCCCCCCCAGATACCAATAGAATTGTGTGTTTTGTGCTCTAAACCCTGCAATTCATGACACCAAGACACTCGAAGGTCTCAGATACTTCTAGTGCACGACCAGAAGGTGATTTTGTTCATCCCCTAGATCCCGCAATTCAAGACGCATGCATCCAGGAGGCGCTTAATACAGGGCCAGGCAAGCCTGACTACATTGATGCCATACACATACAGGATGCTTCAGCACATGATAGGTAGTAACGGTTTAATGGCACCCTCTGTATTACTTAGACGTGCCTCTAATCTATCACCCATCCTTCCTTATCACACGCTAATAATAGTACAACCCTAACACCAACAACTACCACTACCACTCCTCCTCGTGCTGCTGCTGCTATTACTGCTACTACCACATTACTACATGTTTAGTTAGGTCTATGTGTTTCAGCGTCATTCCACATCTTGCCCCAAATATATCCAAGCGACCTTTTCCTAGACCATGTTTTCTCACCATATTGCTCCTGAATATCGTATCATGATATTAAGTTAAATCCTGTCACATATCCAACTATTATCAAGGTGGTCATAACAAACCATCACAAGAACCGTACTACGACTACAATCTACTACTGATACTACTACTACTACTACTACTACTACTACTACTACTACTACTACTACTACTACTACTACTACTACTGCTGCTGCTACTAACTATGCGTGGGGGATTGATCTCGACTTGGTTGCTGCTCTCCCCACCAGAGCTGTAATGAATGTAGGTGTGGCTGGCTAGCACTCTCCACAGACTGGACCCTGTCTCTCCCTCTTACTTCCACACGTGCGATCCTATGCAGGCAGAACCGGCGGCCGTTCCTTTTGCACTCACTGCCGGCGGCGGTTCGTCTGTGCAACGGGATAGCTCTGATTGCTCAGGATAGAAGACACATATAGCACTTAGCTATGGGCATTGACTTGAGCCAAACGTTGCGTTGGCGGTCACATAGAAAGGTAAAGACGAGGGATGCGTAGCATGCCCCCTAGAGTCGAGGGACGCGTAGCGTGCCCCCTTCTCCTGCACTTTACACGGTCTTGCTCACAGCTCTTATAGTGACACCTTAGAACTTGACAAGGCATCGCAGTCCGTTCGCACCCCCCATGAGTTGCGTCTCCGACGCTGCTCACCCGGAAGATGGCACGATAGGACAACAGAAAATGTTCCGCCGCAACGTTGACATTGAAAATCAGAGCTTTGCATCCCAATTAGAAACGTTGTGACACTCATCTACGTCAGTAACGATCCCCTGAAATGGCAAACGAATCAGGCGTCACCGAAGAAAGAAGCATTCGCGATGGCATTCCATGGGCGAAGCTCAGAGGTCACGAACTGATAGGCGAGGAAGACCAAGCGTTGATTCATCTCCATCTTCGCGTGGTCGCAGGATCGCGGTCCCAGGGCCGGAGGTTTTCCTCTGGATACTGTTCCCGATGCTTTCCCTTGTCCTTGCCTTTGTTTCGGCCTTTGCCGGCGGTGTAGTCGTAGTAGGAGTTGGAGTTCCAGCCTCCATGTTGCTCACCTCCGGTTCTCCCACGCCCTTTTGAAGGTCCCTTGGATGAAGAAGCGCTTTCACGTTCCTCCGTAGTGACAGGCGTGTCCAGGATGGATGTACCACCTGGAGGAAGATAGTCAGCGGCCGAAATGTGGTGTAGGGCTTCAGTACGCTTGGTCGTCGGGTTTTGCTGTCTCTCAGCCTTGGATCTGTTCAATCTGTCCATGAAATGCGCAGGCATTTGCACACTGTGGTCCACCAGCAAGCCGATGGTCTGGACTGACTGATCAGAATGAGTCAGCAGAATACCGACGGGGTCGATGTACAAGAAGTCCACTGGTCCAGTTGGCGTTGGTCGTAGCACTGAGAATTGTTGGTGTCCCGTCACCATTGGAATCACCTCGCACAGGACGTTCAGGCAACAAAAGTGCATAGCCTTCACATCTTCATCCCTTTCGCTCTTCAAGTAAGTAGTAGGGTTGAAGTTGTCCCTGCCAATTCCCATCATGTTGGCTCCCCGTGTAAGTAAAGAAAGCATCTGGTTCGTCCGGAAGCGCTTCAAGGTGTAAGTCCCGTTGGGATCATACTGTTTGAGGTTCTCAGGTTCCTTGGCAAAGCGAATGATCTCCTCATCAGTCACGTCCTTGCTCACACCCGTTTCCCTATCCACTGCCGCCAAAGATCCCCACTTTCCAAGCACATCATAGCGTTGGCCAAGTGCGAAACTTTCCCTCATCTGAAACAACGGCATAGTCGCCCACTTTGCGAATCCTGACCAAGCCTTGTAGATGGATCTGCATACCACGTATGCCATGTACGAAAGAGCGGTCATGTTCGCGTCAATGCAATGGGCATTTCGCTTTCCAGAATAGTAGGATGGCTGCATGGCGGTACGTGCAAGTTGTAGCTCAGGATCGATGTTCAAAGACTGGCCGGTAACGAAGACGGGACGACGTTCCTGTGCAATTGCTTCTGGTACTGCGTCATCAAAGTCCTCTCCAGGCTCTATGTCCATTTCTTCATCAGGTTCCTGTTCTGGATCGTCCTCCGCGATGACAGATGGTTCTGGGATTTCCTCAGGTTCCGCAACGGTCTCTACCTCCATGGCTTCCTGCTCCTCTTCGGGCGCCTCAGGCACTGCGGCTGCTGCGGCTTCCATTGTCTGAGCAATGAAGTCACTGGGGATCTCCGTAGGAGTCTCCCGTTGTGGAGAACCTTGGTAATATCCGCTCGAAATGAACTGTGACCAGCAAGACGTGCATCGGGAGAAACATGCTGGAACGATGTTGTAGCATGCCGGGCATACCCTCATTCTCCGTCCATCCTCGTCTCTGCGTAGGTCTTCGGGTCGCCAATTCTTGATGACAAACTTGATTCCTTTGTCCATGTAGTGATGCCGAACCGTGTTCTCCCTGTGGGACTCCAGGACAGTCGTGAGGTCTCGAATGATCTGCTCCTTGCTTGTGTCGTGGGGTCCAGGAGGCAGCTCGCAAAGCAATTCCATGATCTTGCTTGGCGTTCGGTATCTCTCGAACTCAGGAAGCAACGGTGATGCATTGTAGTCCAACACCAGCTCTTTCTCCAACCTTTCATCGTAGATCTTTTCCACCAGAGCGAAAGAGTGTGTATCTCGAGGATCAGGGACGCAAAACCATACCTCCTTGACGAAATGGAAAGGTATCGTTCGACCAACGATCATGATGCCGCTGTCTGTGATACGTCCATCCTCTCGTGCAAGATCTTGCGATGGGACATGAAGGACCGCCAATGGCATGTGCTTGGCGTCTCGTCCATGTACTCGCATCTTGGTCGTTGCGTTCCGGTGATCGAACGGCGCAAACACCCCCCAATAGCTGTGGAGTCTGCCACCTTGGTTGCCTCGGAATTGGCGCCTATGGTCGAAGTCCCCGTCGGGGTCCTCCGAACCAGGCATGATGCCTTGCGTGACAATGGAATCCAAGTTGCGGCATGCCGTAGCGTGGAACGCACCTCCAAGACGTTGCAAGAGGGTCATAGATGGAGATATTGCGAACCTGTTCTTGTCCAACTGAAGCAAGTTGTTCTGGGGATCTGAATGCGCAGAGTGACCACTCGTAGCCCGAACTGCCCATGGCTTCACCCAGCCGTTGCATATGTTCAGGTACCTCTGGCCATGCCGGCAATGATCGTTGTTCTGGATCTCCGTGATCTGGTCCTGAACCGATACCAACCTGTTCGAACCTGCTGATCCAAGAACCTCCGTGCCGGGGTCCTTCACTCTCACACCCAGGAACTGCAACCGAATCTTGGCCTTGTTGCGTTTCGTGGCTGCAATCATGTTCCCCTGGAACAATAGCTGAAGTCTTTCATTGTACACTCTCTTCTTCTGTTGGTCATCGGTCCTTGAGACCCCTTCGGTGATGCGTCTGCTTTCATGGGTCCATAGTGGCTCATGCCTCACCAAGTCTTCGATCATCACCCATCCTCCTTCATCACATTTGATGACACTGTTGAATGCCACCTGGCACCTGTTGTCAAGCCATTCCGAGCCTGGGCGCCTGGCGATTCTGTGGCGCAAGTCAGACTGGATGCATGATAGCGCCCAATCCGCGTTCAATCTGCGCTGACGGGTGATGTTGCGAAGGACAACTTCGTTCACGATGTCCCACCGATTGTTGATGAAGCTTGCACCCTTGGTTGGGATCAGGTCGAGAATCCCGCACCGGATTGGCCTTCCGCCGCCGATGGATTCATAGCCTGGATTGGTGTAGCTATGAGTGTTTTCATCGTAGACATAGCTAGGACGGTCTCCTCGTTGAGGTAGGCGTCGGTCGCGATGGTCCGAAAGCTGCTCAATGATGTCCACCACTCGCTGGCTATTCTCTGGTCCCGATTCCTGCAGTGGTACGCCACAAGCATCATTTAGGCCCCGACGATTCTCCACATCCGTGCAGAGATTGTGTTTGTTCTCATAACGGATCAAGACCACATCACCCCGTACGGCTTCGCCTCCGCGTCGCGGTCGGGCTTTGGCCTTGGGTCGTCGGTCCGAGGATGCAACACTCACATGATCTGTGGTGTCAACGTCCATTGGCTCAGCCTCTTGTGTAGGTACTCGACGTGGATATCGAAGAAGACTTTCCTTGATAATCTGGACGCCTCGAAGTACCAGATCCCGGGTTGCAGCATTTTCTGTGCAATTGGACAGAGTGTGTAGATCACTGCCACAAGCGACACAGAACGTGATGCGGTCGCTTCCGACTGACATTTCGCCCTGAGCGAGTACGCCAACATAGTCCTGAAGCTGCGCGACAAATCCTTCACGAATTGCATGCCTGGGATCAGGGCCTTCTGCACCTTGTTCTTCTTCGGGTTGCGCATCCACATCTACATCCTGTGCAGGTATTGGTGGAGCAACTGAGAACCCTGGATCGTCCGTGACGTTGTCAGCGGCCTGTGTCTCGTCGGTTCTCGCAATCTCTACAGGGTAGATATCACCATCGACGATCACTGTGAAATCAATCACGAGGTCAGCGGACATGTTGTTGACGATCTCAGCGACTGCTTCATTCTTCTTGGGCGGTGTCCTTTTGCGCGGGGAGTCAACCGTGATCAGCTCGATAGCTTCGGCCGACGCGTAGCGGAAGAATGATCTTTCAATTCCCCTCGCGCACGCATTTGCTCCCTCAAGGCCACCCCAATTCGGAAAATGACTTGGGTGTCTCATTGCAATTGTAAGAAGCCCGAGCGCCAGCTCCACTGTGTCACCCAGGAGCTCTTCCTTGGGCAAGACTGACCCTCTGTAGCATTCTTGGCGCTCTTCCGGAGTCAAAAGCATCCTCATGAAACCAGCATAAGCGCAGTTCCCGGCGTCGTAGTAGCAGATGTAGCATGTCTTGCCTTCGGAGTCGTACCCTCTGTCCCACGCCAACTGTTTGGCCTTTCCCCATGCCGCGTACTCGATGGCCTGACTGGCTGTGATTCGGAGACCACCGTAGTGAGAAACCGTCTTGCCGATGTCTTCATAGACCATCTCTGCACAAACTTTGAGGAACTCCTTGATGTCCACGCGAGGATCCACGAATTGAAGCCTCAGGTCATAAAGGTGCTTTGCGCAAGCCAAGGTGTACTTCTGGGACGTGATCAAGTCATTGAAGGAGCCGATTTGATGCTGCATCTTCAAGGCTGAAGTATGCGCGCACCCAATGCAGTGTCCAGGATACCCGTTTCCGGTCGGCTTGAAGAAGGCTTGTGCGTAGCACTCAGCCAACTTCATTGCTTCACATCCAGGGCAATAGAACGTTCTCCCTTTGACATAACCAGTGTTCAGGGTCGCATAGGTGTCGATCCTGAACCAGTAGTGCCTGTTGTCGTAGTAGGCTTCGGGAACGGTCATGGCGATGTCAAAATCCTGCCAGGTGACTGTGGACGATTCAGCGACCGTGTCACCCTGGGCACCCGACCTGATCTGTTGCTGCTGTTCCCCCGTAAACCATGTCTGCGAAATCTTGGTGGACGTCTTGACTTCACTCTTGTCCTCCCAAATCTCGACAAGCGACGGGTGAGCGACTGAGTCGGTTCGGACAGTTTCGTCCCATGAGCGAACTTTCGATGCCTCAACAAAGCACGTGGATACCATCTTCTCGCAGAACAGCTGCTTCTCGTAGATAGCGAGGCCCAATTTGAACCTGACCCGATTGTCCGGTGGTGGCACCTTTTCGACTGACAGTGTATGCACGCCTGACGACGCATGTTTCGCCTGGCTATACATTCTTGACCAAAACGAAGATCCATGAATCACCACGCATGCTCGGGCCCGCAACTCCAGTTCAATATACATTCCCAGCGCGTGGAAGCCGTTGAACATAGAAGCTTTCTGTCGAAGGTAATTGCTGGCTGCTCCTACGAACCGTAAGTCATGATTGATGTTGACAATTGGAGGGCGCGTGGTACGCTTCCCTGCCGCAATGATAGGGTCAACGTACGTGACCTTGAGCTGTCGCTGCAAGTCAGCACGAATCGCTGCTCCGTCTCCGACCTCACTCATCGGAAATGATATGTTCTCGATGAGGATCGCCTGGAGAGACAGATGGTAATGCAACGTGACGGTTGCAAGCTGCTCTTCAGTCAAGCCATCCAATGTCTCATTCACAGATTCCAACGATCCCTTTGTGACTTGGAAGTTGTAGTTGGCACCTGCGGTGATCGACGGGCTCACAATGTAGATCTCACTCCATCCATGCATGACGAGATTTTCTCTCACTGTATGCGATGATCCTCTGGTCCTTGCGATCATGTCAAAGTCTTGGACGAGGATTGTGCATTGAGAGCGCATAGTCGCGGCATCAGGCTTGCCACCCATGGATGGCACTGGATTTCGATTTTAATTGTCAATTAAAATCGAGTTTAATATCCGCCCGGAGGGCGGGCCGTGTCGGCCAGGGACATCAATTAACATCGATTTTAATACCTTCCAGGGTGACCTGACCAGGCACACGGGTGTATTTAAATCGATTTTAATACATATGGACGGCCACTCCGCCCGGGAGGTATTAAAATCGATTTTAATACTTTTTGCTTGGAGGACGGTTTCCAGAGCGGGTCAAGGTTTCGGGAAGAGTTTCGGGTTGACGTCCTCGGGTTTCACAAGAGCTGTGGGTTCAGGTCTACGGGCTTTGCAGCACTCTGAGGGTAGACGGTCTAGGGTTTAAGGTTTAGGGTTGAGGTCTGTGGGGTTAATAGTGGGTGTCGGTTTCAGGTTGTCGGGCTTCACAGGGCTCCTTGTTGGGTTTAGGGCGCAGGGCTTTGGGTTCAGGTCTTTCGGCTTTGCAGGACTCTGAGGGCACTGTAGAGCGTTGAGGGCTTAAGGTCTAGGGGTGAGGTCCGCGGAGCTCGGTCCTTGGGTTTCAGGTTCACGGCTTTGGGTTCAGGTCTTTCGGTTTGCAGCACTCTGACGGTAGAGAGTTTAGGGTTCAGAGTTTAAGGTTTGTGTTCAGGTCTCAGCACTCTGAGCGCAGAGGGTTCAAGGTTTAGGGTTTGTTTGGCATTGTCTGTTTCTTCACTCTGCTGCGCGCAGTCACAGAGTGGTCAAAGGAAAAACAGAGACAGGGTTTAGGGGTTGGGGTTTAGGGGTTGGTGTTTAGGCTTAGGGTTTAGGGTTAAGGGTTAAGGGTTAAAGGTTAAGGGTGAAGGGTTAAGGGTTTAGGGTTACATTGGGGCTACAGGTAAACCCTCAAAACCCCAAATCCCCAAGCCCTGAAGCTCTACTTGGGGGTTCATGGGACTTAGTAAGTACAGTTATAGGTACCTTAACTGGGCTTATTTATAACCATAGTTACTAAGTCCCATGAACCTTTAAGTATAGCACCTGGGTACGAAAGCCTAGATCACGAAACCGTAGGGTTGCTATCGCCCCCTTAATGCTTTAAACGGTCCCAAGTCCTGTCATCCAGGTGTACAAATGCGTCCCATATCAATTAAAATCGATTTTAATACCCTGTGCAGGGGTCCCAATAGCCAAATCAATTAAAATCGATTCCAAGTGTTGTCACGAGGCGGACCAATTAAAATCGATTTTAATACCCTGTGCAGGGGTCCCAATAGCCAAATCAATTAAAATCGATTCCAAGTGTTGTCACGAGGCGGACCAATTAAAATCGATTTTTATACCCTGTGCAGGGGTCCCAATAGCCAAACCCATTAAAATCGATTCCAAGTGTTTCCGAACCCAGAACCTCTGGACCAGGGTATTAAAATTGATTTCAAGTCATTGGCAAGAGAACATTTGAGAAGGTATTAACATCGATTTTAATTGTTTCTCGAAGCTAATCCCTAAAACCCGCAATGAGGTATTAGAATCGGTTTTAAAACATAATTGAAATTGAAATCCAGACTTATTTTGCCACCCATACCCAAACTATTGCGAAATCCGTTCAGCGTGTTCATGGTGTTGATCCTTGCTTCTGCCGGAATTTCATCGTTGTCGACAAGATCGCTGTCTGCCTCGATCATCACTGCCGAGGTAAGCATTGGAGGAGAAGGAAGATGCACGCACGATACCAATGCCAATGCATGGTACAGCCGCGAATACATCCGTAACCACATCTTCGTGCTCAGCTTCACGTAGACCTTCAGGTTGAGACCCTTGTCGTCACTTTGAGAGACGGAACGAATCCTTGCCAAGTAGGTCACCAGTCTTCTGACGTAATGCTGAATCGGTGTGGTCCCCACGTCGTGGTTGGCCACGAACTTTGGCGTCTCATCAATGGTAGGTGGGTACTCGTCTTGATCACGGGTCGTCGCCAGCAAGCTCGAGCGACAGCCCTTTTCATCGATGTTGACATAATGGTACCAACTTTCCTGAGCGCCAGCGGGGATTGGAGCTTCCTCCCATGTCGGTTGCGATGGTTCCTCTTCCGGTTGCGAAGTCGATGGTTGTGGAGGAGGTGCCGCAGAAGATGATGACGCCGATGCCGTTGCCTCGTCCGTCCTTGCCCTCTTTGGTCCGTGGCTAGGGGTGGCTCGAGGCTCAGCAGCGGATCCTTGCGATTGTCCCGGCGTTCTTCCATGCTCAGGGTGCACGATTCCTTCCGGTTCGAGGTTGCTTGCCGTAGGCATCGCAACTCTCCCCGTTGAGTATACCCAGCTAGGATGCCGTTGGAGATTGGGCGGAAATAGGCCATCATCTTGCATAAGCGGACTTGGTGCCCCCATCTGTTGGAATTCTGCTTCCCATATGCTCAACGTGGCGCGTTTGGTAGAGCAGTCGACCACATACCCAGATTCAACTCCGCACCGTAGCGCCATCGTTGTTCGCTGCACATTCTTGGTTGTAGGTCCGTAGTCCATATCCAGTGTGTTTTGCGAACATGTACATCAGCTTGCACACCCTACATAACGTAGGCTCCGCCAACAGGTCTGATTGGTCAGGTGCTCTACCCGACATAGGCAACTTGTGGTAGTAGTCCTGATTCACCGTATACCATTGTTGAATTCTCGTGTCTGTCACAGTCTGGTAGGGCGTCTCCACGGAGTTGATGAGAACGGCGAGGTTGTAGTACCCGTCCGCACTGACGATGTTCCTTGTTGCAGTGTTCAAGTCGAACCGAACTTGTTTTCGTTCTTGTTCCAGTTCAACCACAGCCAATTTTGCATCATCGCGGATCACTTCCTCATCCACCATAAACCTGGTGATGGCATTGAACTTCCCCTCGTAGTCAGCAACAATGTGTTTGAGACCTCCACCAAACTTGATGACCATGGCGAGTATCTCCCCATAGGGTTTGTCCATGTACTCCTCAGGGGCAGCAAATAAGCAAGCTTTGAGGATTTCTCGGACTCGAATGGAAAGATCCCCTCCTGGCGACAGATTTGCACACGTGAACAGCAAGACCAACGGAGGTGCTTTGAACGCTGCCCATGTGCGAATGAGATCATTGTCGACCACTTTGTCTTTCGTAATCTTCGGCGGGAGCGAGACGCTCTGCGACGGATCCCCAGAATACATCTCCAGGAACTTGTGGAACTTCAGAAACGTTCGCATCATCCCACCAGACGGGAAAACTTCTTCGTGGTCCACTCCTTCGAAGGCCAGCTCGTAGGCATTGTAGCTTTCAGCCATGGCTCGGGTTTCGGTCCTTCCTCCGTAGGAGGGAAGTCCCTACACCCTACTCGACTTCACGGTTCCGGGTTCTCCGTAAGAGGCACCCTTCCCCGATCCGTCTGGTCAGACCTTAGTTGTTCCTTAGTTGGGGCTGTCTAATAGCCCCTTCATCAGCGTCTACACACTGATGTTGCTGCCATGCAATGTCCTCAGATTCATGTGCAACATGACTGACACTGACATGAGCTCGAACAAGGCTGCGAACATTCCTCGCAATTGACCGCCATGAGACATCAATGCGCTGCGACAAACTGCTCTTCGAATCATGGTCCAAGCAATCATCCGGTCTCACCACAAACGATCCGCTTCAGGCATGTTAGAGAACATGATCCTGCGTCCACCACCATCGCCATCAGCACCAACATGATCATCAACCTTAACCTTCGTCACCTTGCCACTTGAAACAAGAGCATGCAACTCTGGCCAAGACCAACATGAACATGAAGAAGGCATGTCAAGCGAAAAATAGACGTCGGAAAATTCCGCACACTTCTTCAGCAGGCGTTTGAGAGATTTCAAGACACTTCTGAAAACCTTGTACTTCCCACCAGAACGTTTCTCACCCCCCACGCAAGCCCCTTCACTACTTCCAGGACCAGCACCTGATCGCAAAAGCGATGCCACGAATAGCACAGGTGTGCGCAGGTCGTTCCGGCACGCATCCTTCATTGTGCCGATAAGGTTGTCCTCATCGGTTTTGGAGCTGATCAGCTCCTGGCAAGTTATGCGAGAGCAACCCTTAGTGGACTTAGGCACGGCGTAGCCATTACCCAAGCCACAGAGGTCAACAATCATGCGGTCTGGCTTTCGTCCACCAGCCTTCGACGGCATGGCTACCAATCTCCCATCGCCAGTTGCCTGAAATTTCAAGGCTTTAAGCAATCTTCTGGAGATTTGGCTAGTCAACTCGCATTTATCAGATCGATCCTTAGCGTCCGAATCAGTCATGTGCAAATGTTTGGACGAGCACACATCAGACGACTTAGGATGCAGCGCGACGTTTGCGGCAATGTACTCCCATTCATCCTTGCAGTAGCCGAGCTCAACGGCGGTTTCGGGAGATACAGGATCCCGAAAGGTATAACGTTGCCCGTGAGTGCATCCTTGGATCTTGATGCTCTTCCACATGGCATCTTCCTGAAGTCCCTTGTACTGCTTGGTTTCCTGGACTGGTACTCGAGGAGGCACTTCGATGATGATTTGGAACCCCCATGATGCCGCTCTGCGCGCAATTCTTTGGACGACCTCCCCCCATGGGTAGTCTGTCCGCAATTTGGCCCTTTCAGGGTTGTCAGCGATTTTCCGACTCAGCCACGAATTCTTGCCCAACACCCCTGCACCAATGAAGATTACGGAGTTAGGGTTGTCTTTCCTTGCTTCCACCACATCAAAGATGTAGGCGCACATGGCGTCGTCAACTTCTCGCCCCATACTCAGAACATTTACTTGCAGCCCAGGGTCGTAGTGAGAATCGGGAGCATGCTGGGCGATGCAATCCTTGCCTGGAGCATACTCATTCCACCAGTTCTCCTCATCGACTCCTATCAATGTCCATACCGTCACTGCCTTTGGAGCATCTTTGATAGTGATACGGTACTTCCACCGGCTGTAAGGATTCTTGTAAGCATGGACCAACCTTCCATCGTGGTCGAGGAATTGGATCACCAGACCCTCCTTGGGCTTGTTTTCGGCGAAATTGACCACGTGAGGCACAATTGCTCCATCATATCCTTGATATTCCCTTTTCTGTTCCGCCGCATCATGCCATACATCTTCGTACACCGACGACCATACATCTTCGTACACCGACGACCATTGGTCATAACCAAATTGAGAGGCTTGACTTTTGGACTGGCCGTTGAAACAAAATCCCTGGTGTAATGTAAAGCCCTGGTACCCCCCATGGATGGCACGCGCCAGTGTGACAACCACCGCTCGCCATTTGGCGGGCAGGGCGCGCACATAAGACTGGCCTAGAGGCGGTTCAGGAATAGGCAAAAACGGCGGCGCAAGGACGTCCGCAATGGCAGCGGGGCGCAAATGCCCCGCACGGGATGGTACTGAAACACAGCACGTTCCACGTAGCGGTCGAACTTGCCCGGTGTGTCAAGGATAGCAGCACGATCCTCCATCTGGTGCCACTGCCCTTCACGAAGAATCCAAGTCGACCGAAGGTAACGACCAGGCGGCAACGCAGAAGGCGGCCCCCGCAACATGCGCGGGAACTTGACAACCAGGATGGGGTCCACACTGTCATGTTCTTGCAAGCCTTCCTTACTCGACAATCCAGCGCGATACAACACCTGAGGGAGGATCGGCGTCTGCGTGTAAGGAAAACAAGGCACCTCGCTCTTGAACGAGTAGTGCTGCTGACCCTTCTCATCCGTGCTTTGGGTATGAGTAGGCCGCATCAGATCCATAATCTCTTGGGAGCCGATGAGATCCGGCGGAAAGATGTTGATGAGCTGACACGCATGTGTCCAGGACACGGAATCCTTGAACGACTTGGTGTGTATGTCCGCTGACATCTTGGCAGTGACCTCATAGGCAAGAGAAACGTAACCTTCCTGAAAGATAGAATGCATCCATCCAATGCAGATGCCGTGGGTACGTTCCAAGTGACGCATAGTCGGATTCTTGCCCGTGCGAATCACCCCGATCATGGTCTGGTTGTCGTCGTAGAAGACGAAGTTGGGGTCTTGCCCCCCAAGCTGCTGCCACAACGTGATAGCAGGCAATCCAAGACGTGACATGGCAAAGTCGGCCGCGACAATCTCGGCCTCAGGTGTGGAATGACTCAAGCATCCCTGCCTTTTGCTAAGTCCCGCCAAGGGAAATCTTGTGTGAGAACCTTGAATGTGCAAGTGAGCACCGGAGGTAGATTTCAAACTTTCTCCACAACCTGCATAGTCCGCATCTGCAAACAGCCCGATGGACGAGTCCTCCAAGGAGTTCCCGACCCATCCAATCATCATGTGATGTTTGGACTGGTGCACATAGGCCATGAGATGATGAAGAAGAGCATCCTCCTTCTTGGTCCATTTCGTGATCTTGCGTGCGAGATTATTGATACTGCGCAGAAGATCAAAGCGGCAAATGCGCGCGGCATAAAGCAATTTCATGAGAATGCTGGCTGCCTGCGGAGCAAGTGCGCCGCGATTAGCCTCGTTGATTTCCTCTTCCTCGGGCGCCTTGGGAATAGGTGGAGGCGGAATGAGCCGACCATCCTTATCAACAGGCATGGTGTGTCCACACCACGTGCATCGATGGCTTTTACCTGCCTGTGCCGGAGCGCGAGCTGGGTGATTCTTAGTCTCCTCAGCCGGACTCGGCGATGGTACCGTCTTGAATTTTGTCGGATCGAACCCAGTCACGTCGCAGTACTTCTTAACTGTCATGTCCAGGTACGTCTCCATGTCGTAGGTAACGGTCTGCACCTTCGTTTTGTCATGCAACGTTGCCTCGCCCTTGGAGATGCGACAACCCAGATACAAGCCCAGCGGCGTTTCCTCTTCCAAGCGAAGTTCCTGGCGCAGCATGTCCCAGCCCTTGGGTAGATTCTCTTTGGGTCCTGCCATCTTGAGATCATCCACGTAGATGACAAGTAAGAGCTTCATTTGCGGGTGAAAATACAATGATGGCCATTCATCGCCAATCGGCTTGAATCCTACTTTCTGTACCGCGGTGTGGCAATGTTGTTCCGACATGGTTCCTGCGTCAGGATGTCCATATAGAGCTTTGATCAGGCGGCATACCGGCCTACGGAATTTGTGCCGTTTCGCAGATGGATGCCAGGCTTCATCAGGCAGTTCAACCCAACATGGAGTGCCCGATAGTCTCGCCTGAATGTATGCTTGGATAGCATCCGCCATCTGAACATCGTTGCCAGGAAGGCATCCGTAGTAATCTGCCCATCGTGAGGCGTCAAACGTAGCCGGGGAATTCCCCAAATCCTGAAACAATGCGGCTTCCATATTCTGGTCTTTGACCTGATCACCGAGTAGTACACCTCGCCCCTTGAACTTCCTGGCAGGATCGTCCTCTTTGAGCTGATAGTGCTTCTCGTATATCAGTCCATGTACTCGCGCCATGTGTACTTTCTCACCTTTCTTCTTTGCCTCAGCGACGACGTCGTCATATTCACGCGTAGTTGAGAAGTCGAACACCTCTTGATCCCACAATCCCTTCCATTCTTTCATGAAAGCTTCCATGGCCTTGGGATTGTTGATCATCTCCTTGCGTGTGACGGGTCGAGTGACCATGGCATTGAAGCATGATCCTCCTGCCTGATTCTTTTCCCGATGTACGTTTCTGTGAGAAGTCGTACACGGCATAGACGGAATCCAGTTGTCATCCATGACCATGTGCGCCGGAACGGCCGGCACGACGTCTGCCAAGAATTGTTCTTGTGTGTATTGATCCACATAGGACTGTGCCCAGGACCATCCATCGTCGTCATCAATGGACACGTTGAGTTGCAGATCAATTTCTTCACATGGGACAATCTTGGGAAAGATCATGTTGTCTAAAATCTTGGTGACTATCTTCTTTCCTATCACAGCCTTCTTCCGGTCTTTCTTGGCAACTCGAGCTTTGTCTCGCTTTTCTTTCTAATATGCTGCCTTCTTCTCCGTTTCGCTCATCTTCTTCCACGCTTCCGGAGAATAAGAATGGATAGGTCGCCGTGTAGGAAGTGTTCGTCGACCATCACTTCGGATCTTGTACGGAACTCCCCTTTTGTCGATCTTGCAGGCTTCACCATCATCGGTGAGATATACAATGCCGTCCCTTCTTCTTTCTTCTTCTTTCTCTTCTTCCTCTTCTTCCTTCTCCTCGGATCCTTCCTTCTCTTGTACGGAACTCCCCTTTTGTCGATCTTGCAGGCTTCACCATCATCGGTGAGATATACAATGCCGTCCCCCTTCTTCCCCGTACTCCAATGTTCAATCTCCTCGGGAGCCAACTTCTTTTCTTTCAAGATCTTAATAATCTCTCCAGGTTCTTCGATGTCTCCTTCGGGGATGAGTCTACCGGTTGGACCGACTTCGCGGGGCGAGCGTCGATCTTTCCCAGTGACCTTTGGTTCAGAAGGAGGCGGTGCTGCACGTAGACCCAGCTCTTCGTCTAGTTCTTCGAGTCTTTTGTCTCCTATGGCATCAATAGCTTCATGTTCTGCTGACTTGAAGACTTCGCCGGACTGCTCCGTCTCTATGTCAGATGGATCTATGTCCTGTAAGTCAGGATCTTCTCCGGGATCCGGTGGAGGAAGAAGTCCATTTGGATCATCTTCATCCCCGTCGCCACCATTTCCTCCGGGCGGACCGTCATCACCGTCATCGACGTCTTTTATCTCCTTGCCAGCGAGGTCAACGTTTTCCCTGAGTCCCTCAATGGTTGAATTCATCCTTTCGTACTCGGCTTTCAGGGGAAACGTTATCTCCTCTGGGAAGTAGATAACTTCTGTCTCGTACGGTCTCATCAACTTCCTGAGAACAGATGCGTCCATCGACAAGTTCGCGTTGGCAAATTCCTTCATATCCCAAACGCGATACTTCTTGGACCACCCTTGACCAGCAGTGATGATGTATCCGGCAAAAATGCCTGGAATCCCTTTTGGATCGAATTTGTTGCCATATGTCTTCGGCCTCGTGTCCGTTGGCTTAAAGAAGACCTTGGCCCCAAAGGGTATGGCTTTTCCCTCGAAGTCCTTTCCAGTCATTCGCTTCCATGCTGAATCACCATCGCCCTCCACTTCTTCAACGTTGAGGTTCTGCATCACGCAATTAAGCGCAAAGGACCAGTATTGAGCGGGCAATCCGGCGTGTAGCATGGATGCTGCGACTGTGTTGATCACTTCTTTATTTGATCGTTCAGCGAGTGAATTGTTACTGGGTTTCCCTGGAAGGGAATGATCTATCACGATCTTCAACTGCGCCATAGCTGAATCGAACTCTGGTGCTTCATCACTATACGCCATATGAATCTTGCGTCTTCCCATAAGGCGTCTGATGGCCATGACGACTTCATCAGTGCTCCTTGAAGCCGTGGGAATCGCTGCGATCATTTTGGTGGCGATGTCTCTGATAACTAGAACTTCCCGTGCTCCGTCATCGAGTCCGATGCCTGCTTCGGCGGCCTTGCGCATGTCAAGGAAGTCGAACGTCACAAGATCTCCCCAGTGTTTGATCACACGTTGAAACGCACCTCGTTGTGTCCGCAAGTGCTTCATCTTCGCGCGTATGCCCGATTCGCAATATGGATTGCGGTAGCGATGAGTACACAGATGTGCCAACGTCTTGGCTTCGGCTTTCAGTGTTCCGACTCTGGCCTTGCGGCTCGGCGCACCGTCGCCTTCCACATCAATGATCACCTCATCGTCACCATCCAATGGAATTTCACCCACTCCTTTTCCTTCGTCGTCGTCCGGAGGTCGTCCGGCCTCGGACTCTGGTACTTCTTCTATAGGAGGTTCTTGGGGTTCAGGATCAGGAGGTCGTTCGTGATCGTCACCTTCTTCTTCTGCTTCAGTCTCGCTCGGTGCAGCTTCAGCGGCAGCTGCGACGCTGACGTCAACGTTGCTCGCTGTCAACGCACCCTTGAAGATTTCGGTGATCGCTTTGGCCTCCGGATCATCATGAACCAATGACTTGGAACTCCCGGCACGAACGTACGGGATGTCACCGTTCACGAACAGAGATATTCTCTTGCCCTGCGGGTTGATCATGAATGGTTCCCTCCCGGGTGGCCACACAAACCCGTAACTGAAGTTCATGCATCTCTTACCTATGGAAAGCACCGACGGTGTGTCATCCAACACATAAGCGTTGATCGGTTCCTCGAACGACTCAGTCTGGAAATTCGACACGAGATCGGTATCGGTGATTCCATTGGCTGTCTGACATGATATGGGCTCTGGAGTCACGAGTGTTTCGAGACTGTGCTTCTCGATCTTCTTCTGAGATATGAGGTCATGACCACACCCAGTGTCCATGAGAAACTTGATCTTCTTCTTGAGGATGACTGGTTGGACCATGCATTTGAATAAGCCCTGATTGATGATCCGTTTGCTGTGTGCAGCATCGAGTTCGCGCTCGACGATGGAATCTTCACCGTCGTAGAACGAAACTTCTTCCACTCGAGACGTTCCTGGGATTCGTACGAATGAAACTCGATCTCCGCATTGATCATCATCGTCGTCAACCATGTCCCTCATGATCTGTGCCCTCAATCTCGCTTTGTGCTTGGCGAATTCCAAGCTCACGGCGCGATCCTCATCATTGACAAACGCTTCCATGTCGACGTACTTCACCTTCCGCTCTTTTTCTTTCTTCGATCGTCTAGGACACGAAGAAATGAACTTCACGTCATTGGCGAATGTCACATTGCGCTTTATCACTTTTCGGGTCGACGTAGTCGTTCCCGAGGATTCGTCATCTGTTGAACAATCCGAATCAGCGTCGCTGTCAACGGATGGACAATCTGACTCCTCCTCATCTTGTCTTGAAGATCGCCTCCATATAGCCGGAGCTGATGGATTCCACCTTCGACACAATCTGATGGCGGGTGCCGCAGGGAGTGCCTTGGCCTTGGCATTCGGCTTCGCTGGAGCTGCCTTCGCTTCGGATTTAGCTTTAGCTTTTGCCTTTGGTTCCGGAGCTGGGGTAGCTGCTGCCTCATGCTTTAAAGGACAATTCTCTCTTGAGCACGAGCCTGTGTTCTTGAACGAGTAGCATATCCTGTTTCCTCCTCCTCCAGATGGACTTGGAGTTCTCGTCCTCGGCGTGAAGGGTCGCTCTGGAGTCTTCTTCGAGTGACTGAATGGACACTTATCACCATTTCGACACCCTGCATCTGTGAAATGGAACTTGCAGCGGATTTGCTTCTTGCTTTTGTCACCTCTTTTGTCCGCTGACTCACTCCTCGTCTTCTTCTTGGGCTTTGGCTTGGTCTTCGCATGACTCTTCGCTTTGCTTTGAGGTAGTACAGGTGTTGCTTTCTCCGGCTTGGTCGGCGAAGCCTTGACCTTTGCGGATGGAGCTGCGTTAGGCGTTGGTTTCTCAGGTACCTTGGCCGGTGCAGCAAGCAAATCCTTGCCCTCAAGCATCTGGCGCAAGCCAATTTGGGTCTGAGTGAGATTTGATTGTTCTCGTCTCCGCATGATAGTACGATCAATGATCTTCATCAGGTTGTCGTACGATCGGTCTTCATGATTGTAGGGCAAATGTTCGTAATGCATACCCAACTCCATCTTCATTGCGGGCGAGTCCTTGATCTTGCTGTACAAGCAATCACGGAGAGCTGTTTTGGATGGAATGTCCTCTGGTCTCATCCGTCCCAGAACTTCCAACCACGTCTGCTTGAACGTATGAAGCTTGTTGTCGCCTTGGTACTGGAGCTTCCCCAAATACTCAAGAGTGATGATCATGTCGAGACGATCGTGCGTTCGAAAACTTTCATACATCATCGCAATGATTTGTCGTCCTTTGATGATCTTCCCGTCGGGCCTGCTGATGTAATCGTTAGCCTTCCGGTTCACCTCAAGTTACAGGTCAGCTGATTTGTCACCACCGGCACGTAGCATTGCGACCATGGCGATCCCCAATTTGACGTCTATGCTCTTGAACTTCTTGTGTCCTGAATCATTCAATGCTTCGACATCAGGGAATGGGTTGAACGCTGGTGCCAGCCATAACATCCAGTCCTCATGATGTGGGTCGGCTGATGCCCCTAAGACATTGGCCGTGCACACGGATCGCCAGTTATTGAGATGAGTGAGAGTAGGCCATGGAGGAACAGTCACCTTGTCGGCTTCCCTCCTGGAAATTCTCACCTCTGTGACTTCAGGATCCGCATCTCCATCAGGATCACGTGCATGCGAGCCAGGATCCGATTCAGGCTTGCCTCCACCGCTCTTCTTCTTATCATCATCATCGTCAGGCGGGTCAGGAGGGTCATACCCCGTGCCGGTTCCTTCATCGTGCTCTCCATCTTCGTTCTCGTCGCCACCCTCGTCACCGTCACCGTCTCCATTATCCTCCTGAATCGTTTCAGCAAATAACCTCCATTCATCACGATCAGCTCTGAGACGTTGCTCGGCTTTCTGGGCCTTGAGTACTTCGCTTCGCAGATCGGCAATCTTCTCCTCGTACCGTTCCGCGACCTCTTTCTCGATCTGACGTCTTCTTGCTTCATGAATGGAATCGTCATAGGCAATAGGGGGACCGATGAGGTCGTTGCCCTTCGTAGATGCGGTAACACCGTCGATGCCAACAGGTCTTGAGGAGCTGGCCGATGCTGTGGACTGCGATCCCAACATCCCGCGATCCCCCAAGAGTTCGCGTAGCTGTCGATCACGCACGGCTGCCGCATCACTTTTCCCATGAAATCCGCTTGGTATGCCAAACAAAGTGGCTGCACTAGGCGTGGAACGCGCAAGTGCTGGGCTGCTAATACCTGGCACGTAGTGCTCGGGCATTGCATCCGCCACAATTGGCATTGAACTGCGGCCAGTGAAGAAGTTTCCACCGGTGAATGGAATTCCATCCATCACAAGGTTCTTGTCCTTGTCCGATTCCGAGAATGCGAACTTCTCCTTGGCGACTGGACTAACTTGACTTGGGGACCGTATTTCAGGGGATCGTACCTCATCTCCTACGGAAAATGCAGGCATTACTTCCTTTCCTACGTGCTCCCAGCCAGACTCAGTAGTCCTCGAAGACATGGGCATGCTCGAAGGTCGCGTCGCTCCTCCTTGATTGGAGTTTCGCGCTGCCTCCAATTCGCTGCGTGTCCTCGCTTTAAGATCTTCTTGTGCTTTGAGCGTTTTCCTGAGTTCACTCAGCTCGTCGTGCAAAGTAGGCAATGATCGCCTTGCATGATCTTCATTCTGATGAAGTCGATCCTCTGCATCTTGCATCCTCTTCACAGCCATTTTGCGGTACTCTTCCTCTTCACCAAGACGTTCGCGAAGCCGAAATCGTTCTTGATCAATGGCTGCGCTGTTTCCAGCTAGCCCTTGGATCTCGTTCACAGCCCGCAACTCCTGGTTCTTGACCGAGTGGAATCGTTCCTGCATTGCTTGTAAGGCTTGTTCCGAACTTGCTGTGTTTGACCGGAGGACCAAGTTCTCTCTGGCGTGTTCATGAAGTTCATGAGTCAAACGCTCATACTCACGTGCCATAAGCTCACCATCGCCTTGCGCTCTTGCCTCCAACTGCACAAAGTTAGTGGCTGCCTCCGTGCGGAACACGTGTAGCTGTTGAGCTAACTCCTCGGCAACGGCATGTGCTTGACGTTGTTGAGCAGAGTTCTGTTCATCCATTCGAAACAAAGCTGTTTCATAGTCTCGCTTCATCTCCTGATTGACATTGTTGATGTGCCTCATGGCTAAGCATGCATGGTCACGTTGTCGTTCCAATTCTTCAATGCGAATTCCAGATCCTTCATCTTCTTGTTGCATCTCCTTGATCTTGTCCATCAGGGTTTGGACGATTCCTTCGTATTCTTGCACCTGACTGCGATAGTACATCTGCTGTGCAAGGTTCGATGTTTCGAACTGTTGCGAAATCGTCAGTTCCTG
>CAJNDT010000602.1:931500-1245286 GCA_905221615.1 Symbiodinium sp. CCMP2592
TCCGGGGCCCTCTCGCAAAGCGCAGTGTGCTCCTCGAGAAACCTCGCAGACAGCATCAGAGGCTCGAGACTCTCGAAGCTATGTAAGTATCATGTAAACCTAAAATTCGGTATAAATACATACATATACATATATACAGGCAAAACGAGAAATGCATAAATAGATACACAGAAATAGGATATATAGGCATATTATTGTGTGCATATACATATACAGAGGTATATAAGTATATGGATGTAGAGATATACAGATATTATACAAATGCCGTATAGAGAGTATATATAGACAGTAAGCAGCTATTACCTAGATATCATACAAACAAGTATTATGTAGATAACATATTCAATATCTAGGTTGATATACATCTATAGGTGTACATATATATATATGTATATATGCTACCCCCCCCCAGATACCAATAGAATTGTGTGTTTTGTGCTCTAAACCCTGCAATTCATGACACCAAGACACTCGAAGGTCTCAGATACTTCTAGTGCACGACCAGAATAAGGTGATTTTGTTCATCCCCTAGATCCCGCAATTCAAGACGCATGCATCCAGGAGGCGCTTAATACAGGGCCAGGCAAGCCTGACTACATTGATGCCATACACATACAGGATGCTTCAGCACATGATAGGTCTGATAGGTAGTAACGGTTTAATGGCACCCTCTGTATTACTTAGACGTGCCTCTAATCTATCACCCATCCTTCCTTATCACACGCTAATAATAGTACAACCCTAACACCAACAACTACCACTACCACTCCTCCTCGTGCTGCTGCTGCTATTACTGCTACTACCACATTACTACATGTTTAGTTAGGTCTATGTGTTTCAGCGTCATTCCACATCTTGCCCCAAATATATCCAAGCGACCTTTTCCTAGACCATGTTTTCTCACCATATTGCTCCTGAATATCGTATCATGATATTAAGTTAAATCCTGTCACATATCCAACTATTATCAAGGTGGTCATAACAAACCATCACAAGAACCGTACTACGACTACAATCTACTACTGATACTACTACTACTACTACTACTACTACTACTACTACTACTACTACTACTACTACTACTACTACTACTGCTGCTGCTACTAACTATGCGTGGGGGATTGATCTCGACTTGGTTGCTGCTCTCCCCACCAGAGCTGTAATGAATGTAGGTGTGGCTGGCTATCACTCTCCACAGACTGGACCCTGTCTCTCCCTCTTACTTCCACACGTGCGATCCTATGCAGGCAGAACCGGCGGCCGTTCCTTTTGCACTCACTGCCGGCGGCGGTTCGTCTGTGCAACGGGATAGCTCTGATTGCTCAGGATAGAAGACACATCTAGCACTTAGCTATGGGCATTGACTTGAGCCAAACGTTGCGTTGGCGGTCACATAGAAAGGTAAAGACGAGGGATGCGTAGCATGCCCCCTAGAGTCGAGGGAAGCGTAGCGTGCCCCCTTCTCCTGCACTTTACACGGTCTTGCTCACAGCTCTTATAGTGACACCTTAGAACTTGACAAGGCATCGCAGTCCGTTCGCACCCCCCATGAGTTGCGTCTCCGCCGCTGCTCACCCGGAAGATGGCACGATAGGACAACAGAAAATGTTCCGCCGCAACGTTGACATTGAAAAATCAGAGCTTTGCATCCCAATTAGAAACGTTGTGACACTCATCTACGTCAGTAACGATCCCCTGAAATGGCAAACGAATCAGGCGTCACCGAAGAAAGAAGCATTCGCGATGGCATTCCACGGGCGAAGCTCAGAGGTCACAAACTGAAAGACGAGGTAGACCAAGCGTTGATTCATCTCCATCTTCGCGTGGTCGCAGGATCGCGGTCCCAGGGCCGGAGGTTTTCCTCTGGATACTGTTCCCGATGCTTTCCCTTGTCCTTGCCTTTGTTTCGGCCTTTGCCGGCGGTGTAGTCGTAGTAGGAGTTGGAGTTCCATCCTCCATGCTGCTCACCTCCGGTTCTCCCACGCCCTTTTGAAGGTCCCTTGGAAGAAGAAGCGCTTTCACGTTCCTCCGTAGTGACAGGCGTGTCCAGGATGGAAGTACCACCTGGAGGGAGATAGTCAGCGGCCGAAATGTGGTGTAGGGCTTCAGTACGCTTGGTCGTCGGGTTTTGCTGTCTCGCAGCCTTGGATCTGTTCAATCTGTCCATGAAATGCGCAGGCATTTGCACACTGTGGTCCACCAGCAAGCCGATGGTCTGGACTGACTGATCAGAATGAGTCAGCAGAATACCGACGGGGTCGATGTACAAGAAGTCCACTGGTCCAGTTGGCGTTGGTCGTAGGACTGAGAATTGTTGGTGTCCCGTCACCATTGGAATCACCTCGCACAGGACGTTCAGGCAACAAAAGTGCATAGCCTTCACATCTTCATCCCTTTCGCTCTTCAAGTAAGTAGTAGGGTTGAAGTTGTCCCTGCCAATTCCCATCATGTTGGCTCCCCGTGTAAGTAAAGAAAGCATCTGGTTCGTCCGGAAGCGCTTCAAGGTGTAAGTCCCGTTGGGATCATACTGCTTGAGGTTCTCAGGTTCCTTGGCAAAGCGAATGATCTCCTCATCAGTCACATCCTTGCTCACACCCGTTTCCCTATCCACTGCCGCCAAAGATCCCCACTTTCCAAGCACATCATAGCGTTGGCCAAGTGCGAAACTTTCCCTCATCTGAAACAACGGCATAGTCGCCCACTTTGCGAATCCTGACCAAGCCTTGTAGATGGATCTGCATACCACGTATGCCATGTACGAAAGAGCGGTCATGTTCGCGTCAATGCAATGGGCATTTCGCTTTCCAGAATAGTAGGATGGCTGCATGGCGGTACGTGCAAGTTGTAGCTCAGGATCGATGTTCAAAGACTGGCCGGTAACGAAGACGGGACGACGTTCCTGTGCAATTGCTTCTGGCACTGCGTCATCAAAGTCCTCTCCAGGCTCTATGTCCATTTCTTCATCAGGTTCCTGTTCTGGATCGTCCTCCGCGATGACAGATGGTTCTGGGATTTCTTCAGGTTCCGCAACGGTCTCTACCTCCATGGCTTCCTGCTCCTCCTCGGGCGCCTCAGGCACTGCGGCTGCTGCGGCTTCCATTGTTTGAGCAATGAAGTCACTGGGGATCTCCGTAGGAGTCTCCCGTTGTGGAGAACCTTGGTAATATCCGCTTGAAATGAACTGTGACCAGCAAGACGTACATCGGGAGAAACATGCTGGAACGATGTTGTAGCATGCCGGGCATACCCTCATTCTCCGTCCATCCTCGTCTCTGCGTAGGTCTTCGGGTCGCCAATTCTTGATGACAAACTTGATTCCTTTGTCCATGTAGTGATGCCGAACCGTGTTCTCCCTGTGGGACTCCAGGACAGTCGTGAGGTCTCGAATGATCTGCTCCTTGCTTGTGTCGTGGGGTCCAGGAGGCATCTCGCAAAGCAATTCCATGATCTTGCTTGGCGTTCGGTATCTCTCGAACTCAGGAAGCAACGGTGATGCATTGTAGTCCAACACCAGCTCTTTCTCCAACCGTTCATCGTAGATCTTTTCCACCAGAGCGAAAGAGTGTGTATCTCGAGGATCAGGGACGCAAAACCATACCTCCTTGACGAAATGGAAAGGTATCGTTCGACCAACGATCATGATGCCGCTGTCTGTGATACGTCCATCCTCTCGTGCAAGATCTTGCGATGGGACATGAAGGACCGCCAATGGCATGTGCTTGGCGTCTCGTCCATGTACTCGCATCTTGGTCGTTGCGTTCCGGTGATCGAACGGCGCAAACACCCCCCAATAGCTGTGGAGTCTGCCACCTTGGTTGCCTCGGAATTGGCGCCTATGGTCGAAGTCCCCGTCGGGGTCCTCCGAACCAGGCATGATGCCTTGCGTGACAATGGAATCCAAGTTGCGGCATGCCGTAGCGTGGAACGCACCTCCAAGACGTTGCAAGAGGGTCATAGATGGAGATATTGCGAACCTGTTCTTGTCCAACTGAAGCAAGTTGTTCTGGGGATCTGAGTGCGCAGAGTGACCACTCGTAGCCCGAACTGCCCATGGCTTCACCCAGCCGTTGCATATGTTCAGGTACCTCTGGCCATGCCGGCAATGATCGTTGTTCTGGATCTCCGTGATCTGGTCCTTAACCGATACCAACCTGTTCGAACCTGCTGATCCAAGAACTTCCGTGCCGGGGTCCTTCACTCTCACACCCAGGAACTGCAACCGAATCTTGGCCTTGTTGCGTTTCGTGGCTGCAATCATGTTCCCCTGGAACAATAGCTGAAGTCTTTCATTGTACACTCTCTTCTTCTGTTGGTCATCGGTCCTTGAGACCCCTTCGGTGATGCGTCTGCTTTCATGGGTCCATAGTGGCTCATGCCTCACCAAGTCTTCGATCATCACCCATCCTCCTTCATCACATTTGATGACACTGTTGAATGCCACCTGGCACCTGTTGTCAAGCCATTCCGAGCCTGGGCGCCTGGCGATTCTGTGGCGCAAGTCAGATTGGATGCATGATAGCGCCCAATCCGCGTTCAGTCTGCGCTGACGGGTGATGTTGCGAAGGACAACTTCGTTCACGAGGTCCCACCGATTGTTGATGAAGCTTGCACCCTTGGTTGGGATCAGGTCGAGAATCCCGCACCGGATTGGCCTTCCGCCGCCGATGGATTCATAGCCTGCATTGGTGTAGCTATGAGTGTTTTCATCGTAAGCAAAGCTAGGACGGTCTCCTCGTTGAGGTAGGCGTCGGTCGCGATGGTCCGAAAGCTGCTCAATGATGTCCACCACTCGCTGGCTATTCTCTGGTCCCGATTCCTGCAATGGTACGCCACAAGCATCATTTAGGCCCCGACGATTCTCCACATCCGTGCAGAGATTGTGTTTGTTCTCATAACGGATCAAGACCACATCACCCCGTACGGCTTCGCCTCCGCGTCGCGGTCGGGCTTTGGCCTTGGGTCGTCGGTCCGAGGATGCAACACTCACATGATCTGTGGTGTCAACGTCCATTGGCTCAGCCTCTTGTGTAGGTACTCGACGTGGATATCGAAGAAGACTTTCCTTGATAATCTGGACGCCTCGAAGTACCAGATCCCGGGTTGCAGCATTTTCTGTGCAATTGGACAGAGTGTGTAGATCACTGCCACAAGCGACACAGAACGTGATGCGGTCGCTTCCGACTGACATTTCGCCCTGAGCGAGTACGCCCACATAGTCCTGAAGCTGCGCGACAAATCCTTCACGAATTGCATGCCTGGGATCAGGGCCTTCTGCACCTTGTTCTTCTTCGGGTTGCGCATCCACATCTACATCCTGTGCAGGTATTGGTGGAGCAACTGAGAACCCTGGATCGTCCGTGACGTTGTCAGCGGCCTGTGTCTCGTCGGTTCTCGCAATCTCTACAGGGTAGATATCACCATCGACGATCACTGTGAAATCAATCACGAGGTCAGCGGACATGTTGTTGACGATCTCAGCGACTGCTTCATTCTTCTTGGGCGGTGTCCTTTTGCGCGGGGAGTCAACCGTGATCAGCTCGATAGCTTCGGCCGACGCGTAGCGGAAGAATGATCTTTCGATTCCCCTCGCGCACGCATTTGCTCCCTCAAGGCCACCCCAATTCGGAAAATGACTTGGGTGTCTCATTGCAATTGTAAGAAGCCCGAGCGCCAGCTCCACTGTGTCACCCAGGAGCTCTTCCTTGGGCAAGACTGACCCTCTGTAGCATTCTTGGCGCTCTTCCGGAGTCAAAAGCATCCTCATGAAACCAGCATAAGCGCAGTTCCCGGCATCGTAGTAGCAGATGTAGCATGTCTTGCCTTCGGAGTCGTACCCTCTGTCCCACGCCAACTGTTTGGCCTTTCCCCATGCCGCGTACTCGATGGCCTGACTGGCTGTGATTCGGAGACCACCGTAGTGAGAAACCGTCTTGCCGATGTCTTCATAGACCATCTCTGCACAAACTTTGAGGAACTCCTTGATGTCCACGCGAGGATCCACGAATTGAAGCCTCAGGTCATAAAGGTGCTTTGCGCAAGCCAAGGTGTACTTCTGGGACGTGATCAAGTCATTGAAGGAGCCGATTTGATGCTGCATCTTCAAGGCTGAAGTATGCGCGCACCCAATGCAGTGTCCAGGATACCCGTTTCCGGTCGGCTTGAAGAAGGCTTGTGCGTAGCACTCAGCCAACTTCATTGCTTCACATCCAGGGCAATAGAACGTTCTCCCTTTGACATAACCAGTGTTCAGGGTCGCATAGGTGTCGATCCTGAACCAGTAGTGCCTGTTGTCGTAGTAGGCTTCGGGAACGGTCATGGCGATGTCAAAATCCTGCCAGGTGACTGTGGACGATTCAGCGACCGTGTCACCCTGGGCACCCGACCTGATCTGTTGCTGCTGTTCCCCCGTAAACCATGTCTGCGAAATCTTGGTGGACGTCTTGACTTCACTCTTGTCCTCCCAAATCTCGACAAGCGACGGGTGAGCGACTGAGTCGGTTCGGACAGTTTCGTCCCATGAGCGAACTTTCGATGCCTCAACAAAGCACGTGGATACCATCTTCTCGCAGAACAGCTGCTTCTCGTAGATAGCGAGGCCCAATTTGAACCTGACCCGATTGTCCGGTGGTGGCACCTTTTCGACTGACAGTGTATGCACGCCTGACGACGCATGTTTCGCCTGGCTATACATTCTTGACCAAAACGAAGATCCATGAATCACCACGCATGCTCGGGCCCGCAACTCCAGTTCAATATACATTCCCAGCGCATGGAAACCGTTGAACATAGAAGCTTTCTGTCGAAGGTAATTGCTGGCTGCTCCTACGAACCGCAAGTCATGATTGATGTTGACAATTGGAGGGCGCGTGGTACGCTTCCCTGCCGCAATGATAGGGTCAACGTACGTGACCTTGAGCTGTCGCTGCAAGTCAGCACGAATCGCTGCTCCGTCTCCGACCTCACTCATCGGAAATGATATGTTCTCGATGAGGATCGCCTGGAGAGACAGATGGTAATGCAACGTGACGGTTGCAAGCTGCTCTTCAGTCAAGCCATCCAATGTCTCATTCACAGATTCCAACGATCCCTTTGTGACTTGGAAGTTGTAGTTGGCACCTGCGGTGATCGACGGGCTCACAATGTAGATCTCACTCCATCCATGCATGACGAGATTTTCTCTCACTGTATGCGATGATCCTCTGGTCCTTGCGATCATGTCAAAGTCTTGGACGAGGATTGTGCATTGAGAGCGCATAGTCGCGGCATCAGGCTTGCCACCCATGGATGGCACTGGATTTCGATTTTAATTGTCAATTAAAATCGAGTTTAATATCCGCCCGGAGGGCGGGCCGTGTCGGCCAGGGACATCAATTAACATCGATTTTAATACCTTCCAGGGTGACCTGACCAGGCACACGGGTGTATTTAAATCGATTTTAATACATATGGACGGCCACTCCGCCCGGGAGGTATTAAAATCGATTTTAATACTTTTTGCTTGGAGGACGGTTTCCAGAGCGGGTCAAGGTTTCGGGAAGAGTTTCGGGTTGACGTCCTCGGGTTTCACAAGAGCTGTGGGTTCAGGTCTACGGGCTTTGCAGCACTCTGAGGGTAGACGGTCTAGGGTTTAAGGTTTAGGGTTGAGGTCTGTGGGGTTAATAGTGGGTGTCGGTTTCAGGTTGTCGGGCTTCACAGGGCTCCTTGTTGGGTTTAGGGCGCAGGGCTTTGGGTTCAGGTCTTTCGGCTTTGCAGGACTCTGAGGGCACTGTAGAGCGTTGAGGGCTTAAGGTCTAGGGGTGAGGTCCGCGGAGCTCGGTCCTTGGGTTTCAGGTTCACGGCTTTGGGTTCAGGTCTTTCGGTTTGCAGCACTCTGACGGTAGAGAGTTTAGGGTTCAGAGTTTAAGGTTTGTGTTCAGGTCTCAGCACTCTGAGCGCAGAGGGTTCAAGGTTTAGGGTTTGTTTGGCATTGTCTGTTTCTTCACTCTGCTGCGCGCAGTCACAGAGTGGTCAAAGGAAAAACAGAGACAGGGTTTAGGGGTTGGGGTTTAGGGGTTGGTGTTTAGGCTTAGGGTTTAGGGTTTAGGGTTTAGGGTTAAGGGTTAAGGGTTAAAGGTTAAGGGTGAAGGGTTAAGGGTTTAGGGTTACATTGGGGCTACAGGTAAACCCTCAAAACCCCAAATCCCCAAGCCCTGAAGCTCTACTTGGGGGTTCATGGGACTTAGTAAGTACAGTTATAGGTACCTTAACTGGGCTTATTTATAACCATAGTTACTAAGTCCCATGAACCTTTAAGTATAGCACCTGGGTACGAAAGCCTAGATCACGAAACCGTAGGGTTGCTATCGCCCCCTTAATGCTTTAAACGGTCCCAAGTCCTGTCATCCAGGTGTACAAATGCGTCCCATATCAATTAAAATCGATTTTAATACCCTGTGCAGGGGTCCCAATAGCCAAATCAATTAAAATCGATTCCAAGTGTTGTCACGAGGCGGACCAATTAAAATCGATTTTAATACCCTGTGCAGGGGTCCCAATAGCCAAATCAATTAAAATCGATTCCAAGTGTTGTCACGAGGCGGACCAATTAAAATCGATTTTTATACCCTGTGCAGGGGTCCCAATAGCCAAACCCATTAAAATCGATTCCAAGTGTTTCCGAACCCAGAACCTCTGGACCAGGGTATTAAAATTGATTTCAAGTCATTGGCAAGAGAACATTTGAGAAGGTATTAACATCGATTTTAATTGTTTCTCGAAGCTAATCCCTAAAACCCGCAATGAGGTATTAGAATCGGTTTTAAAACATAATTGAAATTGAAATCCAGACTTATTTTGCCACCCATACCCAAACTATTGCGAAATCCGTTCAGCGTGTTCATGGTGTTGATCCTTGCTTCTGCCGGAATTTCATCGTTGTCGACAAGATCGCTGTCTGCCTCGATCATCACTGCCGAGGTAAGCATTGGAGGAGAAGGAAGATGCACGCACGATACCAATGCCAATGCATGGTACAACCGCGAATACATCCGTAACCACATCTTCGTGCTCAGCTTCACGTAGACCTTCAGGTTGAGACCCTTGTCGTCACTTTGAGAGACGGAACGAATCCTTGCCAAGTAGGTCACCAGTCTTCTGACGTAATGCTGAATCGGTGTGGTCCCCACGTCGTGGTTGGCCACTTTGGCGTCTCATCCTTTGGCGTCTCATCAATGGACAGGTGGGTTTTCATCTCGTCTTGATCACGGGTCGTCGCCAGCAAGCTCGAGCGACAGCCCTTTTCATCGATGTTGACATAATGGTACCAACTTTCCTGAGCGCCAGCGGGGATTGGAGCTTCCTCCCATGTCGGTTGCGATGGTTCCTCTTCCGGTTGCGAAGTCGATGGTTGTGGAGGAGGTGCCGCAGAAGATGACGACGCCGATGCCGTTGCCTCGTCCGTCCTTGCCCTCTTTGGTCCGTGGCTAGGGGTGGCTCGAGGCTCAGCAGCGGATCCTTGCGATTGTCCCGGCGTTCTTCCATGCTCAGGGTGCACGATTCCTTCCGGTTCGAGGTTGCTTGCCGTAGGCATCGCAACTCTCCCCGTTGAGTATACCCAGCTAGGATGCCGTTGGAGATTGGGCGGAAATAGGCCATCATCTTGCATAAGCGGACTTGGTGCCCCCATCTGTTGGAATTCTGCTTCCCATATGCTCAACGTGGCGCGTTTGGTAGAGCAGTCGACCACATACCCAGATTCAACTCCGCACCGTAGCGCCATCGTTGTTCGCTGCACATTCTTGGTTGTAGGTCCGTAGTCCATATCCAGTGTGTTTTGCGAACATGTACATCAGCTTGCACACCCTACATAACGTAGGCTCCGCCAACAGGTCTGATTGGTCAGGTGCTCTACCCGACATAGGCAACTTGTGGTAGTAGTCCTGATTCACCGTATACCATTGTTGAATTCTCGTGTCTGTCACAGTCTGGTAGGGCGTCTCCACGGAGTTGATGAGAACGGCGAGGTTGTAGTACCCGTCCGCACTGACGATGTTCCTTGTTGCAGTGTTCAAGTCGAACCGAACTTGCTTTCGTTCTTGTTCCAGTTCAACCACAGCCAATTTTGCATCATCGCGGATCACTTCCTCATCCACCATAAACCTGGTGATGGCATTGAACTTCCCCTCGTAGTCAGCAACAATGTGTTTGAGACCTCCACCAAACTTGATGACCATGGCGAGTATCTCCCCATAGGGTTTGTCCATGTACTCCTCAGGGGCAGCAAATAAGCAAGCTTTGAGGATTTCTCGGACTCGAATGGAAAGATCCCCTCCTGGCGACAGATTTGCACACGTGAACAGCAAGACCAACGGAGGTGCTTTGAACGCTGCCCATGTGCGAATGAGATCATTGTCGACCACTTTGTCTTTCGTAATCTTCGGCGGGAGCGAAACGCTCTGCGACGAATCCCCAGAATACATCTCCAGGAACTTGTGGAACTTCAGAAACGTTCGCATCATCCCACCAGACGGGAAAACTTCTTCGTGGTCCACTCCTTCGAAGGCCAGCTCGTAGGCATTGTAGCTTTCAGCCATGGCTCGGGTTTCGGTCCTTCCTCCGTAGGAGGGAAGTCCCTACACCCTACTCGACTTCACGGTTCCGGGTTCTCCGTAAGAGGCACCCTTCCCCGATCCGTCTGGTCAGACCTTAGTTGTTCCTTAGTTGGGGCTGTCTAATAGCCCCTTCATCAGCGTCTACACACTGATGTTGCTGCCATGCAATGTCCTCAGATTCATGTGCAACATGACTGACACTGACATGAGCTCGAACAAGGCTGCGAACATTCCTCGCAATTGACCGCCATGAGACATCAATGCGCTGCGACAAACTGCTCTTCGAATCATGGTCCAAGCAATCATCCGGTCTCATCACCAAACGGTCCGCTTCAGGCATGTTAGAGAACATGATCCTGCGTCCACCACCATCGCCATCAGCACCAACACGATCATCAACCTTAACCTTCGTCACCTTGCCACTTGAAACAAGAGCATGCAACTCTGGCCAAGACCAACATGAACATGAAGAAGGCATGTCAAGCGAAAAATAGACGTCGGAAAATTCCGCACACTTCTTCAGCAGGCGTTTGAGAGATTTCAAGACACTTCTGAAAACCTTGTACTTCCCACCAGAACGTTTCTCACCCCCCACGCAAGCCCCTTCACTACTTCCAGGACCAGCACCTGATCGCAAAAGCGATGCCACGAATAGCACAGGTGTGCGCAGGTCGTTCCGGCACGCATCCTTCATTGTACCGATAAGGTTGTCCTCATCGGCTTTGGAGCTGATCAGCTCCTTGCAAGTTATGCGAGAGCAACCCTTAGTGGACTTAGGCACGGCGTAGCCATTACCCAAGCCACAGAGGTCAACAATCATGCGGTCTGGCTTTCGTCCACCAGCCTTCGACGGCATGGCTACCAATCTCCCATCGCCAGTTGCCTGAAATTTCAAGGCTTTAAGCAATCTTCTGGAGATTTGGCTAGTCAACTCGCATTTATCAGATCGATCCTTAGCGTCCGAATCAGTCATGTGCAAATGTTTGGACGAGCACACATCAGACGACTTAGGATGCAGCGCGACGTTTGCGGCAATGTACTCCCATTCATCCTTGCAGTAGCCGAGCTCAACGGCGGTTTCGGGAGATACAGGATCCCGAAAGGTATAACGTTGCCCGTGAGTGCACCCTTGGATCTTGATGCTCTTCCACATGGCATCTTCCTGAAGTCCCTTGTACTGCTTGGTTTCCTGGACTGGTACTCGAGGAGGCACTTCGATGATGATTTGGAACCCCCATGATGCCGCTCTGCGCGCAATTCTTTGGACGACCTCCCCCCATGGGTAGTCTGTCCGCAATTTGGCCCTTTCAGGGTTGTCAGCGATTTTCCGACTCAGCCACGAATTCTTGCCCAACACCCCTGCACCAATGAAGATTACGGAGTTAGGGTTGTCTTTCCTTGCTTCCACCACATCAAAGATGTAGGCGCACATGGCGTCGTCAACTTCTCGCCCCATACTCAGAACATTTACTTGCAGCCCAGGGTCGTAGTGAGAATCGGGAGCATGCTGGGCGATGCAATCCTTGCCTGGAGCATACTCATTCCACCAGTTCTCCTCATCGACTCCTATCAATGTCCATACCGTCACTGCCTTTGGAGCATCTTTGATAGTGATACGGTACTTCCACCGGCTGTAAGGATTCTTGTAAGCATGGACCAACCTTCCATCGTGGTCGAGGAATTGGATCACCAGACCCTCCTTGGGCTTGTTTTCGGCGAAATTGACCACGTGAGGCACAATTGCTCCATCATATCCTTGATATTCCCTTTTCTGTTCCGCCGCATCATGCCATACATCTTCGTACACCGACGACCATACATCTTCGTACACCGACGACCATTGGTCATAACCAAATTGAGAGGCTTGACTTTTGGACTGGCCGTTGAAACAAAATCCCTGGTGTAATGTAAAGCCCTGGTACCCCCCATGGATGGCACGCGCCAGTGTGACAACCACCGCTCGCCATTTGGCGGGCAGGGCGCGCACATAAGACTGGCCTAGAGGCGGTTCAGGAGGAGGCAAAAACGGCGGCGCAAGGACGTCCGCAATGGCGGCGGGGCGCAAATGCCCCCGCACCGGATGGTACTGAAACACAGCACGCTCCACGTAGCGGTCGAACTTGCCCGGTGTGTCAAGGATAGCAGCACGATCCTCCATCTGGTGCCACTGCCCTTCACGAAGAATCCAAGTCGACCGAAGGTAACGACCAGGCGGCAACGCAGAAGGCGGCCCCCGCAACATGCGCGGGAACTTGACAACCAGGATGGGGTCCACACTGTCATGTTCTTGCAAGCCTTCCTTACTCGACAATCCAGCGCGATACAACACCTGAGGGAGGATCGGCGTCTGCGTGTAAGGAAAACAAGGCACCTCGCTCTTGAACGAGTAGTGCTGCTGACCCTTCTCATCCGTGCTTTGGGTATGAGTAGGTCGCATCAGATCCATAATCTCTTGGGAGCCGATGAGATCCGGCGGAAAGATGTTGATGAGCTGACACGCATGTGTCCAGGACACGGAATCCTTGAACGACTTGGTGTGTATGTCCGCTGACATCTTGGCAGTGACCTCATAGGCAAGAGAAACGTAACCTTCCTGAAAGATAGAATGCATCCATCCAATGCAGATACCGTGGGTACGTTCCAAGTGACGCATAGTCGGATTCTTGCCCGTGCGAATCACCCCGATCATGGTCTGGTTGTCGTCGTAGAAGACGAAGTTGGGGTCTTGCCCCCCAAGCTGCTGCCACAACGTGATAGCAGGCAATCCAAGACGTGACATGGCAAAGTCGGCCGCGACAATCTCGGCCTCAGGTGTGGAATGACTCAAGCATCCCTGCCTTTTGCTAAGTCCCGCCAAGGGAAATCGTGTGTGAGAACCTTGAATGTGCAAGTGAGCACCGGAGGTAGATTTCAAACTTTCTCCACAACCTGCATAGTCCGCATCTGCAAACAGCCCGATGGACGAGTCCTCCAAGGAGTTCCCGACCCATCCAATCATCATGTGATGTTTGGACTGGTGCACATAGGCCATGAGATGATGAAGAAGAGCATCCTCCTTCTTGGTCCATTTCGTGATCTTGCGTGCGAGATTGTTGATACTGCGCAGAAGATCAAAGCGGCAAATGCGCGCGGCATAAAGCAATTTCATGAGAATGCTGGCTGCCTGCGGAGCAAGTGCGCCGCGATTAGCCTCGTTGATTTCCTCTTCCTCGGGCGCCTTGGGAATAGGTGGAGGCGGAACGAGCCGACCATCCTTATCAACAGGCATGGTGTGTCCACACCACGTGCATCGATGGCTTTTACCTGACTGTGCCGGAGCGCGAGCTGGGTGATTCTTAGTCTCCTCAGCCGGACTCGGCGATGGTACCGTCTTGAATTTTGTCGGATCGAACCCAGTCACGTCGCAGTACTTCTTGACTGTCATGTCCAGGTACGTCTCCATGTCGTAGGTAACGGTCTGCACCTTCGTTTTGTCATGCAACGTTGCCTCGCCCTTGGAGATGCGACAACCCAGATACAAGCCCAGCGGCGTTTCCTCTTCCAAGCGAAGTTCCTGGCGCAGCATGTCCCAGCCCTTGGGTAGATTCTCTTTGGGTCCTGCCATCTTGAGATCATCCACGTAGATGACAAGTAAGAGCTTCATTTGCGGGTGGAAATACAATGATGGCCATTCATCGCCAATCGGCTTGAATCCTACTTTCTGTACCGCGGTGTGGCAATGTTGTTCCCACATGGTTCCTGCGTCAGGATGTCCATATAGAGCTTTGATCAGGCGACATACCGGCCTACGGAATTTGTGCCGTTTCGCAGATGGATGCCAGGCTTCATCAGGCAGTTCAACCCAACATGGAGTGCCCGATAGTCTCGCCTGAATGTATGCTTGGATAGCATCCGCCATCTGGACATCGTTGCCAGGAAGGCATCCGTAGTAATCTGCCCACCGTGAGGCGTCAAACGTAGCCGGGGAATTCCCCAAATCCTGAAACAATGCGGCTTCCATATTCTGGTCTTTGACCTGATCACCGAGTAGTACACCTCGCCCTTTGAACTTCCTGGCAGGATCGTCCTCTTTGAGCTGATAGTTCTTCTCGTATATCAGTCCATGTACTCGCGCCATGTGTACTTTCTCACCTTTCTTCTTTGCCTCAGCGACGACGTCGTCATATTCACGCGTAGTTGAGAAGTCAAACACCTCTTGGTCCCACAATCCCTTCCATTCTTTCATGAAAGCTTCCATGGCCTTGGGATTGTTGATCATCTCCTTGCGTGTGACGGGTCGAGTGACCATGGCATTGAAGCACGATCCTCCTGCATGGTTCTTTTCCCGATGTACGTTTCTGTGAGAAGTCGTACACGGCATAGAAGGAATCCAGTTATCATCCATGACCATATGCGCCGGAACGGCCGGCACGACATCTGCCAAGAATTGTTCCTGTGTGTATTGATCCACATAGGACTGTGCCCATGACCAACCATCGTCGTCATCAATGGACACGTTGAGTTGCAGATCAATTTCTTCACATGGGACAATCTTGGGAAAGATCATGTTGTCTAAAATCTTGGTGACTATCTTCTTTCCTATCACAGCCTTCTTCCGGTCTTTCTTGGCAACTCGAGCTTTGTCTCGCTTTTCTTTCTTATATGCTGCCTTCTTCTCCGTTTCGCTCATCTTCTTCCACGCTTCCGGAGAATAAGAATGGATAGGTCGCCGTGTAGGAAGTGTTCGTCGACCATCACTTCGGATCTTGTACGGAACTCCCCTTTTGTCGATCTTGCAGGCTTCACCGTCATCGGTGAGATATACAATGCCGTCCCCTTTCTTCCCCGTACTCCAATGTTCAATCTCCTCGGGAGCCAACTTCTTTTCTTTCAAGATCTTGATAATCTCTCCAGGTTCTTCGATGTCTCCTTCGGGGATGAGTCTACCGGTTGGACCGACTTCGCGGGGCGATCGTCGATCTTTCCCAGTGACCTTTGGTTCAGAAGGAGGCGGTGCTGCACGTAGACCCAGCTCTTCGTCTAGTTCTTCGAGTCTTTTGTCTCCTATGGCATCAATAGCTTCATGTTCTGCTGACTTGAAGACTTCGCCGGACGGCTCCGTCTCTATGTCAGATGGATCTATGTCCTGTAAGTCAGGATCTTCTCCGGGATCCGGTGGAGGAAGAAGTCCATTTGGATCATCATCATCCCCGTCGCCACCATTTCCTCCGGGCGGACCGTCATCACCGTCATCGACGTCTTTTATCTCCTTGCCAGCGAGGTCAACGTTGTCCCTGAGTCCCTCAATGGTTGAATTCATCCTTTCGTACTCGGCTTTCAGGGGAAACGTTATCTCCTCTGGGAAGTAGATAACTTCTGTCTCGTACGGTCTCATCAACTTCCTGGGAACAGATGCGTCCATCGACAAGTTCGCGTTGGCAAATTCCTTCATATCCCAAACGCGATACTTCTTGGACCACCCTTGACCAGCAGTGATGATGTATCCGGCAAAAATGCCTGGAATCCCTTTTGGATCGAATTTGTTGCCATATGTCTTCGGCCTCGTGTCCGTTGGCTTAAAGAAGACCTTGGCCCCAAAGGGTATGGCTTTTCCCTCGAAGTCCTTTCCAGTCATTCGCTTCCATGCTGAATCACCATCGCCCTCCACGTCTTCAACGTTGAGGTTCTGCATCACGCAATTAAGCGCAAAGGACCAGTATTGAGCGGGCAATCCGGCGTGTAGCATGGATGCTGCGACTGTGTTGATCACTTCTTGATTTGATCGTTCAGCGAGTGAATTGTTACTGGGTTTCCCTGGAAGGGAATGATCTATCACGATCTTCAACTGCGCCATAGCTGAATCGAACTCTGGTGCTTCATCACTATACGCCATATGAATCTTGCGTCTTCCCATAAGGCGTCTGATGGCCATGACGACTTCATCAGTGCTCCTTGAAGCCGTGGGAATCGCTGCGATCATTTTGGTGGCGATGTCTCTGATAACTAGAACTTCACGTGCTCCGTCATCGAGTCCGATGCCTGCTTCGGCGGCCTTGCGCATGTCAAGGAAGTCGAACGTCACAAGATCTCCCCAGTGTTTGATCACACGTTGAAACGCACCTCGTTGTGTTCGCAAGTGCTTCATCTTCGCGCGTATGCACGATTCGCAATATGGATTGCGGTAGCGATGAGTACACAGATGTGCCAACGTCTTAGCTTCGGCTTTCAGTGTCCCGACTCTGGCCTTGCGGCTCGGCGCACCGTCGCCTTCTACATCAATGATCACCTCATCGTCACCATCCAATGGAATTTCACCCACTCCTTTTCCTTCGTCGTCGTCCGGAGGTCGTCCGGCCTCGGACTCTGGTACTTCTTCTATAGGAGGTTCTTGGGGTTCAGGATCAGGAGGTCGTTCGTGATCGTCACCTTCTTCTTCTGCTTCAATCTCGCTCGGTGCAGCTTCAGCGGCAGCTGCGACGCTGACGTCAACGTTGCCCGCTGTCAACGCACCCTTGAAGATTTCGGTGATCGCTTTGGCCTCCGGATCATCATGAACCAATGACTTGGAACTCCCGGCACGAACGTACGGGATGTCACCGTTCACGAACAGAGATATTCTCTTGCCCTGCGGGTTGATCATGAATGGTTCCCTTCCGGGTGGCCACACAAACCCGTAGTTGAAGTTCATACATCTCTTGCCTATGGAAAGCACCGACGGTGTGTCGTCCAACACATAAGCGTTGATCGGTTCCTCGAACGACTCAGTCTGGAAATTCGACACGAGATCGGTATCGGTGATTCCATTGGCTGTCTGAAATGATATGGGCTCTGGAGTCACGAGTGTTTCGAGACTGTGCTTCTCGATCTTCTTCTGAGATATGAGGTCATGACCACACCCAGTGTCCATGAGAAACTTGATCTTCTTCTTGAGGATGACTGGTTGAACCATGCATTTGAATAAGCCCTGATTGATGATCCGTTTGCTGTGTGCAGCATCGAGTTCGCGCTCAACGATGGAATCTTCACCGTCGTAGAACGAAACTTCTTCCACTCGAGACGTTCCTGGGATTCGTACGAATGAAACTCGATCTCCGCATTGATCATCATCGTCGTCAACCATGTCTCTCATGATCTGTGCCCTCAATCTCGCTTTGTGCTTGGCGAATTCCAAGCTCACGGCGCGGTCCTCATCATTGATAAACGCTTCCATGTCGACGTACTTCACCTTCCGCTCTTTGTCTTTCTTCGATCGTCTAGGACACGAAGAAATGAACTTCACGTCGTTGGCAAATGTCACATTGCGCTTTATCACTTTCCGGGTCGACGTAGTCGTTCCCGAGGATTCGTCATCTGTTGAACAATCCGAATCAGCGTCGCTGTCAACGGACGGACAATCTGACTCCTCCTCATCCTGCCTTGAAGATCGCTTCCATATAGCCGGAGCTGATGGATTCCACCTTCGACACAATCTGATGGCGGGTGCCGCAGGGAGTGCCTTGGCCTTGGCATTCGGCTTCGCTGGAGCTGCCTTCGCTTCGGATTTAGCTTTAGCTTTTGCCTTTGGTTCCGGAGCTGGGGTAGCTGCTGCCTCATGCTTGAAAGGACAATTCTCTCTTGAGCACGAGCCTGTGTTCTTGAACGAGTAGCATATCCTGTTTCCTCCTCCTCCAGATGGACTTGGAGTTCTCGTCCTCGGCGTGAAGGGTCGCTCTGGAGTCTTCTTCGAGTGACTGAATGGACACTTATCGCCATTTCGACACCCTGCATCTGTGAAATGGAACTTGCAGCGGATTTGCTTCTTGCTTTTGTCACCTCTGTTGTCCGCTGACTCACTCCTCGTCTTCTTCTTGGGCTTTGGCTTGGTCTTCGCATGACTCTTCGCTTTGCTTTGAGGTAGTACAGGTGTTGCTTTATCCGGCTTGGTCGGCGAAGCCTTGACCTTTGCGGATGGAGCTGCGTTAGGCGTAGGTTTCTCAGGTACCTTGGCCGGTGCAGCAAGCAAATCCTTGCCCTCAAGCATCTGGCGCAAGCCAATTTGGGTCTGAGTGAGATTTGATTGTTCTCGTCTCCGCATGATAGTACGATCAATGATCTTCATCAGGTTGTCGTACGATCGGTCTTCATGATTGTAGGGCAAGTGTTCGTAATGCATGCCCAACTCCATCTTCATTGCGGGCGAGTCCTTGATCTTGCTGTACAAGCAATCACGGAGAGCTGTTTTGGATGGAATGTCCTCTGGTCTCATCCGTCCCAGAACTTCCAACCACGTCTGCTTGAACGTATGAAGCTTGTTGTCGCCTTGGTACTGGAGCTTCACCAAATACTCAAGAGTGATGATCATGTCAAGACGATCATGCGTTCGAAAACTTTCATACATCATCGCAATGACTTGTCGTCCTTTGATGATCTTCACGTCAGGCCTGCTGATGTAATCGTTAGCCTTCCGGTTCACCTCAAGGTACAGGTCAGCTGATTTGTCACCACCGGCACGTAGCATTGCGACCATGGCGATCCCCAATTTGACGTCTATGCTCTTGAACTTCTTGTGTCCTGAATCATTCAATGCTTCGACATCAGGGAATGGGTTGAACGCTGGTGCCAGCCATAACATCCAGTCCTCATGATGTGGGTCGGCTGATGCCCCTAAGACATTGGCCGTGCACACGGATCGCCAGTTATTGAGATGAGTGAGAGTAGGCCATGGAGGAACAGTCACCTTGTCGGCTTCCCTCCTGGAAATTCTCACCTCTGTGACTTCAGGATCCGCATCTCCATCAGGATCACGTGCATGCGAGCCAGGATCCGATTCAGGCTTGCCTCCACCGCTCTTCTTCTTATCATCATCATCGTCAGGCGGGTCAGGAGGGTCATACCCCGTGCCGGTTCCTTCATCGTGCTCTCCATCTTCGTTCTCGTCGCCACCCTCGTCACCGTCACCGTCTCCATTATCCTCCTGAATCGTTTCAGCGAATAACCTCCATTCATCACGATCAGCTCTGAGACGTTGCTCGGCTTTCTGGGCCTTGAGTACTTCGCTTCGCAGATCGGCAATCTTCTCCTCGTACCGTTCCGCGACCTCTTTCTCGATCTGACGTCTTCTTGCTTCATGAATGGAATCGTCATAGGCAATAGGGGGACCGATGAGGTCGTTGCCCTTCGTAGATGCGGTAACACCGTCGATACCAACAGGTCTTGAGGAGCTGGCCGATGCTGTGGACTTCGATCCCAACATCCCGCGATCCCCCAAGAGTTCGCGTAGCTGTCGATCACGCACGGCTGCCGCATCACTTTTCCCATGAAATCCGCTTGGTATGCCGAACAAAGTGGCTGCACTAGGCGTGGAACGCGCAAGTGCTGGGCTGCTAATACCTGGCACGTAGTGCTCGGGCATTGCATCCGCCACGATTGGCATTGAACTGCGGCCAGTGAAGAAGTTTCCACCGGTGAATGGAATTCCATCCATCACAAGGTTCTTGTCCTTGTCCGATTCCGAGAATGCGAACTTCTCTTTGGCGACTGGACTAACTTGACTTGGGGACCGTATTTCAGGGGATCGTACCTCATCTCCTACGGAAAATGCAGGCATTACTTCCTTTCCTACGTGCTCCCAGCCAGACTCAGTAGTCCTCGAAGACATGGGCATGCTCGAAGGTCGCGTCGCTCCTCCTTGATTGGAGTTTCGCGCTGCCTCCAATTCGCTGCGTGTCCTCGCTTGAAGATCTTCTTGTGCTTTGAGCGTTTTCCTGAGTTCACTCAGCTCGTCGTGCAAGGTAGGCAATGATCGCCTTGCATGATCTTCATTCTGATGAAGTCGGTCCTCTGCTTCTTGCATCCTCTTCACAGCCATTTTGCGGTACTCTTCCTCTTCACCAAGACGTTCGCGAAGCCGAAATCGTTCTTGATCAATGGCTGCGCTGTTTCCAGCTAGCCCTTGGATCTCGTTCACAGCCCGCAACTCCTGGTTCTTGACCAAGTGGAATCGTTCCTGCATTGCTTGTAAGGCTTGTTCCGAACTTGCTGTGTTTGACCGGAGGACCAAGTTCTCTCTGGCGTGTTCATGAAGTTCATGAGTCAGACGCTCATACTCACGTGCCATAAGCTCACCATCGCCCTGCGCTCTTGCCTCCAACTGCACAAAGTTGGTGGCTGCCTCCGTGCGGAACACGTGTAGCTGTTGAGCTAACTCCTCGGCAACGGCATGTGCTTGACGTTGTTGAGCAGAGTTCTGTTCATCCATGCGAAACAAAGCTGTTTCATAGTCTCGCTTCATCTCCTGATTGACATTGTTGATGTGCCTCATGGCTAAGCATGCATGGTCACGTTGTCGTTCCAATTCTTCAATGCGAATTCCAGATCCTTCATCTTCTTGTTGCATCTCCTTGATCTTGTCCATCAGGGTCTGGACGATTCCTTCGTATTCTTGCACCTGACTGCGATAGTACATCTGCTGTGCAAGGTTCGATGCTTCGAACTGTTGCGAAATCGTCAATTCCTGATAGGCATTCGGACCATCAGCTATGGCAGGCGTGGCCACGGATGACGCATCACCACGTGCAGGAATCGTATCCAGAGTCATATCCAGATCGTCAGCATCGCGTGGTTGATTGGTAACCATCCGATTCCAAGTCATGGACTTGTCACGCCCACGAGTAGCCGAAGTCCTCGACCGTGCTGAAGAGCTTCTCGAAGATGATGGTCTTGACTTCTTTTCCAAGGTCTTGACTCCTTTGTCCTTGGCCCTGGACGTAGTCCGAGGTGCCTGAAAACCAGACGCTTCGGCCCGTCGTTCCGAAGCCTTGCCCGTCCTCGAACCTGTGGATGTCGGACGCGAAGGCGTAGATGCTCTTGGTAGACTCTTTGCTTTCCCCTTGGGAACTGCCTTTGCAATGGCAAGCGCAGAAGATTGACCTTTGTCATCTTCCGTGGAGCTATCAACGGATTGCACCACTGTGTCGTCAGCTGTTGACTCACCAACGGCTGGCGCTGCCACATCGGCACCGAAAGTCATTGTCGTATCTTGGCTTGATCCTGAGTTCATTGTGGTCGTAGTAGATCAAGTAGTCGTTGCTGTAGAAAGGCAGAGCCGCGTACGGCTGATAACCTGCGTGGGGGATTGATCTCGACTTGGTTGCTGCTCTCCCCACCAGAGCTGTAATGAATGTAGGTGTGGCTGGCTAGCACTCTCCACAGACTGGACCCTGTCTCTCCCTCTTACTTCCACACGTGCGATCCTATGCAGGCAGAACCGGCGGCCGTTCCTTTTGCACTCACTGCCGGCGGCGGTTCGTCTGTGCAACGGGATAGCTCTGATTGCTCAGGATAGAAGACACATATAGCACTTAGCTATGGGCATTGACTTGAGCCAAACGTTGCGTTGGCGGTCACATAGAAAGGTAAAGATGAGGGATGCGTAGCATGCCCCCTAGAGTCGAGGGACGCGTAGCGTGCCCCCTTCTCCTGCACTTTACACGGTCTTGCTCACAGCTCTTATAGTGACACCTTAGAACTTGACAAGGCATCGCAGTCCGTTCGCAAACTACTACTACTACTACTACTACTACTACTGCTACTACTACTACTACTACTATCACTACTATCACTACTACTACAACTGCTACTACTACTACTACCACTACTAGTCAATCCATAGTATTAAACACGATTACACTGTACCTTTATCCTGTTATACTACTACCGCCATACCCTTATGCTAATCATCATATTCCTGCCACAATGCCTTAAGCAAGCTTTTCCATCCTATCATAAATCAAAAAGCTACCCATATTTATGGGTTTAGATGTAATTAAGGACACAGTATTAACATATCATTCACTTACATCAGTCTATCTCATTTACCTAACACACGTAAACAGTGCTCACTGAAGTAATCAAATATCACACTCATCACCCTAAACATAAAACGTCAGTGAGACTGGCAACCAGAAACAAAACACACCCTTCTACCATCTCCAACAAACACTTACAAAAATAAGGGTACATCAACTAATCATAGTGAACCCCAGAAAGTTGGAACATTGATTTAGGGTGATTAGTGTTTGATTTACTTTGCCTTTAGTATAAGGGCATTAGGATACTGATGTTTCAACTTTCTGGAGTTCACTGTAGAATAATTTACAATGAAACCAGATCTCAAGTTGACGGCAAAACAAAAATCTGCTGTAAGTCAAAGCTAACAGAGCGCGAGAAGAAAATCTGCAGTGCGTTTTGCGCGGGCGCCGCGCGCGTGACGGAAACCTTCCAAAAGATCGTTTGATTGAGACAGTACAGTGGTTTCGTTAATTTTATTCTAAAAGTGCTGTACTGTCCCAAAAAAATCAATCCTTTTTTGCAAAAGTGTTGTACTGTCCCAAAAAAACCAAAAAAAACAATCTTCTACAGTCTTGGAGCAGCTGCCGTGTAGGGGCCTCCAATAGATTGGTTTTTTTGGGACAGTACAGCACTTTTGCAAAAAAGGATTTGTTTTTTGGGACAGTACAGCACTTTTGCAAGAAAAGCAACAAAAAAACACTGTACTGTCCCAAAAAAACCCATCCTTTTTTGCAAAAGTGCTGTACTGTCCCAAAAAAACCAATCTATTGGAGGCCGCTACACGGCAGCTGCTCCAAGACTGTAGAAGATTGGTTTTTTTGGTTTTTTTGGGACAGTACAGCACTTTTGCAAAAAAATATTGGTTTTTTTGGGACAGTACAGCGCTTTTGCTAGTTTGCGGAGAAGTGTGATGCAGAGCGAGTACTCAAGTGCTGAGCATCCTGCTGCTATACTCAAAGTGGTGCAAGCGCCCTCTAAGGCCACAAAACGTTCATGGAGAGTCTTGTCACAAGTCTCAGCCAAGAGGGTGCTCGAATGCTCTGTTTTTGTCTTACACGGCAGCTGCTCCAAGACTGTAGAAGATTGGTTTTTTTGGTTTTTTTGGGACAGTACAGCACTTTTGCAAAAAAATATTGGTTTTTTTGGGACAGTACAGCGCTTTTTCTAGTTTGCGGAGAAGTGTGATGCAGAGCGAGTACTCGAGTGCTGAGCATCCTGCTGCTATACTCAAAGTGGTGCAAGCGCCCTCTAAGGCCACAAAACGTTCATGGAGAGTCTTGTCACAAGTCTCAGCCAAGAGGGTGCTCGAATGCTCTGTTTTTGTCTCATGGTGCTGCCTGCAGAAGGAAAACACAGGAATGTATTGGTAACTGGGGGGGGGTACCATATATATATATATATATATATATATATATATTATAGATAGATTGATATATATATATATATATATATGTATACATATGTAATAGTTCTGTTCTGTTCTGTGCGGATTGTCCGAGCCGCCTCGGGGAGGCAGCGCATCCCAAAATTCCTGCAGTGAATTAAGTGCATGGTTCGAGTGAAACAGTGGGGCGTTTGTCCCAAAATGAGGCTGCCGTCCGCCTAGGCCCTTCTGTGGAGCGTTCGCTGAGGTGTCGCTCTACCCAATCTACGACCTCCGGCGTGGGGATATAGGTAGGCTGCAACTGAGCAATATGGACGGACTCCTCTGGTAGGTCATCAGGAGGCCGTCTCTCAGACCAAGTCGGAAGACGTGGTCCTAGAGCCGTAGCCGCAAGACCTGGAGGGACATACTCCTTCCAGTGGCCGGCCTTGATCCGGCGCTGGTGCTTCTTCTCTGTAGCCTCAACTGCCTGAATGTCCTCTGGGGACATAGGTGGAATGAGGCGTGCTACCCGCCGGAAGCAGGCATCCGAGCCCTTCAGATGCTGCTGGACGCGAGAGACGCGACCATACTCCCGATGGCAGGCTAAGCAATACGTGACCGGAGCGTAGTGCCGAGCCGGAGCGAGGACGTGATGCCGGCGGGAGAGGTGGACTGCAAGGTGCTTGCGCAGAGGGAACCGGGCTGAGCACAAATGGCAGGCAAAAGGTGTGGCTTCCGGGGAGAGCCGGGGAGGGACCTCGGTGGAGGTACCTTGACACTGTAGCCATTTGGCAAGATCACTCTGAAACACATCGGCAGCCTTGCGAACTTGTTTGGGCCACCACTTTCGGTCGTTTAGAAAGGAATCCAAAACGACATGAACGGCATTGGCCCCCGAGAACAGGTTCGCCAAGTCCGGCAAGTATAAGCAGACATGCCGTACATCATCCGTGAGCTGGCCGAGCCATGAACTTGCAGGATGATGAATCCAATGATCGTAGAGCAGCTGTGCTAGGAGGCCCGGGCCAGTAGCAGTTAGGCGTGCTAGAAAGCGTGCCCGGGCAGAAGCCAATGCCAGGGGAGGGGACGGGGTCTGGGCCGCATGGAGGACCCTGTAGGCATGGGTCTGGCGATCCCTTCGCACGCGTGTGAAGAGAGCGCGCCATAGGCTGACATACTGCTGAGCCCACATCCGCCGATGGAAAGCGGCGGGAAGGACAATGGCTGCAGCGGTATGTACAAACTTGGAGAGTGCGAGCGAATGGAGCAGCATGCGTCGAGTCGTGAGAGGAATCTGTTTCGCTCCAAACAGTCGTCGCTGCAATGGTTTGACAACGGCCGCAGCACGTGCGTGTCGGTGCTGCAAATCGGGAACGGGGCTTCCCGTGGAGACCGTGATGCCGCCCAGGTGCTTGTAGGCTTGCACCAAGCTCAGATGGTGGGTGGTGCTGGCAACATGGTCCTGTACCGGTCCTTCGTCGTCCAAAAGCAGGGTGACTGTGTCGTGGCCGGTGACCCAGGGAGGCATGAGCACGGCTGTCTTTTGAGGCCCGTAAGAGAGCGTCATACCTAGCGAGGTGGCCCGTTCGGTGAGGACCTGGGCGGTCGATTGCACAACCACCACAAGACGTGCAGGAGAGTCTGCAACGGAAGGTTGAACAAAATCATCTGCCCAGCAGGGGCTACGGATGCGGAGCTCCTCGGGAGGGGACGCCCATGGATGGCGTGATGCTGGAGCGGGCATGGTAGGCAGGAGATCACGCTCCTGCAAAGCTGCATCAATGTGCGTGAGTAGGGCCGCCATCGCAACACTGAAGATGGCATCCGCTGCCGGGTCGCCTGGCCGCGTGGCCCGGCGGGTGAGGGTCAAAGTCGACCCGCCCATCATATAGAAGTAAGTGCCTCGAAAAAGGTCACTAACTAGAGCGGTCAGATGCGGTGAGGCGCCCATGCTGGGAAGTAGCGCCATTTGCTCCAGTTGTTTGCGGAGCTCCAGGTAGGCTTCCTGAGGGAGCTGGAGGTCGTGGAGGAGTTTGAGGAGCTTGGCATCTCCGGTGCTGCTAGGTGCAACTGCCTCACGAACGACCTGATAGAACGCTGCCTGCAAGTCCACAAAGAGCAGAGCCCAAGGGGTACGAAGGGCTTCAAACTGCAGCTGGAAGCTCTTAGCTGCCAAGCAGATACTCTCGATGCCCTCCCCTGGGAAAGCACCGGCATGAAGTGGATGCCGATGATGCCGGAGGACGCCAAGCACTTGCTCTCTGAGCTTGCGATGATAGATCTTTCCAGGTACACTGGAAATCAGGATGGAACGGAAGTCCTTTACCTGGAAAGCCGCTCCCGCACGTTTGGCCAGGGTAACCAACTCGCCACCCCTAAAGGTCAGCGGAGACCCGCTTCTTGCTCCGCAAAGTGTCGTCGCCAGACCTCAAGACGGTCCTCGCTGGTGACCGCTAGCTGACCATCAGGCCTTTGAACCGCCGGAAGGGGCTGGTAAACGCTCTGTTTGCCAGAGCGCGTGGAAGGGAAGGCTCGGCGTACAGCAACAAAGAGAGAGGCACGTTGAGATAATTGGCCCTGTCGCGCGCGACAAATTTGCGAAGGTAAGCACCAAGGTTGTGGAGACGGTAGAGTGCTTCCGCCTCGCTGTAATCCAAAACCAGAAGCCAACGGTGAGCCAGCTGCTGCTGTGCTGGGGTGAGGACATCTGCGCGGTGAGCGCGTGTCCACGCCAAGAAGCCTATAGCGAGGAGGCAGACCCGTCTCTGTGCGCACTCTTGCCTCAATTTAATAATGTCGCAACGCGCGACGGAGCTGGATTAGAGCGAGGGTATCCTGAGCAAGGTAGGGCTGCTTGGGTGTCTCAGCAGCAATGGGTGTCATGGCCGCGCCGGCACGGCGCCAAAAGCTGGCTAGGGCATTATAGTGAGAATCAACGTCGACATGCCATGGCACTGGAGCAAATTGCTGAAGGGCCGCTTCGGCAGCAGAACGCTCCTCAAGAGTACCGGGCTTAGGCGGTCGGTGGACAGGGGCCTTGGTGCCGGTAGGCGGTCCTGCTGGGGCTCTACGCTGAAAGGCTGCACACAGTTTGACCGGCCAATGATCGTCTCTTTTTTGGAGTGATTCAATGTCGTCAATGACCTGGGATGATAGGTCAAAGGAGAACCAGGCCTGTGGGAGAGCAATGAAGTCGAGTCTGTGTTGTGTTCCCGTAGGCGAGGCCCACGTGTGACCTTGACCCCGATGGTGTTCAGGGAAAGTGGATGGTAGGAAAGCTCCTGCTTGCTGGAGGAAGTGGTGGAACAGCTCGCCCGCAAGGTTTTCGGCTTCCGGTTGGTGAGAACCAACGCAACTCGTAGGGAGACTGCCCACATGGGCATTAGCGTCACAGAGCAAGACGAAATCCGCTCCAGCAGGTCGTTTGTGGACCTCTTCCAAGCGCTGAGCCCAGAAGAGCTCGACATCATGCTCCGGCGTGCGTAATGCACCTGGGGCATGCAGAACGATGACAAGAAGGCTGAGGTATGGCGCTGTGATGGACACGGCTAGATGGCGCGGTGAGAAGCCGCAAACATTGCAATGTGCGATTTGAAAGGTGAGCGGCTTGCCTTTGTGATAGGCGTAGGGCTCTCGCTTAGAAACCCACAGGCTGACGCCGTGTGATCCAGCCTGGGTAGCGCCGGATTGCAGTATGATAAAATCACGGTCGCCCTGCACGCTCGTGTCATCGATTCGGGTTTCCTGAAGGCCAACAAGGTGAGGCTTGTGCGGGATGAGTTGGGACTTGAGGACGTCTTTACGTCCTGGGAGACGGAGCCCAACTTGGGTAGTGCTGGTAGTCCCGGCTGTCGGAGCATCACGGAGTGTCAGGACATTGTAAGAAACCATACAGAGCTGGATCGAGGTCTCGGCAGCCGTGCTGGAGCAGTGTGGGGCACGCGGCTGCGGAGCGGCAGTCGGCTGTTGTGGTTGGGTCTGTAGGCGATGAGCCTCAGACTCGAAAGCATACACTGTTGGCAAGTCCCAGCTCGGCTGGCATTGTAGCCAGGCCCACTGACGCAGGCTGTGCTGGACTAGTTGGCCCGGCCAGAGTGGTGTGATACGGTTCCAATAGTCCGTAGAATGGCGTCGTGCTCGCTTGGCGAGCTGATCTGCCAGCTCATTACCGATGGAGCCGGTATGTCCTTTCACATGTGCAAATTTGAGACTGACCAGGCGCTGAGCCAGTTGACGCAGGCTAACTAGGTAACTAGAAAGCTCAGGGCAAACAAGCTGACTGTCGGCGACAGACTGTCCTGGCGGTCGCCAGTCTCCAAAGGCTCCCATGCCTGCGCCCATAGCATCGAAAAAGACAACGACTTCGACCGCGAAGGGCTGTGCATGCTGGGCTATCCAGGCGTAGCACCAAGCGAGAGCGAGCTGTTCGAGAGGGGCAGCCCTGGGAATGCCAAGTTCGCACGTTCAAGAAGGCAGTGCGTTGCTCCAGCGGTACCCGTGGATCTCGCAAAAGTGAGGTCAGATCGTTGTCTAGCCAATCGTCACCAGCTGGTGTCAGATGTGCCAGAATGGCATCAAGTTCGAGGGAGGCTTTTTGATGTGGCGTAATCGGCAGCGAGCTCTCCAGGCTGAGGGTAGGCGGGGGGCTGACACGGCCAAGATCTCGGGGCCTTTGGTGAGGGGCACAAGCTGGTGATGGGAAATGCGCAAAGGTAATGCGTGTGGGCCCCGTACTGTCGGGAGCGGCAGCTCTAAAGTGGTCTTCGAGAGTGTCCAGGAGTGTCGCGGCCAGGAAGAAAGCCTGACAATCTGCGTGTTGAGCTGCTTGCTCCAGTAGGGTAGGCCCTGGAAAGGAAGTGCCAGGGAAATGCTCCGATACAGTAGGGTCAGCATGGGACAGGGCGGCAGCGTGATGAGCGATGTCCCAAGGCTGGCTGCCCCCACCGGTCAGGCCATCGCCGGGCATTGCGAGAGGCTGCGGTTCGCTGTGCTCTTCATACCAGCTGCGCGAACGACACGGAGTGGCAACCGGTCGCCAAGACCCTGCAGTGGTTGGCTTCCCAAAAGGCAGACCGAAGGGTGGGTGTTCATGGCAAACTCCGCGGGTCTGTACCGCAACACAGGGGGTGGCGGTAGACACCAGGCTTGCGCAAAGTAAGACACTCTGAACATGCCTACGCCGGCCAGCAAGAACGAGGACCAGCGGTAGCCAAGGTGTTGGCGCAGGGGAAAGAGAGGCGAGAAGGAAGCCTAGCATGGCTATCCAAGCAACCTTAATGCCTATGGCCCCGAAGTGCGACAGGAGGATAGAGGTGGTCCTCAGAACAGCATCCTCATGGAGGCTGAAGAGCTGGGGCCACATAGCTACTCGACTGCGCACATTGGGTTTGGATGCGGCCAGAGGGTCAGGGGGAGGAAGCATGTCTGAAGTCCCCGTAGCTGCAGTAGGGCGGAGCTCATTGGAAGGCTGGTAGGGCACTTCGCGGACATAACTGCAGACGATGACCTGACCAGGATTGATCCACGTCCAAGTCCAGTGGTCCGGAATGCCTGAAAAAGTGGCAGTCCAAGCTGGAGGAGCACTCTGTGTAAGCGCATCTCGGAGCAAGCCAATGTCAACCCAACCACCCTCTGAGCTAAGGGGAACCCAACCCATGAGCAGAGGTCGACAATCTATGAAGCCTACGCATGGTTCGGCTGCGGTTGGGGTGTGGTCCCTTGTGTCCAGTGCGACAGCAGTCCTACACGGGCGCCCCTGCAGGCTGAATATGCATGTCAGAAAGGGTGTAACCAAACTGGGTGGCTAGATCAGCCCGGTAAAAGAAGGACCGTTCTGGCAGCAGGCGGAAAGTACGATGTCCGCCATCGTACACCACACAGTAGTGCTCTGAATCTTGCAAGTGGCCTAGAGAAGGCATTTGCGCCCAACCCTGCGTGGAGCGGAGCATTGCTTGCAAGGAGAGCCTGGGGGGGGGCCTACTGCCTGGGGGCTGAAGAGTACCATCCTGGAGTGGGGCAGTGTCGCCAAACAGATACACATCCACTTCCGCTGCTGGACTAAGTCCAGCCGTAACGAGGATAGCATACCGATCCGCGATGGATGGTGTCACTGCAGCGAAAAGACGTCCATCGAGACGTGTCGCATCGATGCAAACGACTGGGGTGCGCTCCTGCCATTCTGGGATTGCAAGGACCGTGGCCCACCGCTGATCTGGCTGAGGCCACACCGCTACAAGTCTAGGGAAGAGAGACTTATGTGGTTCCTCTCGGCAGGTATGCGCCACATCAACGAAGTCGCCGAATCCCTGTGGGATGGCGACATGCATGGATATCGCTTCAGAGCGATATTCGGGTGTGAGGACACATGTCGTGATCTCGACGATACGAGGCTCACGCAAGAGGAGGTCTTCGTTCTGTGGATCTGTGTCTGGATCCTGTAGCCATGGCTGGTATTCCGGGGCCGCAGGCCATCGAAGGCCGAGTTGCCATGTTGCTTCCCGAGCATGCCGTGCGACTTGATCGGCAGCGGTATCACCTTGAGCTGGATCCCTGAGAAGCTTGAATCCGAGACAAGGTGGTGAGTGGATCTCAACAGGCCAATGCAGACATGTGCAGGAGGTGAGGGTTGGTAGAACTAGGGCTGCATTGGCGGGCTGGGGTGAGGTTACTGCAAACGGCCAACTTTGAGGGGTAGGTGGCCTGGCCTGTCCGAGCACTCGAGTGCTCTGGCGGGGAACCTCTATAGCCCCATCGGTCGCAGTTACATGCGAAGGAGGGCCCTGTGGCAGGGTGTCTTCAAGACACAGCAGGCTAGTGGGAGCGCTAGCTGACAAGAGGACAGGGGTGCAGGGATGCTGGCCTTCAACAAAGGCGTCATCAACGACAGCAGTACCGCACGTGACTACTCGATTATCAGCTGAAAGATCCCATGATCTGCGGACGAGGCAAAGGGACCGCTTGACGGGACAGGCTGTCCCGGCTGTCTCGGTTGCTGGAGGCGCCCAGGATAGGCTGCGGGGAATATTAGTCAACAGGAGGACAGGGGTGTGGACAGGCTGGCCTTCAACAGAGGCGTCCAGACTGAGAGGAAGGCCACACGTGACTACTCGACTGTTGGCGGAAAAAACCCCCGGCCCTAGAGCTTGAGCCTCGGACCTGAGCTTGGCAGCAGCAGGTTGGATCTGGATTTTACCCTGAGGCGAATGCTTAGGGGACCGGCTGCGTGGGCCGGCTGGCTTGTGATTAGGGCCGGAGGCGCTCCCTGCAGGAGGGGCAGGAGGTTGTGGGCCATGTCCCTGTGAGGCATGTCAGGTGGAGGTATCTCATCATCAAGACCATCGGAGAGCAAGTCCTCAACATATTCCACCGAGATGACTTGACCCTGTCGCACAAGCAGGACAGGGCCTGTGGTCCGGTTTTCAACCTCACCCCCTTTAATAGTAACCGCATACCCCGCAGGACAACCTTGATGAAACTCATTTGAGAGTGCCGCAATGGCCACAGCTGGTTCCTGGAGGATGCGCTATTGGATGCCACGACAGATTCTCCTGAGGTCCAGGACAAGGACCACCCGACCATCCCGAAATCGGGCAGGAGGAAACGGTAAAGGGGAGAGTTGTGTGGTCGCGATCAAAACCGTCGTCACCGGCACGCCTGCATAGAATCCATCGAGGACTCTGGGCCAAGCCGGCCGGATCACGAGCTGGTGCTCAGCTACACCCAAGTGCGAAGCAAGGTCCTGCCGGAAGTGCACACGGCGGCCTGCAGGTACAGCAAAGACACATGGCATACCGTCGGTGAGGACTAGGAAATGGCTGCCTGGAAAAGCGTCCGGACCGAAAGGGAAAGCACGGCAGTCCCATCCATCCGAGTGCTGCAGGTGAGTGGCCAAGTCTCCACCCGCTGGGGCCCCGGTGCCTGCAGGAAGCACAGTAACGGTCATGCCGCTTACAAGCGTGACGCGCTGACCCCGAAAAAGAGGCTGAACCAATCCGTGCAGAAAAACGCTATAGTCCTCTCTTGGGTCCAGGTCACACAGGTGCAGTAGAGACTCACGGTTGGGTCGGCACGGGGCATAAGCAGCTTGTAGGCATTGGTTGACTCTCCTGGTGTCCAACAAGACGACTATCTCATGCTGTAGCCACTGAGGCGCCGCCAGTAATAGCGCATGTTCGGGATATGGCTGCGGAGTAGCGGCGTATAGCTGGGGGAACGCAATGTCTCTGTCCTCAGCTCTATCCTCCTTCACCGCACGAAAAAGCTCTGCGACGCTACACGGGAAAGTGACCGCAACGTGACACATCTCAGGCATAAGATGCGGAGTGTAGACCAATGCCGTGAGTTCTCGCCGTTCGGGGTCACTCGACCCTGCCACCACAGGGACAGGGCCCATAGAGGCGTCAGCTGGATTACCATGCATGTCGAACGCTTCTTGGGAGTTCTGACCTGGATGATTGACCTGGTTGGTGGTGGAGCCGGTCTCAGGCAGAGGACCAACAGGTCCTGAGTCGACATCCATGGCTGGGCTATCAACCGGGCCAACAAGCGCTTCCCACAGAGGGGACCATTGTGCAGTGAAAGTTGGTGCTCCTTGCAGAACTGGAGGAGCTGGCGGGTGCGTGCCAGCGTTCCAGCTATGTCCGGCGGGAAGGGTGGCGTCCTCATGTGTAAGGACAATGTCGGGAGGGACAGAGTTCCCATGTTCAGAAGCGACGGCCTGATCCGAGTCAGCGCCCAAGGTGGAGCTGCTGCTTTGAGACGATCCCGAGTTGTCTGGTCGGGAAGGAAGGCCAACCTCTTCAGCATAGAAGAGGAGGGTGCAACTGCCATCGACATGGATGTCGTCTCCTTTACGTTCACCTCCTATCACCGCCACACGATAGACCGGTTGCAGGGCGAGGTCAAACTGGACAATGAGGCTAGGTACGTGCACCGCGGGGAAGTTGGTGTACACAAACCTCGGTTTCAGGCCGAGTGGTCTGAAGTCCAACAGCAGGAAGATGTCCCGGACTTGCTGTCGTGGCAGAAACCCAGGTGGGGCTGTATCAGCGATAGCAACGACAAAGGGACAATGATCTCCTTGCACATCAAGGTCGTGAATCGGGAATGCACAGGTAGTAACCCTATGTGGGTCGATTTGTAACCTCTGGAGCAAGAAATCAACGGATGTCTCACCGGGATGGTGATGATGCAAAAAGGTGTACCGCTGATCCCGATACAAAGCGCACACCCCTTCGGCAGTCTCCACAGTTGGGAAATGGTGCAAAGGTCCCCAAACAGCCTCTGGAGTGAAAAGACCTTCGTACCTGATGCGTGGAAACCTGGCTTCGGGAGATCTGGAGAAGGTAATTGCGAGGCCATCGTTCAACTGCACTTCATCATGTTCCGGCCACGGTTGTTCTTGACATCCGACATAAAAGATGAGTGGTGCCTCGTCATGCCAAGTGAGCGGAGTCACGAAATCGAGCAATGCCTGCACCGCAATTCGTCTTGGAAGAATGGTAGGAAAATATCGACCCCCTACCCTTGTAAGATCCAAGATGATGGCAGCCCATCCTGCATCACCACAACCCTGAATGGCCCTAGGCACCCGAATAAAGGACGCATAGGAGGCAAAACGTTGTGGCAGAATGGGCACATAGACATTGAAGAGTCCATGTGGAACTCCGGAAGCAACCTCCGACACGAGGGTGATGACCTCATGGGGGTCTCGGCACGTCGGCTTGACTGCTAGGCTAGTGTCTCTGCTTTGTAGTGCGGCGTATACACTATCACGCCAAGCCAACCTGGGTCTGGTACAATGTCAGGCCCTGGGTCGGGGCAGGGAAGCGGGCCTTCGAACCGGAGGCATTTGCGTTGTTCAGGCAGAACCGGTCGGTCCCATGGGAGATCGTTGTGGCACGAGCCCACGTGTGCTGTGAGCTCGTCGGCTGGGATGAGCTGCGGTCGCCGGAGGCTTAGATGATGTCCAGGAGGCTCGTCCGGATGAGGAGGCCTGCCCATTGCAGCAGCGCCGGTCGCAAGGACCCATGTACAGGACAGGCCCGGAACGGCCTGTACAGGAACTGGTAGGGAGCCTAAACCCAAGAACAGAAAAACAAGGGGTCTAAACCAAAAGGGGGAGGAGAAGGCTCGGTGCATGGGCATTGGGGCCTCACGGCACTTCGAGTGGCTTGGTTCCTGCAAAACTGGCTCCCATTGGAGGAAGCTGCCGCCACCTCTGAAACCCTGGCATACCTGGAAGACCGAACGGCTGAAGCCGATGCCTGTGTTCCTGCATCGCGGAAACCAAGGATGTCTGCCGGTCAGAAGTGGGCGCGCACCCAACTGCAAGAGAGCGCAGAAAAGACAGATCCAGAGTGTGCGGAAGAAGGGAAGGCAAACATCTGGGATCCAGCCGGGGGAGTGGCTTTGAGGGAAATGCAAACCGACATCGTGCTCCATAGCAGGAAGATGCGTAGGTCTTTCCTCACAGGAACCGGAGAGGTTCTTCGTAGTGCAAGTGGTGGCCCTTGCCCGATCCATACCTCCAGGGGGAATGGAACGGAACGAACAGCAGAAACTATCTGTTACTCCTCCAGATGCGAAAGGAAGGAGTCCAAAGTGGTCAAGCCGAAGAGGAGTCCGAAAGGAAACAAAATGGAAGGTTACGACCCCAGAGCCACCGATGTCGTTATTAGGCACACTTCCTTCTTTCGAACATAGAAAACTGCCAGACTCGGGCTGAATATCGTGTGAGTCTGCTCTCAAAAACCAGCAAGGCAAAACTGTCAAGGCGGTACGCCAGTCAGCGCGAAGCCTGCGTGGCACTGGACGGGGACAACCACTAGTGCGAGCCCTTTCCCAACAGAAGGTTACTACCCCAGAGCCACCGATGTAGTTATTAGGCACACTTCTGTTAGGTTGGCAAGTAGCGGACCAGTCTGGACCGTGCAATCTTGGCGGGGCCGAACCACAAAAACATGTAAATCCAATGTCTTTGCGGTCGGCAGAGGAGGAGGCTGAGACCTGGACCGTATACACCAAAGCCCAAGGTGATCCGGCCAGGTCCCAGCAGGCAACGAAGCCATGGGCAAGATGGAGGTTGCAGAATCCGCCGGAGATCGGGGTCCACAGGGGCACTTCAAAAACCCATTCTGTACAGCTGTCCTCTGTACACTGGAGGAATCCACGGCCAGCGAGCTCGGCCGCCATGTGAAAGGCACATTGACCGGGGAACTGCTTGGGAAAGCCGACTTCCATCAGTCGACTGACCTCTGGGTTCCACAGCCTGTGGCTCTCACAGGGCGCCAAAGCCAGCGATCGGGACTCCTCCACTACGGTCAGGAAAGTCCGTGTAGTCCTGCTTCGGTCTGGGCCGCCTGAACCGCCTGGGCCTGGATCTCCAAGTCCGGGTCGTCTTCCATGAACAGTGAGTTCCTCGCTGCTTCCGGTCTTGGGCCGCCGCCCCCAAAGGGGAGCATAGCCCGCCGTTCTTGCTCCCTCCTGGTCTCCAACTTCGATGCCAAACTGGGTCCTTGCGGCGGGGGCGTTGGCGCTGTCGAGGCAACGGAAGCTGATTTGATGTCGGACCGGGGTGGTGCTTGCGAGGTCGGCTGTCTGGTCTGTGCAGGGTCCCTCTGTCCTGGATGTAGTGGGGAAGTGAGAACAGCCCTCTCCGGGAACGCCTTTACATCTGTCATGCCAACCGGTGTTGGCCCTGGTGATGTTGTGCAGAAGGGGGCAGCCGGCACATGGTTCTCGTCCAAACCTGGAGGAGCCGCCGCCTCCGGAGGCTCGGCATGGTATGCGAGCATGCCATCTGGGACAGGTGGCGCACCTCCAAAGGCTGAACCCATAGCTGGACCAATGGCGGGGCCAAGCATCCCAAGTAGCTGGTGGAGGATCTCGGGACGAAGCTGTCGAGAAGGCGCGGCCAGATTTCCGGCTTGAGCAGCCGCCAAAGTCTGTGCAAGCAGCGGCCCTGGTTCTGCTGCCGGAGGAGGTTGCATCAGGGCTTCCCACTGTGCTCTGCCGGCAGTAGCGTCCATCTCCTGATCCGGCTCTGGGATCCCATGGGAGACCAGTTGCCTTGCCTTGTCCGCAGCGTCTCGTCCCGCAGCGAGTGCCGTCACTGTCTCTTGCTCCAACCTTGCCATGTCCTTCTCGAACATCTGTCTCTGTTTGACAAACTTGGCTTTGACCCCTGCCGCATAGGCATGCCACTGCCTGGTCTTCAAGGCCTTCTCTTCCTCGATTTTTCGGATCCGGGCGTCCATCTTGCGAGCATGGGCTGCTGTCTTCTGGAGCTCCTGCATGATGCGGGAGTCCCCATCCGGTAAAGCTCCACTTTCCGGCCGGCTGCCAGAGCTCGCTTCCCTGTTCGCGGGTCCGACATCCACCTGATCGTAACGGGTAGGCGAAGCATTGTTCCCCTTCCCTGGCGACCAGGGTCCACGCCAGTATTCCCAGTACTTGGAGTCCTTGCCGTCGTATCCTCCGTACTGCCCGCGATGTTGCGGGTACTGGTCCTTCCATTTGCCTCCTCGTCCCATCAAGAGCTGCAGCCGTCTCCGATAGGCGGGACAAGTCCCGTGGTGCCCAGCAAGAGCACCGAGGCAGGCTGGGGTCGGTAGACTCCCCTTCCTGAGCCGCGCTCGTATCGCAGAGCGCCGGGCGCGCAAGCGCCGATGCCAATTAGGCGATCTAACAGCCGTTTTAGGCTGGCACTACGTGCTGGGGCCTCAAACCCTTCCCGCTGCTGGGATCCTCTTGGGCCCTCATATGTAATAGTAGTAATTAAGTTCACTCTTGGGACAACTTCTTGGGCTCCGGGCTCCTTGTAGAGCTTCTTGTAAGTAAAGCCCTGGCGCTCCGTTTGCAGCGACCTGAGCGGCAGTTCCGCGCGGTCCGCGTGCAGAGCGTAGCGATTTTGGGGTTCGGGCTCCAGGAGCTTTGGGGTTTTGGGGTCTAGGATTTATGGTCTAGGGTTTAGGGTCTGGGGTTCGTGCTTCAGGAGCTTTGGGGTTTTGGGTCTGGGATTTAGGGTTTAGGGTTAAGGCTCTAGGATATAGTTTTGTTTGAACGCCTTTTTCCCACTGCCAGAAAACAGACAGAATCCCTCCAAGGGAAGGAGCTCTGGTGCACCCTCATGCTTCCTTACGACTTCAAGACCCTGCTTGATCATCACATACTCTAACAGGAGCTCTAGGGTTTAGGGTGTAGGGTCTAGGATTTGGGATTTAAGGCTAGAGTGTAGGGTTTAGGCACATGGAATCGATGTTTGCAAGTCACACCAGACGTCCCCTTCAATCCCAGGTTAGCTCGTCCCGTCATCTCATGCAATGCACTACACCAGAGGATCACGCAACTAGAATCTCAAATGCAATGTCACGCCCGTTGGTTGGTCGGCTCTGAAACACCAGAGTCCTGAGACCCCCCCCCAACCCTCCACTGCGTGCCCGAAGCAAAGCAAGATCAGTTCTGGGCTCGATGATGCTCAGAGTGTGGAGCTGGCTAACGACGGTCTCCTGTGCACTCAAATTCTGGCATTCGCGGATTAGGCCCTGGTTCGGGCTCTCAGTCTAGGGTCAGGAGTTCGAGCTATTGGGTCTAAGGCTCCTCCCTCTAGCTACCTGCAGAAGCTGTATAGAAGTGTCACTCCTCGTGATCTTCAGGCTCCCGATGTCGGGTATGCTTGAAGCTTGACCCGTGGCTCGCTCCGGGGATCTAGGCAGCTTGGCTGGGGTTAGGCAGCACATGCCCTGCAAATTAGGAGAATTAGACGCCGCTGAGTCCTCCTCCATGACCATGGGTTTCTTCTCCTTGTTGCTCTTCACACACTTGACAAACCTGCGGATGGCACGGCCATACCAGCATGGATACCCAAAAACCCCAAACCACGAAACCCTTCGATAAGCATGCTAGCTTCCTGAGAAGTCGTCCATGTTGAGCTGGAAGAAACACTGCAAACATCAATCTTCGATTTAGTTTGTATTCCTCAATCATCTGGCAACATCTGGCCATCGTCTGATAATTCCTTAGCCAGGCATCGTTCTCGTTCGGAATGCCTGCAGACTGCACAAATCCCTGCACCAGCCCTGAAGCCACAAGCCCAGAGACCAGAGATCTTTAGAGGCTAGGCTATGGGTCATTTCGGGTTTAGGGTTTAGGGTTTATGGGTGATTTCGGGTTTAGGGTTTAGGGTTTATGGGTGATTTCGGGTTTAGGGTTTATGGGTGATTTCGGGTTTAGGGTTTAGGGTTTATGGGTGATTTCGGGTTTAGGGCTCTAGGGCTCCAGGGTCTTACGGCTTCAGGGCCCTGGGGCTTTTGGTTCCAGGTCTTAACCTGACAGCGATCTGTGAACAAAATCGTGAGAAGAAAGAACAGGCACGACCGGGCCGTGTGTGGTCATCCGAGAATTCACGTGACATGGCAGCGCTTGGACTTACTTTAGGGTTTCGGAGTACGATCAGGAACCCTGATGAGTAGGAAAGGAGTATGTGGGCCTTAATGGCTACAGCAACCCCAAAATTCGCAATGGTAAGCCCTTGGTAGACGCCTTTAGCGGAACCTTCCACAAACACATATGCCACTATCACCGAAATGCGCCGACGCCGAAGCAATCTTGGCGGCGCGCTTGGGCTCGCTGGATCGCAACCTCAGCTGCTTTCGCTGCTTCAGGGCCCTGGGTACTTCCGTAAACCTTTGGGTGTAGGGTTTTGGGGTTGGGCTTTCAGGGAACGTAGGTTTGGGTTTGGGGTAAAAGATTAAGGCCCAGCGTCTAGAGTTTAGGGTTTCGGAGTTAGGTTTAGGTTGAGGGGTTAGGGCTTGCAGCATTTGGGCTTGGCAACTCAATCTCCCAGCAAGATCACTTCCGGGACAAGCATCAACACAAGAACCATAGTGGCTCCTTGTGACAGATTGCGCTGCAAACAGCTCGACATACTAATTAGTCTAGGTGCAACTGCGGTCCTACAAGACGTCCAGAATCCTTCAGCGACGCGATGCCAGCAATGCGATGTACGAGGCTCCGGCAGCGTGAACAGCGAAGACACGGACCGCAGCAGCTGTGCGGCGATGAAGCCCTTCTTTGGCCTGGTACCACAGCAGGGGCCTTAATAATTAGAATAGAGTTTTGGGTTATACTGCTTATAATACTCACGATGAGGAACCACCAAAATATTGGTAAAAAATTCAGGCCCCTATGTTATGGTCATCGTCGTGGCTACAGCAACAACAGCAGCAGCAGCAGCAGCAGCAGCGATGTGGATTGTGACGGCAACGGTGATGGAGATGATGCTTGCAAACAACAAGTGATAACAGCAATCCGTCACAACATGACCATCATTGCAATGACAATGAGCAGCCGCCAAGCACATGTGATAATCGCTGCTAGCCGCAATCACAAACCAACACCTCGAATATGAGCCGCGGTATGATCAGATTTCGGTACGAGTAGAAGCAGGAACGTGTGCTAACAAGGATACTGATACACCTTAGAAACTATGCCAACGAAAATCTAATTCTTAGGTCCGGAGATAGCTGGGGCAGTGCAGCGAGTAGACTTGCAACATGTGCAAAAACATTGGAACCTGGGCCAGAAAAGCCCAGCAGTGGACGTGAACGCTGTTAGTGTCACCTTCTTCCTGCAGCTGGACTAAGTCGCTCAATCAGAAGCTACGTCCGAATCCCCAAAGTCCAGAAGCCTCCATCGCACCTGCAAAGCTTTACATTCGAAATTCCACCAAACACCGAAATCCCGCACTGCAAACGCTGAACTTCTGCGTTGCTTCCGGGCCGTCACCTTTGCCATCCCAGCAACTCCCTCAATCCCGAGGCAAACACTTGTCAGTGGGAGCGGACTCGTTCAAGGAGCCTGCTTGACGCCCGCTGAGGCAGGGAAGACGAAGCTAACAGTGTGGCAAGAAGAGCAATGATACTGGCGCCAGCCGGCAAAATCAGCTCAGCACAAACCCCCACACCCTTAACCATGCACCTGGACAAAACCCTCCTTTGAAGTCATGATGCATGCGACAGCCCACCTTGCATCGTTTCCCGGACGAAGGCTTTGCTGCTCCCGAGGAGGAGCTGAACGTGCGGCGCTCTCGCTTGGGGGTTAGGGCGGCTATAAGGGGATGGCCCATCTCAGCAGGCATATGCAGACCTCTGAGGGCACAGGTCGGTTTCCAAAATTTCCGGCACCTGGACGACCTCGGCCGGCATGATGTCCATATTCTTCTCCCTGAAGTGGTTGGTGTTGTAGCGTACCTCTGGCGTTTCGACTCAAGGGCTGGGCAACGGAAAGAAAACTGCCAAGAGCTAACCTTTGGTACACTTGCGTGTTCTTTCCTTTTGGTTTTCGGGAACGTGCACAGGGCACAGGGCAACAGGAGTGCAGAATCTCGAAATGCTCCCTGGCCGCCATCTTTGGCTCCACGTAGCACTTGGCAGGACTCTTTCCGAACCTGACACTCAAGGTTGGAAGTTTTAGGGTTAAGAGTGGCACTGGGGTTTTCGGGATGTAGGGTTGAAAGGGGTCTCTATAAGGGCACTGTAAGGGTGAAAGGCCTCAGGCCTCGGGTTCGGAGGACGGCGGGCCCATGACTCTGAAAGCTGCGCTCAAGTACAGCTAGCAAGCCAAGAGCCGCTGATAGTTGCCCGAGGTTTTGCGGACGACTATGGGGGCCTGAATAATTTCATTAGGGTTCCTTTAAAAGGATCTTTAAAGGGTTCTATAACGGATCTACAATAAGGTTCTAAATTCGGGGTTACCGGGCATACCGCACGGCCAAGCTTGACCCGTGAACCGCTGGCAACCGAGTCCGCGACCGCCGGTGGCAGGACTGCGTGAAGGCCTCAAAAAGGTTGCCACTGCCGCCAACGAGAGCTGCTGTAGGCTGTATGAAATGGCAGGGTAGGGGTAACGGACAAGCGTCTGGAAGCTTTTGAGAACAAAAGCTGCAGTGCACATTGCCCAGATCCCTCAGCTGCTGCAGTGTTTGCAACCACTGACTTGAAAATACTCGAGGAAAAACCTCTGCTGTTGTCGGAATGAAAACGTCTGGAATCTGGAAGCTAAGCAGGCAGTCCCGAGAGAGACGGGCTTGATTGGCAAAGTGCAGTAGATGCCAACACCATGTCTGCAATGGTTGCGGCTGGTTTGTGCTCTCACATCTCGGACCTGCCAGATCAGGTTTCAAGGTTTCGCTTGCAACTGCAAAAAGTGACACATGTGACGCCCAGTCGAGCACAAACAACACTTGCAAGGTCTGCAAGGTGTGGGGCATCACACGTGTGTTGGGCTGTCACAGACTTTGCTGGCGGAGGGCTGGCCTATCTCATCTCACATGGAAGAGTCAGTCGTCCATCCAGCGCAGGTCCTGGCTGCCTGGCCAGGGCACGTCCTCCCTCTTCTTGTTCCGGAAGTACAGGCACGCAGCTTTCATCTGCCTGTGCGTGCGGGCCGCCGCCCGAACCAGCTCCCAGTCGCTGTTGAATCCCAGCCGCACGGTGGAGGACCGACCTCGTCGCTTGCCATTTTGCTCTTAAGCTGAAGGATGTGAAGCGGAGCCATCGAAACTCTCACTACTGCGACTGTCGATGGATGGTGTTGAAGCCGTCCTCCGTGCAGAGTGATTTTGCAGCCTGGTCAGATCTCCAGGCTCCTCTGCACCAGGCTCTTGTGACGACCGTTTCAGGCAGCCCAACGGCAGCTGCAACTGCGTCGCGACCTGCACGCCGCTGCTCACGGGGCTTTCCTTGTGCAGACCCTGGCCAGCTAAAGTTGTCGCTTCCCCAGCCTGGGGGCTGCCAAGTAGTGACGGCAACCTTGCGCTCACTGGGCTGGAATTCTGGCGACTCATGGCTCCAATCTCACATGCCTCACGCAAGCCTTCAACGAAATCGCGCGCAGCGATGGCACGCTTCAGGTCCGCGCGGTGTGCCGCCTCCTTCGCTGGCAAGCAGAAGCACGCCTGTGAATTCCGAGGAGGCCGGGCAACACCCAGGGCCACGCAGAAGGCCTCGGAGAAGTCGACGGAATTGGGCCGGATGCAGTGGTACTCGGAAGCCACCCATGTTGAATCAAGACGGTCCAAGAGCATGTTTGCCTCATTCTCCGACAAAGCCATAGTTCCCAGCATCACAGACTCCCTGCGGAGATTGTATGCGAAGTGCCGAGGGTGGCATGCAAAAATGCCGTTGCTTGAAAAACTCCATTCGCGGCCATGAACTTCGACTCCCGTGTGATAGAATCCCGGCATGCCCTTGAGAAAAGTTCCTTCACACGCGGAGAGTCCACCAGTGAGTTCGCCTAGCGTCGGCCATAAAGCCCCGCAGCGTACTGCTACAGTAAGCAGGCTTCTGCTGCACAAACTACTTGACTCGCAGAGCAGTCAAGAGGCTGCCCCTTCCCCTTGGACGGGCGCAGCTGTGAGCTAGAGATGAGGGGATAGCTATGCCCCTTTCCAAAGTATGCCAAGGAGAACCCTCTACCAGGCAAGTGAAGAGTGAAAATCTACCCCGTGAATGAGGCGAGAGAGGGTAAACCTCATCAAACCTTCATTCTCATAAGTGCAAGTGCAAGCGAGGATAAACCTCAACTCACCTGGCTTCAGACTGAGGGCTGAAGTGTACACAGCAAAAGATACGAGTTTGATCTCACCACTTTCAGCAGCTGAGGGTTGATCAGGCGTGCTCCCATTTCATCATCAGTGACAAAGTGACGTCCCTGATGCAGCAGGCAGGTATGGTAGTGACATGTAGTGACCAGCATAGGGGGTCCGTCCCTCGTGGAAGGCCCGTGCACTGAGTTGGTAGCAAGCCTGTGTGGTCCACAGCGTGCTGACATCCTCCCAGATGGGCACCTGGAGGACGGGCTCAGCGAATTGAACCGGTGTCACGGTCCTATGCACGATTCCAGTGCGCACATTGAACGCATACCTTTTTATTTGGAGGCAGAGCAGTGGCGCGACTGAGGCAAGAGCACAGCCGCGGTCCTGAACCCGGAAGAACTGCTCAACACAATCCTGGAAAGTGAGTGCCCGTCCATTCGCCCGTGTGGCAGGGATATGAAGGGGGATAGGCGTCTGAAGCGAGCCGACATCCAGCACACGAAGCACTGGTCCCCTGATTTCCCGTGTCTGCCAACACTCCTGTTCAAAGCGCATGCGACAGAATGACACGAAATGAGGAAAGAACTCTGCAATGTCATGCTGCCTATTCGGGTTCGCCCACAATCGCATCATAGCCTGGATGAGGGGAAGATCCCGAAGCACGATAGGACGGTCCGAGTCAAGCAAGGCCTGCAGTCAAGTGCCCAGCACCGCAGGCGGCATACCCTCCGGCGCCCAAGCATGCCCAAGAAGGAGAAAAGTAGAATTTACATAACATGCGTTGGTTCCCCTTGGGTTACGAAGCCTGAGCCGGATCGCCACGTCAGATTGCGAACCTCCTCCGCTTCTCGCCCACGTTTCTGCCTCTCCTTGTGCATGTTGGCTCCGATAAGCTGCAAGACTGCTAGCCCTGCCAGCTTCGCAAATGCTTCGTACAGGATCTGGCACGGAGGGCCCGGAAAGCCCACCGTCACCTTGAACGCTACGGAGGCACCCTGCATGTTTTCCACCAATTTCCTCTCGGCTGTAAACTGGTTCAGGGCCGCTGGGTCTTGCTTCAACGCTTCGCTCATGGCCTCCAGCAGGATCTTGACATCCTGGTGCAAGAGTCCCGGTAGGCTCGGATCGTGCACAAGGAGCTGTGCATCCGGATCCCATCGCTGGTAAAGCCACTTTCGGGGCTGCTCGGTCACCCAAGTGGCCTGTTCCGCCGCTGCAATGCTTTCGTTCAAGCCACGAACTAGTCGGTGAAGATCGTAGATGTGCAGCGTCACAGCGTGGTGCTCCAAATCCGGAGGCCCAGCTGGCCACGGACTAAAGCAGGAGCGCGCCTCGTGCAAGCCTCGCATCCGTGCCATGGCGCTGACCCGTAGAGTACAATAAGCCGCTCGCTTCGTCTACGAATCGGACCTACGACCTACGAAAGTCTCGAAAGGCTTTGCGGCATTGCAACTGCACCGTCAACAGAAACATAACACGACCCTTCAATGACTTATTCCGATGGCTCCTTTTCTAGGGATACGAAGACTTGATGTTCAAAGTTCCCTCGTCAAGCTTCGTCCTATGATGTCGCTCTGTGATGCTCCTGCGACCGCACGGTCTCAAAGTGCCGAAAACCTACTATCCTCGCTTGCGGTCGCGGAGCGAGACCCAAGCATAAAATGCGGCATGGCAGAAGCATGCTTGCAATTAATCATTTAGGATCCTCAGACGATGGTTCAGCTTACGTGTGACCTGGTGGCAAGATGTGGGGCCTCGTTGCTGCCGGCTTGAAGGCCACATTGCTCCTGGCAAGGCTTGCACATCGCGAGTTCAGGGCCACAGACAAGTTACGGATTAGCTTCTCGGGTTCCTTGCTGTATTTGGCTGGCACGAGTCGGCTTCCTTACTTGTGAATGATGCAACGCCGTCGGGGTAATACGAAGACCAGCAGATCGTAAAGAGATCTCCAGGCATTCCAGTCGGAATACCAATGTCTCTGAAGACAGGCCTGACATCTGCAATGAGCAACCCCCCTCCTTCCGAAAACACAAAAACGGATGCGTCTCTTTGAGCGTTAGAGCGCCTCCAAAAGGGGAAGGATACCCAGGCCCAGCTTGGCATCCTCGAAACTTCAGCTCTTGGGGCTTCACGGTTTAGGGGTTTTGGGTTTAGGGTTGCTCTTTGGGGGTGCAGGGTTCAGGGTTTGAGAGGTGGTTTGTCAGAGTCGAAATACAACAACCATAGCCATCATCCTTTGATACAACTTCAAATCTTGTACTAGCTGCTAGGATCTTCCTTTTCACATGCCGAGGCATAGCAGTCGTACTGGCACAAGGATTTTTTTCAGACGTGGGTTCGGAACGTGGGGCTCCAGGCTTGCAAGGCTTAAGCTTAACACGCCCGGGATGTTGGGGCTTGGGTCTGCCCGGGCCGAAGTCCTACACACCGTGAATTCCAATTGCAGATGCCTGGCAATCAATGGCAGCCAAGATGTGGGCGTTGTCCTGCAGATTCACCGTCAGGAAGAAGCTATCCACATCAATAGGACCCCTTGGCACGAAATCTCCATCTTCCACATATGTGTCTAAAAGCCAATGAATACATAAGGTTTTGGGACACCTTGCAGGCATCTAGCGTTCATCACGGTATACTTTTTTGCGCCTTTAGGCACTCTCTCATCCTGCAGACTCCCTTATGAAGCCGAGTCCACGGGCTGTGGGGGGCTGTAGGGTTGCAGGGTTCAGGGCTTAAGGGCTTCAGGGTTTTTAGGGTTTTGGGGTTTAGGGTTTAGGGGAGATGTCCTGGAACTTCAGAGTAATGGTGATGCCCTCCTCTTCGCACATGGCCTGACATCCGGGCGGCTGACGACATGAAGTGGCCGTAACTGGCTTCCTAGGAGCCCTCATAACCGTTCTGGCAAACTTGTAGTATCCCTTATAGAAACCCTCATAAGAACCCTCGCAGTAACAATCCTCATAGAAAGCCTTACACGAACCCCCAACAAGCCGCGAAGCGAGCCCTCAAACTTCGCCAAACCGACTCCCGAATCCTTACGGAGCCGCTTACAGGAAGGACTCTTTTGTTGGGGGCCTCACAAGGTAGGATGAAGGTAGGTGTGATAGTCCCAAATAAGAGTCCTTATAGAAGGGATCCTTAATCCCACCTACCTAAACCCTAAACCCTAAACCCTAAACCCCAAACCCTAAACCCTAAACCCTAAACCCTAAACCCTAAACCCTAAACCCTAAGGCTTCCGATTTTGGGAACCCCGAAAGGAGCCGCAACCCCCGCCAGATAGCCCGGGGGCCTGCTCCCGCTTGAAGGCAGCCTCGATAAAGAACCTCATATTATAGTAAGAATAATAATAACAATAGTAATAATAATACTAATAATACTAGTAATAATAATGGTAATAAGAATAATAATAATAATAATAGTAACAATAATAATAATAATAGTAATAATGATAGTAGTAATAATAGTAATAACAATAGTAATAATAATTAATATGAATAATAATATATTATACTATAATTTACTCGGTAGTGGTCTAGGGGGTCTAGGGCTATTCGGGTTTACAGGTTCGGGGTCTAGGCTTTAGGGCTACGGGGTGTTCAGGGCTTGGGGATTAGGGCTACTCGGGCACAGGGTTGCGGGCTACTCGGGTTTAGGGCTTCGGGCCATGTGATATCACACGGATGTTTACGGGTCCGGTAAGAGGTATTACAAGAGGTACTACAAGGCTAAGGGTTTGGGGTCAGGGTTTGAGGTTTTATGTGCTGTTCGAGTTTACGGTTTTCCAAGTTTTCCAGCTTCAGGATTTTTGTTTGGGTTCGGTTGTTCGTGGCCCGGGGTGGGTGGTCATGAGTGTTCATTTAAGGACCAGCCTGCTTCTGGGAGACTGCAAAGAGAGGTCACTAGCCAAATGCTCATTCTCTGCTTGCAACTTGAAAACTCAATCACAGTAGGCGATTACTTCGTTGAACGTTTCCAACCTCCAAAATCTGGCCCTCGGGAGTAATTGTGCTGACTCTCTTTCGTCTGCTGGCGATTGATTCAACACAGAAATTCTACTGCATGCTCAATAGCAGCGCTGTTGTCGGATAGGCCCCAGAAGCTGTAACCTAGCAAATTATGCTTTGCAGTCTATACCCTGTGAACACCGGCTCGTCAACATCGCTGACGGAAGAGGTTAGCGTGTGTCCGCCACAACACAATAGGATACATCTCCCCTGGGTGCTGCGATAAGCAGATGCAGCACAAGACCCGGCAGTTGGCCATAGCGACAGCCCCACCATTACAGGTTGAATCTCCCTTGGGTAATGCCGAAAGCAGATGCCCCGCAGGGCCCGTCAGCCGGCGACCGTCGTAGGAGGTACTGTTCTGCCGTGGCTCTGGTAAGGGACCAAACCGAAATTCCAGTCTCTCCCTGTGGCAAGCGACGGCCGAAAGGGTAGAATAGAAGTCTCACCCATTGACCCCCCATCCTCCCGCATCCCGTGCCAGAGACATATGTTGCAGGCCAGGGAGCATTTAAATGCTGCAATGGCCCTCGGAGTCCAAGACACATCTGTCAGGTCCATGTCTTAGTGAGAACTGCAAAGTCTTCTGACCGCATGGACGGTACGCGGCGCGGTAGGATGCCAACACACACACACACACAATGCAACTCCCTTGGGTAATGCCGAAAGCAGATGGCCCGCGGGCCTGTCAGCCGGCGACCGTCATAGGAGGTAGTGTTCTGCCGTGGCTCTGGTAAGGGACCAAACCGAAATTCCAGTCTGTCCCTGTGGCAAGCGACGGCTGAAAGGGTAGACTTCTCACCCATTGGCCCTACATCATCCCACATCCCGTGCCAGAGACACATGTTGCAGGCCAATCCTTCCCCTACGAGGGTTGTTCGTAGTGGTTGATAGAGCCAGGGAGAATTGAAATGCTGCAATGGCCCTCGGAGTCCAAGACACATCTGTCAGGTCCATGTCTTAGTGAGAACTGCGAAATGCGACAGCTCTTCTGACCGCATGGACGGTACTCGGCAGGACGCCAACACACACAATGCAACTCGCTTGGGTGATGCCGAAAGCAGATGCCCCGCAGGGTCTGTCAGCCGGCGACCGTCGTAGGAGGTATTGTTCTGCCGTGGCTCTGGTAAGGGACCAAACCGAACTTCCAGTCTGTCCCTGTGGCAAGCGACGGCTGAAAGTGTAGACTTTTCACCCCTTGGCCCTACATCATCCCACATCCCGTGCCAGAGACATATGTTGCAGGCCAATGCTTCCCCTACGAGGGTTGTTCGTACTGTAATGGTCGATACAGCCAGGGAGAATTGGAATGCTGCAACGGCCCTCGGAGTCCAAGACACATCTGTCAGGTCCATGTCTTAGTGAGAACTGCGAAATGCGACAGCTCTTCTGACCGCATGGACGGTACTCGGTAGGACGCCAACACGCACGATGCAACTCCCTTGGGTAATGCCGAAAGCAGATGCCCGGCAGGGCCCGTCAGCCGGCGACCGTCATAGGAGGTATTGTTCTGCCGTGGCTCTGGTAAGGGACCAAACCGAAATTCCAGTCTGTCCCTGTGGCAAGCGACGGCCGAAAGGGTAGAATAGAAGTCTCACCCATTGACCCTACATCCTCCCGCATCCCGTGCCAGAGACATATGTTGCAGGCCAATCCTTCCCCTACGAGGGTTGTTCGTAGTGGTTGATAGAGCCAGGGAGAATTGAAATGCTGCAATGGCCCTCGGAGTCCAAGACACATCTGTCAGGTCCATGTCTTAGTGAGAACTGCAAAGTCTTCTGACCGCATGGACGGTACGCGGCGCGGTAGGATGCCAACACACACACACAATGCAACTCCCTTGGGTAATGCCGAAAGCAGATGGCCCGCGGGCCTGTCAGCCGGCGACCGTCATAGGAGGTAGTGTTCTGCCGTGGCTCTGGTAAGGGACCAAACCGAAATTCCAGTCTGTCCCTGTGGCAAGCGACGGCTGAAAGGGTAGACTTCTCACCCATTGGCCCTACATCATCCCACATCCCGTGCCAGAGACACATGTTGCAGGCCAATCCTTCCCCTACGAGGGTTGTTCGTAGTGGTTGATAGAGCCAGGGAGAATTGAAATGCTGCAATGGCCCTCGGAGTCCAAGACACATCTGTCAGGTCCATGTCTTAGTGAGAACTGCGAAATGCGACAGCTCTTCTGACCGCATGGACGGTACTCGGCAGGACGCCAACACACACAATGCAACTCCCTTGGGTAATGCCGAAAGCAGATGCCCCGCAGGGCCCGTCAGCCGGCGACCGTCATAGGAGGTATCGCTCTGCCGTTGCTCTGGTAAGGGACCAAACCGAAATTCCAGTCTGTCCCTGTGGCAAGCGACGGCTGAAAGGGCAGACTTTTCACCCATTGGCCCTCCATCATCCCACATCCCGTGCCAGAGACATATGTTGCAGGCCAATCCTTCCCCCGCTGTTGATCGAGGGTTGTTCGTAGTGGTTGATAGAGCCAGGGAGAATTGGAATGCTGCAATGGCCCTCGGAGTCCAAGACACATCTGTCAGGTCCATGTCTTAGTGAGAACTGCAAAGTGCGACAGCTCTTCTGACCGCATGGACGGTACTCGGCAGGACGCCAACACACACACACACACACACAATGCACCTCCCTTGGGTAATGCCGAAAGCAGATGCCCCGCAGGGCCTGTCAGCCGGCGACCGTCATAGGAGGTATTGTTCTGCCGTGGCTCTGGTAAGGGACCAAACCGAAATTCGAGTCTGTCCCTGTGGCAAGCCACAGCCGCAACCAAACCTTCAAGTTGGACAACCTCCACTTGGAGGATCATGGGACTTAGTAAGTAAGGTTATAGCTAAGGTACAGTTACTTATAACCCCAATTAAGGTACTTGTAACCTAGCTGACTACCATGATCCTCCAAGCACAGCTCGAAGCTTAGGCCAGGGCTGGTGCAGGCGCTCGTTGCAGTAGTTAATGAAAAGCTGCTCCAGCGAGTTGTGCTTGAAGGCCTCTTGGCAATATCCTCTTCACGAGAACTCAAATCACGGCTGTCGGACCGTTTGGGGTTTAGGGGTTTAGGGTTTAGGAACAACCGTCACAATTTCTCCAAGAACCCGGCCTAAATAAGAGGTTTCACGTGCTTTAACTGCAGCTGCTGCTGTCATCCCCTGGACGCTGCCGCAGACCAACCCATTGCAATATAAAGCATCATCACATCCCACCGTGTATGGTAACAAACGTCCCCCGCCCTCTTCAGAAAAAAGAATCAAGCCATCAAGCCCCGAACCCCATAAACCAAATACCAAAACTCAACCCCGACTCAACCCCTGCAAGCCCAAAGCAATGCCTCGAAACCGAAAATGTCCAAGACGCCAGCAAACCTCAGCGCAGCAAGGCGGCCGAGAACATGGAGAACCCTTACGCCTGAAGCTCTGCGTCAAGGGTTGCATGATGGATCTAGTCCAAGGCGTTAGAGAGTGGCCCGAGCTTTGCAATCTTTGAATGGCGCACGTGTGTGACTTCGGCATCCGATAAAGCCCTTAACCCTAAACCCAAAAAAAAACAAGAGCCCAAACAGAATTGCAAGCCCTGCCGAGACGACGGCGGCAGATTCGGCGATGTGGCCGCACCTCCGAGGTTTTCTCTGGTTTGCAAGGTTTGTCTTAGGGCACACTCTCTCCTGCCAGCCTCTTCTGCTGCTCTGGCTTGATCTTATGGTCAAAGACAGCCTCTCTGGAACCCTTGTGAAGCCGTGATAGCAGAAATTCATCAAATGGTTTGCGATTTCCTTAGCAAAGCCATGTAAATCCATTTTGAAACCTCTCTGCAGAACCAGTTTAAAACCCTCATACAACCCTTTCAATCCGCTGGACGCCGGTTTGAAAACCGTATAGCTCTCTTTTGTTCAATAAGCGGCCTAAAAAAGTTCTATCTTTAAAAAACTAGACCAAGATGCATAAGGCATAAGGTCAGAAAGTTTAAAGTTCTCCCATCGTCTAAATCAGATAGGACCCTTCCAAAACCTTCACAAAGACCGTATAACAGTTTCAAGTGCGTGGAAACTGAAGCCCCTGGGTGCACCTCCCCGGCTGCGGGTGTTGATCAGGCGCACGGCCCAGAGGAAGAGTGCCTCTCTACGCGTTCTTGTTTCCCTAGAACATGTTCAGGAATTTAGGTTTTAGAGACTTTAGAGGTTAAGGGTTTCAGGTTTAGGATTCAGGCTTCAGGGTTGCAGGGCTTGGCGTTCATTTCTGTGTGGGTTGAGGATTTGAGCTTTTCAGGCCGCTTCCTGAGCCGTTGCGCTTCCGAAGAACGCGGGTTTGGCACTCGCAGGTGGCGAGCGACCTCACCATTACCAACACAAACCGACGGCCTCAACCGGGCTTGACAGCCTCAGCATTCCTCAGCCAAGGCAGGCACGCCAAATCGCTGTCAAGCAGAAGTAGGTCCTAACTGCACACCGCTTGCATCGCCCATGCCGCTTTCGACGGTTTCCTCCACACTGGTGCCTCACGGCGCAAGCCGCTTTCTGTGAGTCCAGAGCGCCACAGCGCGCCCGTGTGGGGATTACGTACGTGTGATGGCGGTGGCGAGCAAGTATGCACGAGCCAAGCTCCGCACGTCACCATCTCCCGCACATGCGTATCTTCCAAACGCCAACACATGCTTCAAATCCGAGCCTGTTGCAACTCTTGCGCTGTCAAATGTCACAATGCCACTCACGAAAAAGGCTGTAATGTGAATTCATGGCATGCCGCAGTCGATTCGCATCATCAGCTCGTATCACCTCTATGCTGCAAAACCCTATAGTTGGGCATGCCCATGCTCCTATGCGGGGCTTCGGGAGATACGGAAACGTCTGGCATCGTCTGGCCATGTGATGCTAAATTTGTTCCAATAGCCTTCGCAGGTCTCCGCTTCGGCAACTCTGCTCTCGTACAAGTCCCCATCAGTATCGATGATGTAGAAGTGAGTGTAAGGCCAGGAGGTGACGCAGAGTATGTATAAGTCGGACACGTACTCCGGTTGTCAGCAGACTTCAACTCGAGATGCTGACACACCATGCTCTTTGCAGCAAGCTTCAAGGTATCTTCTGAAATAAAGCACGCAGTCTGCTTCTTCGTGCTTCTTCCATCTGACCGAACACGTGCTCCACTCGCAAACACCAGGCAGTCAGGTTGTCTTATGCAGCACGCCAGAAAAGCCCTACGAGCTGAACTTCGCATCTTCACACGACGCATGACAGACGACCTGCATTACGAGCGCTGTGGTCCTTCCCGTCGCGATGTGTATACTCCCCAACTCCTGTGGCTAGTGTTCGCCGAAGGCCTCGTACAAGGATCGCGCGATGGACTGGGTCAGCTCCGCAGCCTGGGTGGGCCTGGGCTGAAGAAAATGCAACCGGAATTTCAGGAATCTTAGGCAAAGCTGAACTGCTGAACCGCCAGCAGGCCTACATGTAAGAAAGCTTGAAATACATTGAAATACCATAGAACCCTAAACCTGAACACCTAAACCTTCAAGCCCAGCACCGGAAACCTGCAATCCTAAACCCCAAACCCTCTACGACTTTCCTCAATGCTCTCGGGCTCCCGGCGTGAGCGGAGAGGACACGATGGAGCCCCGCGGCCTTGCTGAAAGCAAGGTCACAGGGCTTGGGGCCCCGACTTCCGAAGGCTCTGAAGGGTCTGAAGGCTGGACTGGTTCCGAAGGCTCAGAAGCCCTTGAGCCTTTGCAGCAGAGAACTCATCGTCATTACTTTCCCTTCTTGCTGATCATGTTATGTCGTGCATACATACATACACACATACATACATACGTACGTACATACATACATACATACAGACATACATACATACATACATGTGTGTAGACATATATATATATATATATATACCATTATGTATGTGCACATGTGCTGGCCATTAACGAGATGAAACATCAAACTCATGACGAGGCAGTATGATCTTCGTCAAGCACAGTAGAAGCCGATACAGTAGTTCATGGAAGCAGAATAATGACAACTTCCGTGCTTTTCGAACCATTCTCTGGGGACTTCTCTCGGGCATGGGTCCCGATGGTGCAGGAACTACTTTAACAATCACCTGAAAAAACAAAAAAACTAAATCCTTAACACCCTTACCCTTGAGCTAAAGGATCCATCACACCTGATCATCTCCACATGATGCTAAGTACCATGCATCTTCCGCTTCTTGGTGCTGAGTGCCACCTGCACTGCCACGCGCATGCATCCGGGCTTCGGGGTGCAGGGTCAACGCGTTTCGGGCTGGGGGGAGCTGGCACTGCTGCAGGGTTCAGACTTAACCTTTGCTGGAAAATATGAGAGACCCCTGCAGCGAATAGCTCGGTCCAGAGATCTCGAGCAAAAGTTCCCTTGGCTTGGGAGCTTAAGAGTCTGGAGGCGATAGAAAGCCACGTCGGATGCAGTCGGCTTAGGATTACAGGATAACGAGCCGGACATTCACCTCCCTGGCTGCCCCATCACCAAGAAGTAAGAAAAGACGACAAAGCAAAGACAAGCAGAAAAGAATAAGGAAAAGAAGAAAGAGTGGCAATAACCAAGAATGAGCAAGCAAGCTGAGACGCAATGGAACGACGGCCACGGCCACAGCCGTGGCAAACGACAATGGTAAGAGCACCAGGAGATGGACGAGCAGAAACATGTTCAGTAGAAAACTGCTGTGTCGTTGACTTCTCGCTTGAAGGAAGCCCTTTTTCAGATTGCCTCCAAGAGGGCAGGCTGCACTCCCAGCAAGGCGGCGAGGTCCTCAAAGGTCTCCGGGGTGGAGCAGACCTGAAGTCCGACTCAGCTTTGATTTGGTGTTCTAGGGCTTTGCTTCGATGATTAAGGGGTTTGGGCCTTTGGTGGACTTTCGTTCATGTTTAGGGATGTTTTCAACGTTCCCAAATTAGGGTGTGGGGTTTAGGGATGTCTAGTGACTCACGCAGGCCTCTGCGATTTGGGGTTCTCGGTTCAGGGTTTGGTGGGGTTCTGAAGCATGTGGGCTTCCGAGATGGGTACGGGTGTTTCGGGTTTGGTCAAGCCGGGCCTTATTGCACGGTCCATATTACGGTGGAGGGTCTTCTTTCCAGGATCAAAATACTCAGCCAGGTTATACGCAAAATTATGAGCCCCCCTCGTCTACCTGCTGACAAGACGTAGCTATCATCTGTACAAGAAGGGCGATGGGAGTCAGGAATTCGGGCTTCGTGAACACAGCGGATACGTAGCGTCGAGAGTCTCAAATCTACCAAACCACCCCAGCCCTCAGAATGCTAGAATGCTTCTGAAGCCCTAAAATCGATCAAGCCAGAACAGGTCATATCCTTGAAAAGACAAGAATCGTGAAAGGCTTCTTCGGCACATCCTGTTTCGGCTTGGAAGCCTTGACTCCCACACGAACCAGCACACTCTCGGACCCCTGTAGACTCTAAGCATCTTGGCCAAGGTACAGCTGCCTCACCACCGTGAGATTCCCCGACCCACTGGACCTGCTGTGGGAGGCAGGGTCTCAGGATTCTCCTAGCTCTGGGCTTCAGATGAACCTTTGCCTTGGGCTCTGTGCAGATCTTCGGATCGGGAGCTCCAGGCCGAGCAGCTTTGCGGGAGTTCGGGCTTGGGATGGCCGGTCTTCACGAACTGATGCCTATGATGACCGTGTGGGAGTTTCCGAAAGTTAGGGGTACCTTGTGTTGGGGCCATTATAATAAGGATCCTACTAAGTGGGGTACTATATTCGGGTCCCCTATTTTCTGAAACCCCCGTGTACGTGTGTAAGCCGGAAGACCGATGTCCTAGGCACAGGCGACGAAGTCTCACGGAAAAGCATCCCGAGACAGTCGGCAAGCAGGTGTCACGCGGCCACTCTTCTCGCAAGCAGGTGGGGTCTGTTTGGAGTTTCTTCGTAGGAACACTCTTTCCAAGATCCTACAGTAAGCCGATGAAACGATATGGAGCTTTGCCACAGGCATTTCGTTAACACCATCCGTCTGTACAGTCGTTGTCACTTCCCGATGAAGGCGCCTGGGCTCCATCTGGGACAAGGGGGAGGGCAATGTGGTTGAGAGACGTCCGCGCGTTCGGACTCACTTCGGTGAGCTGATGGCAGTATTTAACGTGCTTGTTGTAGTACTCGATGGACACGACGTCAGCCGGCCTTGCTGGAATCACGAATTGGATCCCCGCCTGCAGGAGAAGCACTGCGTGCTCTGCGATGATGAAGCAAATCAACTGCATGCCGAAGGAATACGTGCTCATCGGGTAGAAGAACACCGTGAAAAGCCCAACATTGGCCCCAACGGCGAACACATTGATGGCATTGAAGATGTTCCTCAAGAAGGAAATAGGCTATAGGCGAAGCCGGGCGATTACTCCGGCGTTCTTAACTGGGGCCGGAAAACCCCTCTAGATCACTAGAGTCCAACAAATGCAAAACTGCAAGCACCAGAAACTCAAAGTCACAACCCTTAACCCTAAAAGCCGCAAAGGCTACCACCCTAAAACCCCAAGCCCGCAACCTCCGTGCCTCCACACCCCCAAGCCTGCGCTCGCCCGGGGCGAAGGCCGCCGGGTGACGTAGAGCATCCTCCCGAAAAGCTGAGGCTCAAAAGAGGCTCCGTGGAACAACAGCAACAACAACGACAACGACATCGACAACCACCACCACCACCACCACGACAACGACGACGACGATGACGACGACAGCCACTGGATGATATCTACTACCCACTGACTGCCCCACTCCCTCTATACCGTTACCACTACCACTGTCACCACTGCCACTGCTGCCGGTTGTCCAGGTGCGGCATGTGCATCTGGGTTGGTGAATTGCGAAGATCTCGATGTGTGACTATTCTAAATTCTGTAAGGAAAACTACGTCTCTGTTTCTGATACAACAGCATACCTGTCGTGCAAATGTGTCTGCCTGCATGCAAGGCTTCGCAATCGCTCTGTTAGGAACCATAGCTGAAACGGTGGGTGCGAATAGCTCGGTCCTTGGTGCCACGGACAAGCATCGGGAATTTTTTTAACCAAGAGCTGCAGCGCACTTTATTCAGATCCCTCAGCTGCTGCAGTGTTTGCAACTACTGACTTGAGAATGTTTGAGAACACTTCAGGAAAACCCACTGCTGTTGTCGACATTGAAGCTTCCGGAATCTGGAAGCTAAGCAGGCAGTCCAGAGAGAGATGGGCTTGATTGGCAAAGTGCAGGAGATGCCAATACCATGTTTGCAATGGTTGGGGCTGGTTTATGCTCGCACATCTCGAATTTGCCAGATCAGGTCTCAAGGTTTCGCTTGCAACAGCGCTAGGTGACTCATGTGACGCCCAGTCGAGTACAAACAACACTTGCAAGGTCTGCAAGGTGTGGGGCATCACACGTGTGCTGGGCTGTTACAGACTTTGCTGGCAGAGGGCTGGCCTATGAGTCAGGCGTCCATCCAGCGCAGGTCCTGGCTGCCTGGCCAGCGGAAGGTCCGCCCGCTTCTTGTTCCGGAAGTACAGGCACGCAGCTTTCATCTGCTGGTGTTTTCGGGCCGCCGCCCGCACCACCTCCCAGTCGACGGTGGGGACCGACCTCGTCGCATGCCCTCTTGCAGCTGAGCTGAAGGACCGGAGCCATCGGAACTCTCACTACTGCGACTGTCGGTGGATGGATTCGAAGCCGTCCTCCGTGCGAAGTGACTTTGCAACCTGGTCAGATCTCCAGGCTCCTCTGCACCAGTCTCTTGCGACGACCGCTGCAGGCAGCCCAACGGCAGCTGCAACTGCGTCGCGATTGGCCGCGGGCTTTCCTTGTGCAGGCCCTGGCCAGCTAAAGTTGTCGCTTCCCCAGCCTGCGGGCTGCCAAATAGTGACGGCAAGCTTGTGCTCACTGGGCTGGAATTCTGTCGACTCATGGCTCCAACCTCACATTCCTCACGCAAGCCTTCAACGAATTCGCGAGCAGCAATGGCACGCTTCAGGTCGGTGCTGCGTGCCGCCTCCTTCGCTAGCAAGCAGAAGCACCCCTGTGAATTCCGATACACCCGGGACGAAAGCAGGAGCGCGCCTCCTGCAAACCTCGCATCCGTTCCATGGCGCTGACCCGCAGAGACAATAAGCCGCTCGCTTCGTCCACGAATCTGACCTACGAAAGGCTTGAAAGGTTTTGCGGCATGGCAACTGCACCATCAACCAAACAAAACCGGACCTTTCAATGACTCATTCCGATGATTGTTTTTCTGGGGATGCGAAGACTTGATGTCCAGCTTTCCTCGTCAAGCTTCGTCCTGTGATGTCATTCTTTGATGCTCCTCCGACCGCACGGTCTCAAAGTGGCGAAGTCCTACTATCCTCTTGCCGTCGCCTGGGGCGGCCACCTTTTCTCTGGCTGATGTGGAAGCTACAAGTCACGATCACCGATTTTCGCACAGTTTTCTTGGGCGTTGCCCTTTCACCAGGTGCCCTGCGAGCCCTGCTGATTTTGCAACTCTGAAAGCTCGACAAGATGGAACGGCGGCATCCACCAGGGCTCAGCGATTAGGGCCACCCGCTGGTGCACACTACAACCGAGGCACAGCAAAGAGGGCGCTCCTGTAGAGGCGAAGCCGCAGGGAGAAGCTCACAAAAACGATGGCCATGAAAAACAACAGCGGGCAGATGGAGCCCCAGCAAGCCACCACCTGGGATCAGGATTCTTCGAGACTGCAGGACTCTGAAGTTCGTGCAGAGTCATGTATGTAGCTCTACATTTAAGCAGGAGTGCTGCTACGTAGCTATGTAGGTGTGTAGGCATGGTATGTGTGTGTGTGTGTGCGAATGTGAATATGTATGCATGTCTGCATGTGCGTCCGTACTAGTGTACGTGTAGGTATGTAAGTATCTACGATTTGTTCGTATATACATATACTTAAATGCACACAGTAGCAGCTATGATGCAAATCTATGTTAATCGGTTGTGCATTTCCCCGAAAACTCTCGGAAATGGCCAGCGGCTCACGGACTAGAGTTCACTAGAGGAAACGAAGATTGAAGAGCAAGTTGTCGGCCCTCGACTTAGTCCCCAATTGTGGGTTTCTGGGTAGGGGTTTGGACCCAAACGAAGCGGTCTGGCAACCCTAGACGCCTGGGTTTGGGGTTGAGCACCCAAAGGCGGAGGGCTTGCATCTCGCTGTTAACTCGAGGCCCGTTGATCCCCTGAAAAATGCGGCGGTTCAGAACCAGGCCGCCTTTCTCACAACATAAAGACGGAAGCTGCTTCAAAAGTTAATAGTCGAAATGCTTGTGCAGTCTTGTCCTACTGCCAGCTGTTTGCAAATGTGGCTGACCGCAGAAGCTGGTTTTCGGGTCAAGGCTGTGCAGTCATAGGGTAAGGCCGGCAGATTGAAAATGTCAAGTGCCAACCCTTTCGCAGCAAGGGCCTGAGAACGGCCCACAGGACGAAAGGTCTAGAGTGGAGCTCGATCCTCACACTCGAAGATAGATGCTCAGACGTAAGTTCGGCCAGAGCCACAGAGTAGCTGATGGCGAGATCCAGGAAATCGTTGATCCTCGACAAGCGCACTTCGCAACGAGCCGCTTCAGGGCGGTGCAACGCTGCACTCAAGACCGGCTTTCCCGCCGCCAGCAAGCCCAAAAACGCCGAGACAACACAGAATCCCACCGCTACAGCAAGCCGATCCCCTGCAGGCAACGAAAAGCAGACCCTGGCCACGTATCCTGTCGCCACCCCAGGAGTTGAACTCATACTTGAACTTCTTGGCCTCCCACTGCCTTTGCTGCTTTCGGGGATAGGGTTCCTCTCGCATGACTGAAGGTTTAGCTGCTTACAGACAAAGTTCATTGTCGCATGTCCCTGAGGCCCTCTTACGAGCCTTGGGTTGAGGCTCTAATAGAAACAAGGACCGCAAGACAGTCAAAGACTGACAACAACAAGGCCAGGACCGTGGCTGGCTCAAGACTACAGCCACCGCTACATAGCCCAGGAACCCGAACCCTTGCGCTTATCGTGATTAGGAGGAGGAGGGGACGAGAAGGAGAATGAGAATGCTGACGATCCTGCTCGACTGCTCGTGCTCCTGCATGTACTTGGCCTTCAACTCAACCCCAAGCCCAGCTGCAAGAAGGAGTATGGTGCCATCTCCTCTTCGGAGGACGAATCATCGGAAGCAGCTTGCCTGTGGCGAAGCTGCACCTTCCAGTACTCCTGGTTGGGCACAGCACTTTTTCAGGGCTTATGGCCGAGGGCAGGGTGGAAGGGGGCTTGCAGGGTTTAGTAAAGTTTGGACTTCGTTGATAGCTTCCCGCTCTCGTTCACGGCGGGCCTTCCGAACCTCCCAGAAAGACAGCAGCAGGGGCACCACCAAAAAGATTATCTCCAGGCCAAAATTGAGCAAGAAAAACGTCAGCAGGTTCGCACGCACGTTGACATCGCCTGTGTGGCTCTGGCCAGGGATCTTGGAACCGGAGACCACTCAAAACAGGGTTCAGAGTTTTAGGATTTAGGGTTTAGGTTTAGGGTGTATCTTAGGATGAACCTATCATCTTCAAATCCCTTTGCAGCCCAGGCACAGTTGGTTGGCGTGTAAGCTTCAGCATCTGCCCAGCTAGAGGGATAACAGCCTTTGAAGCAGACCAGCCGTTCACCCTCCTTGTACCGGAAGAACGCGAAGGTTCTGAGGACCTTCGGGGCCATGCAAGCACCGACGTTGAGCGCAAGCCATCAGAACCCCGAATTCAAGAATGTAACTCTCGACAACTGAAGCCGCGAGAATGCCAGACAAAGTCCAGAAGGCCGGCACACAACAACCGTGCTCCACCCGAAGATTTCGCAAACCGTTCTTACGCCTTCCGTGTGTGGTCGTCTGCCGCGGAATGGTTGTAGTCTGGCCACACCATCTTGGCCGCCTGTCTTTGGGTTCATGAGACCAGCTGTGGCAAAACAACCATGGTCAATGACTAGCAAGCGGTTTCAAGCGCAACAGCAGCAGCACTAAGAGGAGTTGAAGAAGCGTAGTAGCAATCATCGTCATCGTCCGCCGTCGTAGTCGTCGTAGTAGTGGTCGTAGTCGTCGTCGTAGCAGTAGCAGCAGCAGTAGTAGTCGTTGTCGTAGTGGTAGCAGTAGTCGTCGTCGTCATCGTCGTAGCTATCTGGTAGCAGTAGTCGTAGTATTCGTCGTGATCGTAGTAGTGGTAGTAGTGGCTGTGGTAAATCTTCCAAGGAGCCCTTGGGAAGTTGGGTCCACAGATCTGCTCCAGCCAGTTGGTCAAGAAGCACCTGAGCTGTTGGGCTTGGGGCCTTAGGGTTTGGGGTGTAGAAGTACTGACATTGCGGCGCTTCAAGGTTGAAGTTTTGGGGCGTACTGCTTTCAACATTCTTTCCACCATCAACAACAACAAAGCAACAGTAGCTTACGTTGGGTATGAAGACAGCAAAGCTTGAAGCTCGAAACATGATTAACTCGATTGTTCAACATCCCTGCTGTAATGCTGAACCCTGTCTCCCAAAGCTCAGAGGCGCTGAGAGAAGAAGGGGAAGTTGCCCACAAAAAGCTTCACCGCCGCAAGCATGACAGCCAGCTTGTCCTTGCCAGGCTTCAATGTAAGTTGCTGGTTTACAGAGACTTCTCGATATCTTAGTCTCTCGGAGGCTACATGTGCCGGGAGCCGCAGACAGGCACCGGCCCCGTAAAAGCTGTTGCAACCTCGGGATCAGTAGTACTCAGGAGAATCAGGTCCTCCATCTCGCTCTGCGTCCGGTGGTTCTCCAGCTTCACCAGCATTGGGGCCAGAAAGGTCCAGAGAATGTTGCCCACCTCTTGGGCACAGACAACAAGCACCACAAGCGCACAGCATAAGTCTTGAATGTTGAGGAATTCTCAATTAAGGCTGCCCACCTTCATGACCAAGCTGAGGATCAAAGACGAGAACTTTGCGAAAGTCGAGTCCTGCGCTTTCGGGCCTTCACGCCCCTCTCGTAGTTTGCAGGGGTCAGGAGTCAATTCAGAAGACTTCGGGACCTAGCGGCGGTTTATGGGGGTCCGCTGAGTTTGGGGTTGGCGCTGCAGAATCCTCGGGTGCACTGTACTGCCTCACCAGAATCAGAGCAACCACCCCGATGTAGAGGAACATATAGGCAATAGTGGCCAAGTTTACGACAATGGTGCAAACCTCGCGTGCCCCCTTCTCATCCCAGTTGGGATTGTTCTGCACGTACTTGGATTTCTCCTTCACCTGAGTGTCTGGAATCTGGAATCAGGAGCCCGGGTTGTGCCAGACTTAGTCGGTTTTGTTCGCATATCCTGACATCCGGCATAAGTAGCACCTATGTACGGGACTTCATTGATACTCCAAGGCTGCGGCATTCCAAAGCTGCTGCACCCGCGAAACATGGCGGGAGAACATCTGCGAGATACAAGCGGCCCAGATCGATATGAGGCAGGCCAGGGCGGTCTTGACGGAATCGATGCTGCTCGGAGGCATGAACCCCCTGATTAAAAAGAAGACCAGCCCGACAACAGACAGCGGCAAGAAGGAGTAGATCAGGTAGGCGGCGTACTTGAAGTAAAAGGTGATCTCTTCCCCAAAATATGCTCTAAGAGGATGTATCAGATTCGAGAAGAACGGGTTGAACCAGTTCCTGATGTGCAGGCCTGTGTCGTGCAGCTCTCGGATTTGCGAGGCTACCGGGCAGGGAAAGGTACACTTGATGATTCCCTGGCTCTCCATCTCGTCCATCTGCACCCAAAGGTTGAACCAATGCCGCAGTATCCGAATGGCATCCATCTGTGTGAAGTCCTCTCGCTTGCACCCAGACCCACGCGAAACCCATCCCTGCTCCAAAACCCCCAAATCAATTGAACCCGCAGGGAAGAAACTTGAAGGACTCAAACCCAGACCTCGAAGAGGTGCTTGCGCCGCCGGTCGTAAGGAGCGTGCGCCACGACCTGAGCTGCTTGACCGAGACAGCAGTTAGCAGCGAGACAGGTAAGGTTAACCTTAGATAGGGGCCTTAATAATGAGAATAGGGTGTTGGGGCCTATTATACTAGAATTATAAGGAACTCCCAAGAGAATAGTACTTGTTTGCACTTGACCATGCGGCCCCTTACTACGTATCCTTGAACCCGAAGTACCTTCAACCCCAAAAGCCGATATCGGGTACTTAGTCATTGGCCCAGGGTTCTGGGTTATATGAAACTATGACTATGTCGGGATCAGACGGGGCTACTGTAAAGCCCTAAACCCTGAAGCCTCTATCACTTCTGATTCTTCCTGCTCAGGGACCACACGTCCGTCGGCGTTTTCCAGAGGCTTCCTGCCGAGGTGGGGGCCGTGCTCCTCCACAGACTCATAGGCCTCCTTCCTGGGATTTGGATTTGGGGTTTAGAGTGTAGGATCCGGGGTTTAGGGCATAGGCTTGACCATTGAGGGTTCCGGGTCAAGACTCAGGGTTTAGGGTTGATTTGCAGCAGCTGAAGACTTAGGGTTCAGTAGCTGCGACAATTGCATTGCTGACGTCAACCGCCCTGCAAGACCGTGTCACTCCTAGCTCTGCAACTCAATTCTCATGTTGTTGCTGTGTTTCTTGCTGTTTGAACATGTTGGTACCACTGCAGCCTAGTGCGACTGTGACCACTGTCAAAACTGATCCTGCGACTGTCGCAACTGCTGCGACTTTACCGTTACCGTCATTATTCCGCAAAAGCATACTTAGCATGACTGCCAGAAGTGCTTCTGCTTGTACGATTACTATCACCGCTCCATGTACAACCAGTCTTGGCACTCAACAGAAATCGATCGTCATCATTAGTAGTATTGGTACTGTCGAACGCGCTCTTGACTGGAACAACACGGCTATGGGTCGGGGGTCAAGGTGGGGCGCTACAGTAGTTGCAAATAAGCCTTCTCTGAATGAATAATCGTTACGCTTCGATGTTGGGTTTCGGATTTAGCGTGTAAACTATGGACATGAACTTTCGAGTCAAGCCTCTTGAAGGGCATCTGGAACTTGAGGCTCTCGGCTAGATGCTCGATGGCCTCTCCCTTCAAGGGCAGGTACACCTTCACGAAGTCCTCATCGCCGTCGAAACCCTATACGAAAAACTGCCCCCAAGTGCCCTAAACAATTCTAATGCCCCCATGCCCCAACTTAACCCAAAACCAAGCCCCAAACGCTAAAGCCCTCAAGCCCCGAACTAAACCCCCAATGCCCTAAACCCAAACCCTCAACCCCCTACTGATCCACGAAATCCATAGAGTACCCTCAAGAAGTCCTCATCTTCGTCTATGCTGGGGAACTGGCTGGCCTCGATACCGCTGGCTTCCAGGATCTCGAGGAACCGTGCCCTGATATCCTGGGTTAGGGGTTTAGGAGTTTGGGCGTTTAGGGTCTAGGGTTTAGGGGTTTAGGGGTTTAGGGTTTAGGGGTTTAGGGGTTTAGGGTTTAGGGGTTTAGGGTTTAGGGGTTTAGGGTTTAGGGTTTAGGGTTTAGGGTTCCTTCAAGGAGTCCCGTAAGGGGTCGGGCTCCTTTAAGGGCTCCTTCTTCATTTAAGGGTTTAAGGTGAAGGGGTTTAATTTAAGTTACTGTAATAGGGACCTTTAGCACCTAATATGGTTTCGCTACTACGGCAACTTCACTTAACTACAATTCCTGAACAAGAACCCAGCGTCTTGCTGGTAGAGCTCCATGGAAATGGGCTCCTGACGGGTCGAGAGCTTGGGGTGCAGGTAACATAGGGGCCTTAATGATTAAAATAGGGTTTTGGGGTCCAATATACTATAATTATCAATAGGAACCCCCAAAATAGTATTAGTTAGTAGTTATGGAGGACAATATATTACAGGGTCTAAGTTTTCGAGGGGATCACCACTACTGTGCCGTAGTAAGCGCTCTGTGAGGGATCCGTGCAAAATCTCTCACTCTCGGCAGACTCCTCACCGACGTACTTCAACCGTTCCAGGGCATTGTGACTCAGAGGGTTGTCCGGATTGAGGAAGATTCGACGGGCCTTCTTCAGAGGCTCATCGACCATTTGATGGGGATCCACCGTGCCGCCCAAATGTCGGCTGCGCGGGAAGATCACGATTTTCGTACACCTGTTAGCATCCATCTGCAACAGTGGCGTGGGGCCGGGAAGCTTGTGGATGCCAGTATCATAATCGTTGACATCTCCATTTGGCAGCTGTTGATACGAACCGATCGCGAGCGCTCTGGGCGCGTCCCTCGACTGCACCATGGCTCTACATGGCAGGCATTGGCACAAACCGAAGCAGGGACCTCGCAGTAATTATTCGGAATTCAGTATGGTATACATCGTCTCGTGACTCCTACGATGCTGCTTTCCAGCGGAAGATATAGAGCAGGGACAGTTCCGAGAACTGGCGATTCTGGACAACTCTCTGGGAAAACGTGGCTTCGGCTCGCGCACTCACAGCAAGAGCCAGTGCTAACCCGGCCCCTCGCTCTCTGCGAGCTCCGCTCCCGACGCCCCACTTCATGTCATCGTGTTAAACCGGCTATACATGCGTAGACACACATGCAGACATGAGCATGCGCATCTGTATATAACATCTCCATCCGTACACATGCGTACAGAGCATATGCATATGTACAAACAAAGACAGATGGAACACACAGACAGACAGAAAGAAGACAGATGGGTAAAAAGTAGATTGACAGATGTGCATCGCCACGAGTGCGTTTTTGCCGGAAGCCATATGAAGCATACACATACAAGTAAATGTGAACATAAACATCTGCAAAACAAGGGTAGAAAGATAGAGGTAGGTAAGCAGATAGACAATGAAATAGCTAGATACATACATAGATAGATGGGCAGGTACATGAAAAGTAGGCAGGGTGGCAAACAGGCAGGTAGGTAAGTATGTACGTATGTAGGTACGTAGGTAGGCGCGTAGGTAAGTAGGAAGGTAGGAAGGTAAGCAGGCAGGCAGCTCGGCAGGCAGGTAAGTAGGTGAATGCATAGACAGATTTACATATATCCATATAAACACATAAACATACACATATGTACATATAAACATATCTGCATATCTACGTATATCTACATATATACATATAAACATATGTACACATGCACATATATGCATACGTACATATCTACATAGAAGCCTACATACGTACATACATACATACATACATACATACATATACACATACATGCATATACAATTATAAGTTATAAGTTATATACACATATTATACATGTATGCGTTTATACACGTATGTACATATACACAAAACATATACATATGTATGTACGGTATGGTATGGTATTGTATGGTATGGTATGCTATGTTGTGTTATGTTGTGTTTTCAAGGGCATGACGGGTCATGATATGTTATGCCCGCTACGTATGCTATGTATGCATGTATGGATGGATGGATTTGTGTATGTGTATATGTACGTAGGTAGGTATGTATGTATGCATGTGATATCTCATTCATTTAGTTTTACATGTACATTCATTTATCTATCTGTTTGTGTATACATCAACACATCTCTACAGATATCAACATGTCATGTCTATATCTCACAAAAGTATGCATCTATGTATGTATGTATGTATGTATGCATGCATGCGATGACGACAGCCACGTCCCGAAGACCCCTGCACAACTCGATTTGCAGGTTTCGCCTCGCCACAGAGCAGCGTTGCAGACCTGACATGGCCGCACACAAGATGCGGCGTTTCGGTATGGCAGTTTAAGGTTCAGGCTTTTAGTTTAGGGTTGGCGGAAGGGCCACTCATGAAGGGAATGGACTTCCGGCAGTGAAGTAGCAGTGATGAGCCACCTATGCCCACACCCCAGACCCCAAACGGAAATGTGAGTTTGAAGCCCGGAACCTTAACAACTCGACTTCCTAAGCCCTGAAGTAATCCAAACTCCTAAATTGCCTTAGCTGCAAGTTGGTGGAACCACTGCACTCGAGTGAACCCTTACTCCGGTTTGCCTCCTACCAACCTCGCTTTCTGCCGGACTGCCTGCTTGCTGACCGACCCACCATCTGTCTGCTGGTCGATGTTACGTACACTCATTCATACTATCACGGGCACTTCACACGTACATACGTGTAAACTGGCGGCGCTGGCTCTACTACACTCTACAGTAGTATGCTAGAACAGTTCAGCCAGATTGAAGGACTCGATTTTCCGGGGTATTCCTGCGATGCTGCCGGGACGCAAGACATCCAACAGTCCAGATAGCTGCTCCTCAGCACTGGGAACGAGAGGTTTCCAGGCGTGAACTTGAAGTTCTCGAAGACGTCTGATATACAGTTCCCAAACCGAACCCCTGAGATCCAAAAGCAAGCGATGGTTGTAGAAGGCAACCTCGAGCCTAAAGATGAACACCATCGAACTTTCCAAGACCCAGGCCACCCAAAGGCTCTGAAAAAATGCAACTTGCCCTGTGGCTAAGGCTCGGACGTCGTCCGCCCCTACAGCCCCAAAAGCAGATAGCAGCCTCCAGTGTTGCTACAGTAGCTGTGTTTGGACGGCTTGTTTGGCAAAAGCATCCCTGTCAACGGAGCTAGTGCTCCGTGCAACATGCTCGCTTCGGGTGTATTGAGGAGGGGGTTTCCGCTTTGGGATTTACACGCAACTATCGGCCTGTGCCAATCGCTGGCATCATCCATGCCCTCGACCTGAGCACAAGGCTCCAGCACCAAAACACCTCGAGCCCTGCCGTGAGCCTGTCCTCTGTCATCCAGAAACCCTACGTAGCAGAAGCTTATGCGTACTTTATACATTATATGTATACATACATACATACATACATGCATGCATGCATACTTCCATCCGCAAATCCGCACGTCCACACATCTATGCATCTATAGCTCCTTTCATGCATCCACACATCTGAAGCTTATCTATTCATGTATACGTGCATGTGCCATGCTTTTACATGTACAGTACTTGTACGGACGCACATATGCATTCACATCTTCATACGCTTGCACATACCCATACACATATACATATACGTATCCATAATAATATGCACTTACATGCCTACACCTACAGCTGCGCCTACGCCGACAGCGACACCTACATCTTACACCCACACCTACTCACACCTTCATACTAGTACGAAAAGAAGTCTTCATAGGTTCATGTACATACACAAAAATCATATGCCTAAGTGGGCCCTACTCAACGCTCCACCATTCCAACGTGCCCTCAAAAAACACGCTAGTTCACCTTCGCAGAGCTTTCGTGGAGGCACATGATCTGGAATCCAATTACTCTAACATCCCTATCCCCAAACCTGCAAGCCTAAAAACCGTCACATGCCCAACACCGGATAAAGACCCAAAATCTATAGCCCTAGAATCTCCACATGCTGAACACATATCTCACATAAGCCCTAAAGCCCTAAAAACCAGCTATCATCTTTCAGACCGTAGACCCTGAACAATAAGTCCAGCTCTAACGGCCCTGAAGCTACAAACCTATAACCTCACCTGCCGAAGTCTGGTGTAGGGGCCTTAACAATTAGAATAGGGTTTTGGACCAGAACAGTATTGGTAACTATTTAGGCCCCTCGAGTGTAGAACCCCACCATAGATCCCTTGCAGAACCCTTTATATATATAAGGGGTCCCTTTAGAGGAACCCCCGAATTATTTAGGCCCCTGTAGTATGGCATCGTTCCAGGAGCGAGCCTCGAGGATGCCACCGCCTCGCAGCATGGCCTCAGAACACAGAGCTCTTCTGGTTTAGGCTTTAGGGGTGTTAGGGTGCTAGGGTCTCAGGTCGTAGGGGTTAGGTTGGGAGGTTTTGGATGGTTTAGGGGCTTTGGGGTTGGGGCTGCCGGAAATGGGTTGGTCAGCACGTGCGGCTGCATCTTCGGGGGCTCCCGTGAGCGGGTCTGCAGGCTGAGGGTTGAGGGCCTTTGGGACGTACTGTGGGAGCCTTACTCATTAGAATAGGGTCCCATTACATCAAAATGAAAAAATTAGGAACCCCAAAAGCAAATAGTATAGATAATACGTTAAGGCCCCTATACTAGGGGTGACGTCACTGCTTGCCGGTTCAGTGGTGGAAGCTCCTTCCAGCTAAGCGCCCGAAGGTGCTCGGCAACGTCTCTAACTGAAGAGACGATGTAGTAATCGCAGTATGCAACGATGTAACAAGGCACACGGATACATAGCATGTCGAGACGACGTACGATGATGTGCTTCGAAGCACACTGAGATACTAGCCCAGGTGCTTCCCCAACTCCGACGGTTTGGGGTTCCTACCCCTAAACCCTGGACCCTGAACTCTCATCTCATCCTCGCCGGCCCACGCTCCCGGAAGACCCCCCGCGAGCCACGCTCGCCGCTTAAACTGCGGTTTGGGGGTTTGGGGGTAACTACTGATAGTGTTTGCTCGAGTTTCTGATTGTAGTCATAACGGAATTTATCACAAAATCCTATTGCATTGAATTTAAACCCCTATTTTTTTGCTTCTTAGTCCTATTTGGACTAGACTATACTCCAAAACCCTGCTTGAATTATTAAAGCCTGGGGTCTGGTGAGCACAAACTGCATCGCATGCCCAGGCCAGCAATCAACTTCAATCGAGCTTTGGGGTATATTTGCTTAACCTGTGGTAGGGAACCCCGAGGGATAGTATTGCTTCGAGTAGATATGCATGTCCCTAGATTGAGATCAGCGCCCTCAAGCGGTGCTGAGACCGTCGCGTTTAGCAAGCCCAAGTTTCCCAAATTCGCAGCTCCAAGCGGAACAAGTATCTTTGCTCAAAGCCCTGAGGTTCAAAAGCCCTACCGGAGACCCGACGTAGTCCTGCGGACTGTTCCGCAGCTTGTGGTTTTGTCGCTGCTCCTGCAGAGGTTCGGGGTTTCGCGTTTCGAGTTTGGGGCTTACGGTACAGGGATTAGGGGATGCTTGCGGTTTCGGGGGGATGCTTCAGAGGATCCAGCGATATGTAAAAAAAATCTGAAGAAGATACAGTGGGGTCTGAAGGCTGTGTTAAGCAGACGACACGATCTAGAACTCTAAAGTAGCATGCTACTCAGGGCAAGGCAAACTTCCGAGCGTTACAAAATTGCCTTTACACCACCCTTACCCACTCGAAGGCATCCCGGGAGGCAAGATCGCGGTGTCTTGCATTCGCCTGCCGCCCTTCATTCATCAGCGAAAGCATTGCAAAGTTGCGAGGCGGCGGCACTCTGCGTCAATTCAAAGGTCCAACTTTTTCTGCACCGAGAACTTGGAGTAAGCCAGTTTAGCAACACCCTGTTTGTACAAAGAACATGTTCCCGCTCGCCTACGGCGTTCGGAGTCCCTCAAGCACAGAGGCTGAAGACCCAAAGGCCCATTCTCACATTCTTATCAAGCCACACAGCCCAACTCAAGGGTCGTGCCAACTGTGCTGGAGCAGGTTTGCCAGGAGAGGCCTTCAAAGAAGGGCTTCGCTGGCGAGTCCTCCTAGGCGGCCTTCTTCCCCTCCAGATTCACAATGTCCGGCTTCGACATCGAGGATCCTCATCCTCGTCCTCACCTGGAAGGCCGTCCAGCTGCTTCAGTTCATCCTCGGTGAACATGAACCTCATGGCCTTGCGGATGATGGCCAGAGAGGCCATGAAGAACGGGAACACCACCGACGTTTCCTTGATAGCTTTCAACCCATACAGAATTCCAAGACAGATGACCTGGACGACGGTGTACAGGTGCACTCGCTTCGCCGGGTCCCAGATGAGCCACAACTTCAACCGGTCGAAGAGGTTGTTGCCGGTCAAGCCCGCGAAGAACACGCCCTGCAGCACGGCTCGCGGCAGGAACTTCAGCACCAGTGCCAGGAAGAGTGCCGATCCAATGAGCAGGTGAATCCTTAGTTGCTGAGCTCAGAGTTTATAAGCCCAAACAAGTGTAGATATCAGTTCCAAGGGGAGAATATGTGTAAAATTGTGCAAAGCCTACTCATTCAGCTTCTAAGATTCAAGAAGTCGGTAGCACGCTGTTCCACCACCTTGGCACTCACCTTCTGGAAGCTGCTTCACTTCGAAAGTGGTCAGCGAGATTACGTGGGTGACGCTCGGCACCGTGGAGGCCACGGACAGGGGCAGGCCCAGCACAGCACAGACGGGCAGCGTGAGCGCTCCCCGAACAAACTTGAGCCCCTGCTCTGGAAGAAACACAAAAAGTAGACCTCTGGGCAACTCTCCGAGCGCCACGATCTGACGAGGACCCTTGTTTTCACTGTCCATGTGGAGCCAGGCATTGTACTCATTCTTCGATTGAATGGTCGAATAGTTGAAGCTCCGGATTCCACTCCGCAGTTTGCAAAGTTTGATGTCCACGATTCTAGGCGGCAGCAAAGCGTTATGAAGCCAAAATTGGACGGTCTGTTCACGATCACAGAGGTGAGCTGTGTGATCGAGGTAACCCAAGACTGCAAAGCCAATAGCCTGTGTTTGTGCTTGAGGCGACACCAATTACGAATATGTTCCCCTACAATCCTGCAACCTCACACAGCACCCATCTACAAGAGACCAAAGCATGTTCAACTGTCAAGTAGCCGGGAGGATCGCATAAGCAATGCCCCAAGCTGGGAAGGGGCGGTCCATGCCGGCGGGATGTTTTTGATCCACGGCCGCTTGCTGCCATCGGACAAGCTCAAGTTTGGAGAGAAGTCCGCATCCACTTCGTCCACGGCAACTGCCAAGTCATAGACGACAAGCGTATAGGCCAGGACCGGACCGGTAGCACCCGAAATCGAAAGGGGTTGACCGGAAAATGTTGAGAAGATCAAGCCACCGAAAGTATCGCAGGGGCAAGGGCTGCGATGAACCTTACTGCCACAATTGGCCAATACCAACGGAGAAACGCTACCTTACAAGAACTCGACAAGCTTCAAAGGTCTGCATATTGCAGGACGAAAGAACAGGTACAAGATGGACGCTACCGACTTTTGGAAGTTCTCCGGTTTGAAGGCATCCGTCCCATCACTGCAATACAGAGGCGCTCGCCTGCGAATATCGAGTCGCAAGCGCCCACCAAGCTTGCCAGTGAAGCCCAAGGGACAGCAATCTTTCTTGGGTGCATGCGCGATGTTTCCGGACTCGTAGCGGTACACAGCCTCGGCTTCCGCCATGATAGACCTGTTGCACGCGATTGAAGGAAGCGAGAACAAAGGCTGGTGCCGAAGGACCTCGAGCCAAAGATGCCGCGAAGTCATTGGACTGTGTCTGGGATGGTAAGTTAAACACGAAGCAAATCATAATTCGACGGGAAACACACTCAATTAGGAACTTGCTGTTGGGTCGCACACATGTGGTGTCCAGTTTAGCATTTGTGGCCCATCCGGCTTCATCGAGTTCGCAAGGCAACTGCTGCCGCAATCCAGCCGAAGGGATGAACAGAACAGAGTTCTGATCTTGGTGGCTCGCCACTCAATCACTCCAGTTCATCAATCAGCACTTTGGGGTGATTCAGCGAATTCAACTTCAAAGGGCTGGACCGAGCCTGTGTAACCCCACGCAGCAGCTGGTAGAAGACGTGAAAGTTCCTCTCACCCTGCGCTTGCAGGACCACGCGGGACCTGGCCACTGGAGCATCTTGTGCACTTGTCAACTTTCGATTCCAAGCCTGCACTGCGGAGATTTTGGAAGGGAAACCGCAGCGTGTTCTCGGGGCCCAATTTCCTCCCCCTTCCTGGGATACACGGCCTTCACCGCACCGGTCAAGATTTCTGACGTCGCACTCGCTTGCTCGGCTGGCTCGAGGTCGCTCTTCAACCACGAGCACTGTGCGGCCACGCAGGAGTCGTGCACTTCTCGAGCTGGCCCTCTGATGTGTATGACACCCACGCAACACGTTGTTCTGCAGTTGTCCATTCTTCAACTGGACCGCTCGTCGAATGCGAAACTCCAGCTGCATGGACCTACTTTGGTCCGTGCGGGACATGGACATTAACTGCCGCGCACCTGAAGCACAGGTGCGACTGGCTCGTTATCCGGGCTGTGCAGCACGCAGCAGCCAGTTCTCGCGGTGTGCCCTAGGCCCGTGACGGTACCTTGAAGAGCTCTTATCTCAAGCTTATCATTGGAAGTTCTAGGGTTATGACTCATGACTTTACTGTTTGCAATACTATCCCTGAGATTTCCTGCTAATATCGCTGCGATTAACAGTATTAGCACTGGCGGTAGTGGTAGTGGCAGTGGGTCTTTCGATTAGCGATCTTACTTGTTGCGAAAAGGTCATGAGCGCAGTTCCTACTGTGCTTCTCATGACTTGCAAGTACTGCTAAACCCTAAACCATCCTAAACCCTAAACCCCAAACCCTAAATCCCTAAGTCCTAGGAGTGGCGTCTCAGACCTGGCAGCCACGGCGGCCCAGGCCGGGGCCACCGCCCCCGATGTTCGGAAAGGGCTCGCCTCGGCTTGGGAGCTTGGCTTCTTGGCTCAAGAAGGGATCTCTCGTGCTCTCCGTCTTTCTGGGTTGAAGGATCCTGGTTTTAAGGCTTCGGGCTTTAGACGTTTACGGCTGGCTGCGACCTATTGGGAGTTTAAGGGTTCTCGGGCATCCCGTGTGTCGGGAAGTGCTGCAGGCTCCCGATACGTATCGGACTGCGCTAAATCGCATGGGCGTGCGGGTGTCCTTCGCCGTGTGCCATTTGGATTGTAGCAGTGTCACTGTCTGCACAATCAGCTTTCCAGGACCCGGGTGACACTAAAAGGGAAGAGTGGTCGCGACTTGCTAGCCGGGCAAGGCTTGCAGGACTTGGTCCTTGTTTTTGCTCCTGCACTTGACTCGCTGAAGCTGAGAGCCGTACGCTTTGCTTTGCTGATGCCTGCGCCCGCCGCTGCCCACTCGCGCTAGTTACAAGAGGCTGGTGGCGGGCCATTGAGCTCCGGAGAAAAAATAATCCAATCTGGTCAGCTTGCTTGCAGCCTTTGCCCACATTAGGGAACTCGGACCGAAGCAAGTTCAGCCTTTGGGAAGCTCGTCGTCGTCGTTGGCCATGTCGCTAAGCGTCTCCATCGCGGGCTCGAAGAAAATAAGGTCCTACGGGACATGAAGGCAAAAGCAGATGGGGATGCTTCACACACGTGCGTATCGTATGGGTCCAGCGTTTAGAGCTTAAGTTTAGGATTCAGAGTATAGGGCGACTCTGGTGCAAGAGAAGATGGGAACCACAACATCGCAGACGGTTTCAACAGCCTCTGGGACCTAGGAATCTACTGGTACAAGGGATCCTCCTCGCGAATTCAAGACAAAGCTACCCCTCCGTGAGGTGCCCGTCCCACGCGCCTCCTGCTGAGAATCGTCCTCCTCCGCCATACTGGAGGCCCGGTCGGTGGCATTGGCTCGGAACATGGGCCTCTCAAAAGACTGCAGATTCAGAAATACAGCAGTACCGACAGTTCCATCGTATGTTGGCTTCCGGGCCTTTCGGTTAATACAGTACTGGCTTGAGTGCCTGAGATGCCTTCTTGCCAGACCCTTTCTGCCCCTGCTACTTGTGTGACTCTTGCTCATCGTTGCCCTTTTGTTATTGTAAGTGCTTGTTTTGTGATCATCACCATGAACATGTTTCTCCCCTCTCTACCCATCCAACACCGGCGAAGTGCTAGACAATCCTGAGATGGACTCGGTTAACAACAATCGAACTTATCCGCTATCCCCAGGAGCAAAAGCAAGAAACACTTTTTGATAAACTTGGCAACCAGGCAGTAATAACAACTACAGTCAGAAGTAAACAATACAAGTATCACAGTGATAGAAATACTCATGTCCTGGCCAGCTTTCCAGAGCTCGCCAAGCTCAGCAAGGTTGAGGGGGTTTTGACAGTGCTACACACTTGTTGCGGCCGTTGCTGTTGGCTGCTTGCATTGCTGAAGCCTCCGTCAACTTAGCGTCTGGATGTTAAGCCTGCCACGACCTTCCGATGTGAGTTTCTCGGGTCCGAAGGCTCTAAAAACCTTCATGGGCAACCTCAAGCCCTGGTTTCTGAAACCCTCCAAACCTGCACGGGAAACTTCGCAACCCTAAACCCTAAACCCTAAACCCCAAAGCCCTCAGCTTCGTAAGCGCTCGGCAAGCTTCGGCTCTGAAGCAGCTGCGAGTTCGAGATGTCCTTGGTTGCTTTGAGAGCTCTTGGCTCGTGAAGCGCCGTTGAGGGCTTGAAAGGGTTTGCTATGTTTGTACTGAATTGCGGAGTAGAGTGCATGAAACGTGTGTGGAAGAGAGAAAGACAGAGACTCAGAGACACAGAGACAGAGAGGCACAGAGAGACACAGAGAGACACAGAGACACAGAGAGACAGAGAGACAGAGAGACAGAGAGACAGAGAGACAGAGAGACAGAGAGATCGACAGACGGACAGACAGACAGCCCGGTGCAAACTGCGAAGAGAGCTCCGGAGATGCAACTCCTATGTCGCTGAAGCTGCGCTTGATACTTAGGCCGGCAGTGCCGCCACCCTCAGACCAATATCATAAAATGCAAGTACTGACAAACATCACCTGGCTGCCTCAAGAGGAGTCCACTTCGAGTAGGAAGAAGACTGCAACCTTCTGCATGTAATAGCATGTTGCTGCAGCTACACACACATAAATATACACATGTATACATATATATATATAATGGGTTTTGCAACGCTACTACTCAACAATGACTTTTGTGTGAGCCCCCAGTCATCCTTCCGGATGGAAGGATATCTTGACACAGGCCGGGAGTGCATGAGTGCAGATGCCACCACCGCAATGTGCCGAGCTCCCGACGATGTCCAGGTCTACCTCCAGCTGGGCGTCTTCGCTCAGCTTCACCAGGCCCTGTGCCTCCAAAGGAAGTGGACCCTGCTGAGACTCTGAAAGGGTCCCGCGCCGGAGTCACAAGAGGGGATGCGGGTATGACCTCTGACGGGAGTCGGTGGGAGTGGTGCGTATCACCTTCGATTCGTGACTTGACCGTAAGCCTCGGTCCGTTGCTCACTTTCTGGGCCGCGATTTCACAGCAATGCTTCTTGCAAGGAATCAGGAGGGCGAATCGTCGAAGTACTTTTAACTTGGCAACCTGTCGATAATAAGATCCCCTGACGTCTTCGGTTTTGATCAGAGGTGTGACTCGGGTATCCGCATTGTTTTTTCCAGGTAAGCCCATGAAAGTGGTGTAAATTCCATGCACACCTTGGGCCATGCTAGAAAGCATGGAACCAAACGACAATTAGCATACTGCCACATAGCTGTATTCTTACAGGGCTGCACACCGTCAGGTTGCCGTATTACCTCTTGAGTCCCTGCCTAGTCCGAGTCACCTCGATGCACTAAAAGAGTTTCAACCATGCGTAATGCTCTGTACACAACAACCGCGGGCAACGTCTTGCGAGTAGCACTTAAACAAATCAACATAGCAATTAGAGACATTCAAGCACAGAGACATTGACATACAGAAATAAGGACATGTGTACAGATATACCACATACAGATATCTACATATGTATGTGTGTATATAAATATGTAACATATATATATATATATATATATTTGGAACCGCCCCCCCCCCATGAACTACCGACCATCGTTTTGTATCGTAAATACCGTCTCAAACTAGCTTTTCCGGCAGGTCCGGATCCTGTATCTCTCAATTTCCAGAGAATGTGTCAGTCAACTCATTCAGGTTCGACGTGAGGACCGGATCCTGTATCTTTCCGGGAATCTCACATTTCAACAGAACGTGTCAGCCAACTCGTTGTGGTTCGGGGTGAGCACATAGTCAACGGCAATCCTGCGCCCTCCCAATCAAAAACAAACTTTTCCTACGGAAAACCAAAATAAACATCTGTCGGGAAACTATGAGGCCAAACTCAAAAGAGATTGTTTTTGGTTTTCCCTGGGAACATGATCGTTTTGGGCAGGAGAACAACCAACTTTTTCTACGAAAAAATGGTTGTGGCGTGAAAAACCAACTATTTCCTACTTCCTAGGAAAAAAGATGGTTTTTGGAAGGAAAACCAACCTTTTCCTAGTGAAAACCCAAAAAAAATTGAAACTATGCGGCCAAAATCCACAAAGATTTTTTCCCGAAGAAAATGTTGGTTTTCCTGCCCAAAATACTTTTTCCTAGGAACCAATTTGTTTTTCTGCCCAAAACAATCTTTTTCCAAGGAACGAATTGGTTTTTCATGCCAAAACCATGTTTGTCCCAGGAAATTATTTTTTGTTTTTCCGCCCAAAACCATCTTTTCCCTTAGGGAAAACCAAAAAAACAATAAGTCGGGCCTCATGGTTTCCCAGAAAACGTTTTTTTTGTTTTCCACTTGGTTTTCCTTCCCACAACCATTTTTTTAATGAAATCTCTGCATTTCACTCCAAGACTAAGCTTTTCCTAGCAAAAAAGTGCAATTTCATTTGGTGTTGGTGCGCGTTACGAACAAGTGTTGTCAATAAGGTTCCACTGTCATCACTATTGCGATTCGAATCCGCTGGGCGTAAGTACTATACAATAGACTGGGTAATAACCAGGACATATTCGGATCAGTTTTGGGCAGGACCCAGGATTTCAGTGTTTTCACAGCTACCTCTACGATTTCTCCAGCTGACTATGGTTGCAAACTCAAGAAAGAAACATTGGGGTCAGATTATGGGTGGTACAAACACTACTATAGATGACCTTAGGGCTGCTCTTAATGCGGCCATCTTTGACATGCAGGCTGGTGGCCGCGCAAGGCGTGTGTACGATGTACCTACATGTAGGTACTTAATAATATAAGTACATAGATACACACCTAGTAGTTACGTATATACAACAGGTACACTCAAGTGTGAGTCAAAGCAAAAAACCACACCAACCTTCGCAGCATTGGAAGACGAAACCCGTGGGCATCCGGCCATTCGCCTCCAGCTCGGCAAGCTTCTCAACGGCTTTGGCGAGCGTGTCCTCGCGCTTCTGAGGTGGGGAGTTCAGTCTTGGGGCGTGTCTACGGGCTTCGATGGTGTCTTGTCACTAGAAGCTCATAGTTTCCAAAACCTATGTTCCTACCATCTATACTATCAGCTTTCCGGGTATCATGCCTGCTTTGGCGATCGTGACTCCGTAGCATCACTAGTGTAATCTTCTTCTTCCTGCATGGTCCCTCGACCCCCCTTTTTTTCCCGAAGACCCTGAACCCCAAATCTATAGAATCAGAACCCCAAAAGCCCTCAAACTAAAGCTCTGAGGCATCCTTAACCTGAAGTCCTGAAGTCCTGCAGCCTGAACCCGAAGCCCTAAACGCCTATAAGCCCCTTATCGATCCCCGCCAGAGACTGCATCAGAGTAAGCCTTCATAGGACCCCTTCTCGAAAACCTTGTAGTGCTCTTATAAGCTCTTATAGTGACCCCTTGTAGTAGTCCTTCTGGCACACCTTCAGAGATTCCCTTAAGACTCCCCAAAGACTCGGCGACTTCTAAAACGTCTGGGCTCCGGGCAAGTCTCACGGCCAGGCGGCGTTCCGTCAGGTCCAAGCTGGACCCTAGAGGTTTTGGGCAGGTTGTTGAAAGTTGTTCAAGAACTTACTCTGGAATCTTGATAGGGCTTAAAGAGTGGTTACGGTTTTGAGCTGCTTTGTAGCAGGTTTGGGGTTTGGAGTTCAGCGCAGCTTTTGTTCAGGGGTCTCTTCCGTCTGCAAGGTTGGAACGCCTCTATAGCCGAGCCTGAAGTTTAGGGTTCAGGGTTCGGGGAGTGATGTTTAGAGCTTGGCACGGCAATACTAGTAACGATAGTACCCATCCTACCGAAAACGGGATCTGGATTTAGGACTTTAGAGTGCGCAGGATCGGAAGGAAACAAAGCTTCGGAATTGCACTCAATGCTGACATATGAGAAGAATGATAGGCAAGAGCAAAGCTTATGAACACTGGCTCATAATACTGTCGATATGCAGGCGTGGTATGGCAACCGAAGATCGACGGTGCAAGAGCTGCGAAGTGTCGTCTCCTCCCTGAATGACGCTGACACGAAGTGCATAGAATCAGCGAACCTTCGACGCTGGAGCTGGCACTGAGACTGGCACAGCCGGCTTTGCCGTCCATCTGGCGAGCGATGCTTGTGGTTGTGTTGGGCAAGGGACGTGAGGACATGGGGATTGCACTGTGGATTGCGCCGTGGCTGCTTGATGTGTCTCGCTGCCACTCCAGCGGTACTCCTGTCGTAAAAGCAAATCAGCATCGCTTGCTGACAGCAATAAGCAGAAGCATCCATCGAAAGAACACACAACAACAAAGGGAAGATAACGACGATCAAAGCTATGCAATCATGTTCGCCGTTGCCATTCGTAATGCAGTAGTTAGTAGTAGTGGCGGCAGCAGCTGCAGCAGTAGCCTGTAGGACGTAGGATGAGTGCGAAGTACACACGGCACATATCAAGCTGTACAAGGCGCCGTGGACGTAGTCAAAGCCGTCGTCATCATCATCATCGTCATCATCCTCATCATCATCATCGTCAGCAAGTCACAACTTGAAGTGAATTTACCACCAGCAAGTTCACTAGCATTCTGCATGGTTCTTACCTATTGCCAGAATCCTCGGCTGTTGAAATCCGCACACTCTTTCCAGCAGGAACCCCAGCCCGGCAGAGGCACAGAGGAGCGGGACCTCGTCTGGGCTCTTCTGAAGCGAACCGATGAGGCGATCCATTCGCTGGATCTGCTCTGTGATCTCAGCTTGTGCACGGGACGATACGTGAGCACAAGCCGGCCCTGCCTTGGTCTATATGCAAGGAGCAAGTGAAGTGACTGAGACGGCTACGGCGCTGATCTTTTTGAGAGGCACCTGCACAGTGGCTCTTTTAAGCAGAACACGCCCTGGTCATCAGATTCTCTCAGGCGCTTCTCATCACGACAAGCTGAATAGGGCTTGAACTTCTGCCAATCATTATTTCTCTCCCTCGACATACCACGGTGAAACAAGTCAACAGGAAGGTTCCCTAAACTGCTACAAATAGCAATCTCCTTTTTCCAACTCGTCCTCCCCATTATCATCGACATCATCATCCGCATCACCGCATCACGATAAGCATCAGACTTGTCGTCGTCTCAACGGTATCAGGACGTGTTGTGTCCACCCAGCACCAGCACCACCGCCACCACTATTCCAGCAGCACGACAAACAGAACCAGCAGCAGAAGCAACAGCTCCATCACCAGCAGCAGCGGCAGCAACGACACCGGCAATGACCATGCCCACGACAACAGCGACGAAAACACACGTCGTTGGCATCACCACCACCACCGGCATCACCATCATCGTCAAAATCATCATCAACATCACAAGCCGCATCGAAAGCAGCATCGCTTCAAGATCTTTAGAAACATCATCTAACAACCAAAACATACCAAATCCATCAACAGTCCCACCATGAAAGCCATCAGCATCACAAGCCTCATACTTCTCTCCCCTTGGTTACCCAAGTTCTGTTCTTCATGTCTGTCATCGAACGACGGCAAAATCATCATCCTCTCCATCACTGCTCCAATTTATCACCATCCTCATCCTCATCATCATCATCATCATCATCAGCAGCAGCATAGGCTAGTCATCATCATCATCATCATCCTGATCGTCATGGCCATAAGCATCATCAACATCATCATCCTCATCAGAATCATCATCCTGGGTTTCATTCAGAGCCCAGACCGCAACGCACTCCCGCTGGGAGTGCGTACGCTCACGGACTCTAGCAGCTGGTCGAAGCACTGGTTCACATGCAGAACCATGCGCCTGGGCACGGCGCCGTGACTTCCCACTGCAAAGCCATAGGGGTACGATTGGGGCTACCATAAGGCCACTATTAGGGTACGAAAAGAGAGTAAAGGGGTGTTAGAACCAAGAGCTTAATCGCCTCATGCTTGAGATCGTGGAATCAAGTTCTGACGAGCACACAATTGCCAGACTTATGGTCTGGAGCCTACCTTTACGTCCACATTCGCCTCCACGGATAAAATGCCAGATATACTGTGCTACCAACCGTCTCCAGTCGAGAGGACTAGCTTCGGGGCTTGCGGCTCGCCCCATGCTCGCCTTATTGCTCAAAAGCCCAAGAATGATAGATGCATGCAGAAGTCGCGAGGCCAACAGCAAAAGGCACCAAGACAAAGAAGCAGGAAGAGAAACGGACGGCTAAGCGTCGCAAATGGTGACAAAGCTTACGACTGGCATCATGTCGTTCTCCTGATGGATTTTCGACTGGTGGATTCTGATGTGGTCGCGAGCGAACAAAAAATAAACTAATACTCCCCATGTATGTAGATGCAGGAAACACGACCACCTAACGGATTTGTACTATGGACCCTCGTTAGGCAGTTCCATCCGGAAGCATCTTCCGGACCCTCAATCCGACTAAACCCTGAACCCTGAACCCTAAGAACAGCTGGCCCCGATCCCTCCATATCCCTGAGTCTTCCCTCCCAACCCTTGCAACACCGCTGCAACCCCCTTCTTTCGAAGCCTTTTTCGTCCCCGAGCCTCGTTAGTCGATGGAAGTCGCCAGCGAGCTCCTGCCATGTTTGCGGCAACTCGGCGGGCGTTACAAGGGGCGTCGGAAGTCCCTTCCCAGGGCCTCTTTGCAAGGGCCTCTAAGGGCCTTTGAATCGCGGTCTGGGGGTCCGAGCTCGAGGGGTTGAGGCTTTCGGTCTTCGAGCTGGCAGGAGGGCGCAAACATCATTAGCTTTATCATCCTCGCCATCATTGTCGTTTGGGAATCCAGGGCCGTGGGTAAAAACTTCGTTCCAAGAAACCCTCAACTCCGACAGAAAGCCCAAGCTAGGTGCCGTGAGGCCCGGGAGTGCCTCCTCCAGCTTTAGGAGGCCCTTGGGGTCAACGGTGGCCTCGGAACACCGGGGCGTCGATCTGAGGTCATTGAGGCAGCCGGCTCGTTACTCAAAACAAACTCATGCTCCAAAATTTCGAAGTTTGAAGCCCCCACCCCACCGCCAGGTGCCCTGGCAGCGCCGAAGGACCGAAGCTCCAGTTCATCCAATTCCAACCTCCCTCCGGGCGTCTGGGGAAAACACCACGAGCCAGCGAAAGCCCCTCAGGAACTCCTCGATATTCACCAGACCGTCCTCGGGCGACACTCATCAGCCGGCTGAGAAAGCCGAACTGTGTACATCGTATATCACCACGCGCCAAGACATCCTCATCGTTAGAAGACCAAAGCAAGCCCGAAGCAGCAGGAACAGCAACGGAAGCGCCGGCACTTAGGCTGATAGCACAAGGCCACAACCTGTCCTTGTCACCGTCGAGCCACTCGAACAGCTCACCCAGATCCTGCCAAGGCACCACGCTAACGAGAAACTGAAGGCTGTTCCTGTAGCCACAGCACGAAGCCATCACTTTGGAGATAGAGAGTCCTGGGCATCAATGGAGGATTCCTCCATCACCGTCTTCATGATGTCGGTGCACATCAACATATTGTTGAACCTCGCCACCAGGGGGGCAAAACTGTGAAGGCCCTCGAGGGATGTCCATGACCACGCGCGAACGAAGAACCAAAAAGCCTCTGAGCCCTCCACCCTTGGACCACAACAGAGCGAGAGAGCACCAAACATTTCTGCTGCAAAGCACAGACTCAAACCAGAGGCATCAAACGGCATGGCTGTATGCAGACCTCGAATTCTGACCTCTTAACGCTTGCGCGTTCTCGCAACTGTTGTTCTGCCAGGGGGCTCGTCCTTGGAGACCTCGCCGGAACCATCCGTGTCTGCCTGGAGCTGATGTCGCGCTTCGGTATTTACGCATATCTCACCCCCGAAGCCCTGGCATCCAACACGTTAACTGAACAGATACATCATGTACATACATATACTAATACATACAACAGGATACATAAAATAGATATGCGTAAGTACACTTCCATATATTACATACCTGTGCACACACACACACACATGACTTTGTGTGTGCATTGATCCATATAGGTTTTTGTTTTGGTGCACGTGAGCCCAAAAACTGGAGAACAACGATAAAGACATGTCAATGATAGTGTGTCAACCGAGAGCAGTACATTGCTACAGGACTCATGGGAACTAGATACTGATAAGAATGATAAGACTATTGTTAAGGCATTCTCTTGGCTCCAGAATCGCGAAAAGCATGGTGCCAGGCCCGCCGAAAGAAGTCCATCAGTACCTGGAGGGTGCCAGGAAAAATTGAACAAAGCTAAACGATGCTCCGTGATTTCACGCTCTTTGGATTCCTCGTTGGGCACCCTGAAGACAGCATGAGGAGCTCTGATTGTAGCAAAGCCAACACAACCAACACCAACTTGGGCTGTTCGAGTCTTGAGCAATTCTGCGAATGCGTTCGACTGGAGCCCTGTTGAGCGGCAAAGATCTGGGAACCCAGAAGCCTGCATGCTGGAAACCATAACGAACTAACAACGAACTCCTGCACGAAGATGATCTGCGGTTTGGGGCTCAGGTCTGGGTACAAATCCCCAAGGCCCTGGAAAATCAGGAACGAAGCACACTTTTTTCCGGCACCTCTCCGGCAACGCATCCCTTTCTGTCTGTCTTTGAAGCAGAAGGCGTGGCGCCAGAGGCGTGGCCACTGGTATGAAAACCATGTCTCGGATTCTTCGCCGGACAATCCTCTCTTGGGACGGCCCGAAGATTTCGGGCGAAAACCCAAAGCCTAAAGAAAACCCTACAAGCCGACAAAAAACACCCTGAAGCCTTGAAGCCGCATGAATCCGTATGAAGTGTCGGGTGCCCCCACTTATACCACTTTGAGTTATAATCTTCACTCTCGTGTTGGTTGCTTTGGCCTCTTGTCGACCACACTCCGACCGGTCACCCTACTGCGGGGCCCGACCGTTGCCAGAGCTCCGGAGCATTTTCTCGAGCTCTGGCCAGGGTAAAGAGCGATGCCAGGGGTGACGAAGGGGGTTCTCCTCAAGCATCCACCCGTCCTTCGGCTCTGGCATGCTGTTGGTCTGGGGCCGAGGGTTGACGGTGTAGAGGTTGGGATGTAGATTCCGGCGTTCAACATCCAGGCCCCAAGCCCTGAAAACCTGAAGCCAAAAATCCCGAGCCGAGCGTCTTGGGCAGTTGGTCTCGGACGGTTCTCCATGAATGCACCGTCTGCAAAGCTGCTGCCAGGGAGGGGCTCCAGCCAGGCGTGCACCTCGCGTTGGCGGCTCAGGTGAACGAGGTCACAGGTGAGTGATGAGAGGCCGTGCCCAAAAACAAGCTTGGACGTCCCCCAAGCCCTGTGGAGAGAATCTGAGGAAACAGATAAAACGGCCTTAGCTAGGCAGAACCCTGTTTCCCAGGTTCAGATAGGCTCAGGAAAGACACCGAGTATGTCTGGTAGCCAGGCCCGGTGAACTCCAGATCTTCTGGTGTCATCTCCTGAAAGCAGGTCCAGGTGAGATTCTGCAGCTCTGCGATTCACAGCGTCAGCAAAAGATGTATTATGGTGTCTGGAGAGGATTGGGGTGTTTGGCTTTCCAGAATCCCATCGAAACCTGCAGAAACAAAGGATTGGACCTGGGCCCTTCTTGAGTCCTCGGTCGGGGTTCGCAAGGTAAACCCGATTGTGGGATACGCGGAGTCTCCTTTCCATCCATCATGGTGCGGATGTACCACCTGTCCAACTCGCAGATATAGCCTCGGACACTCCCCACTCCAAGGGATGGGGCTTCCCAGGTAATCGGCCCTGTGGCTCGAACAGCAGCAGCCCTTCGCAGGCTGAAGGGAGTCTCAGCGAGACAAAACACGGCCCGAATAGCCTGGGTTATGGTGTGAGGGCACTCTGCCGCCAAAGCAACACACCTGCATTCCTTCGGGCACATCCGCAAGCGAGGACGCAGGCACACGGCCTGCCTGCCTCAGACGCACAGGGATACTAGCCCTGCAACCCAAGAAGTCCCCGCAATTGCGGCCCAGCCACAGCACCCCAGCGATGGTCGCCTGTCCCACCATTTCGTGCTGGGAGCCATAGTTGCGAAAAGAGCCATCGGGCTGGATGTCCAAAGTACAGTCGTACCTGGCTCTTCTAGCTCATCGGGCAAGAGCCTTTGCTTTCAAGCTTAAGGTAACTGCGGGCATGTACCAGTGTCTGGGCGAAGCAGATACCGAAACGGCTGTGTGGAAACATGCTTCGGAAACCTTCTTGCGGGGCTGCTTGCTTGTCACGCTGACAACACTGATTATCCTTCTTGCATTTGACTCCTGGACCCCGGCACCTGCTAAGATCAGAAAGGAGAAATGCTCTGGAAGGACCTGCACCCAAACCGAATCTACGAGTGTACAGTGCACCCCATCGTTGGCTGATAGGGGCCCCTGCAAGTCTTACAACTTACAACCTCCGTTCTCCCCGTCTCAGGAGAAACAAGCAAGCCAAGAGTACTCAGGCAGCGAATATCTTCCCGCAATGGTCGCCTCAGCACGCGCTCCCTCCGGGTGTGGGATGGGCACTTGCGGCTCATGAAGTGACACCTTGAAGTACTTAAGTCCACCCCGGGCTTCTCTGTCTGCTCTTCTTATCTTCTTATCTGTCGATTTCATCGGCTTGTAGACGAGCCAGAAACAAGATCTGGGTGTTGGGGGTGCGGCATGGTGCGATGGATCGCACCAGCAACCCGGAGGGAAGTCCTTTGAACCGCCGTGCGAGATGCCTCTTGCTTGATGGATATGGCAAAGCCCCCAGACCCTATCTCCAAAGCACATTCATAGGACCTCCCCCACAAGCCCCATCTCACTCAGCTTGCTCCGAAGCAAGCCGTAATCCAAAGTAACAGGAATGCTTCGGACCACGACCCTGGCGCATACAGCCGGGTGGCGAAATGCCGCGCGGCGGTTTCGAGGTCGTGCTGCTGTAGAAACGGAGGCCCCTCGTACCTTTGAAGCTGGAATCCAGAACCCCACTGCATCACCGCAGGTCAACCTTGAAAACCTCGAAAGCCCCAACCTCAATGATGCGAAAACCCCCTCACCCTCGAAGCTGAAGCTGCTAGGCGAAAAGAAAACATGAGAGAAAACGTGAAGCCTACACCTCTGTTGCACGTTGCTGTCAACGGAAACGTGCTAGTGGACAAACAAACCTAGCTCAGAGTCTATAGACAAATTTCCAAGTGACCGAGTCCAAGATAATCCAAGCGTCCTTCCTCCTTGCCACCGGCTTAAAAGGAGGCCGGCACTTCGCAGTCTAAGCTTGACGTTCTCCTCAGAACCCAAGGCTCTCAAGCTTCTGACTTCGGGCTTTCTCACTCTCGTGATCCATTTTTCAGGTTTGGAGACTGAGCCTGGAGGCGTTGGGGCTAAGTTCCGGCCGGTTTCGCCGGACCGCTTCGCACTGGTGGGGAGACTCGCGCTGTAAGGTGATGCTGGGTGGCGTGTTTCATGTCAGCGCGGTCCGCCCCTGAGGCGAAGTGGATTTCCGCCCGCCCTCCCCACCATCAACGGTCTGTCTCTTGCTTGCTTGCTTGCTTGCCGGCATCTGGACGCATGCGCTACGCCAGAAGTCCACGTCTAGAGTCGGTGTGGGACAAATCCCGGGAGTCAGTAACGCGCTACAGGTTAGTCTTTCTTTTCCAGGGCAGCAAAAAGAACAGAACGTAAAAAAATGTAAAAAAGACAGGACGAGGTCAGCCTCTTATGCTCTCCCTTGGCCCCGCACCGCCGAGGCCCTCGAGGCTGCAGGGCTCGCCCAGCAGCCGAGCGCCGCGACGTGGGCGCAGGTGCGGCCGTCCAGGTAGGCGAAGACCAGGCTGAAGAGACCCAGCTCCTGGCTGGGGCTGTTGGGCCAGTAAGAGAGTCGGGTCGAGGTGTCTCACCGGTGCTTCTCGTACCACTAGGTACTACGGAGGACAATGGAGGACAACAAGTGTCAGTTGTCACGATACCTGCACCTCTTTCATAGCCACGCCTCTTCCTCAACTGCCCGCGATAAATGCATATGTCTGATATCAGATCCGATCTATATCATGTCATATCCGTATCCATATACATACATAGAGAAAGAGGGTCCTACCCCAGAACTGCCCTTCCCTAGCAGATCTCACAAGTCGAGGAGTCCCGCTCGGCCAAATGGTGCAGCAACCTGGGAAGAGCCGGGGTCTGAAAAAGGGTTTAGGGTTTTTTTTTGTTGAGCACCTTTTTCCGCCTAGCAATCAAGGTCGGCAGAACCCACGATTAGGGTTCTTACGGGATAGTGTAAAGGCTAAGGCTACTTTGAGGCGACTGTATTTGCTACAAAAAGCTTCTCTGCTTTGGGTCCTATAACGATTGCGATTCGGGTTACCATCAAGATTTAAGGGATTGCGTCCAAGGGATTCGACGTTTAGGGCTTAGGGTGGGTTCGGGGCGGCCAGCATGAAGATCGGGCTTGGTCTTGAGGGCATGTGCCTGAGTCGTGGAAATGAAGAGTGGCCGGAATGCAGATGTAGCTCAAAGGCTGCCACGTGTGAAGGGCAAGCCCCAGAAGTGAGGTTGGGAACGGCAAAGAGGGCCCCTTTTGGGGCAGAATCGACGGTTTCGAGTCTGCGAAGGGTGGAACTGGAAGAGCCGGCCGCGTCCGAGGCAGGCGGGAATGCATGCGGACTCGCACATGGAGGGAGGGCCTTGGGGGCTCCGGTGCGAGGTTCACAATCGAAATCTTCATACATATAGATGCATATAAACTTTTTTTATATGCAAGGATACACATGTAGTATCATATGGTGCGATAGCTGAACATGCATCGCCTGGAAAAGCTTGAACTCAAGCTACTGAGCCTCGGGCATTGGACTTCCCGACTTCAATCCGAAGAAGTCCCGCCACCGGACGAGAAATTTGTACCTCAGTTGTCCTACTATTATGGTTCTCTACAAAATAGTAGGGGAAATTAAACAAAAGATCCAAAGGACAACCCAGGTACACGATTTCATTGATGATCATTGCTCGACCTCCTACGGCAGAGCCCCGAGCCAGAGCTGCGGGCGTCAGCATCATCAAAGGGCTCCTTGTGCCTCTTTGCGCCTGTACACTAATCATTGCACTGATATACAAGATTGATACTAACAAGAACGAGAGCAAGAGAGATGGCAATGGTAACAACAAGGGTACTTGCTCTTCTCTTCATGATAGCTGGCCCGAGATGTATCGGAGCATCGACGCGCTGTCTTCGGCATTTTTCCACTCGCTGCAACTACTCTGTCGTACTCTGTCTGTCCATTGTCGCAGCAGCTCAACACAGGTCAGCACAAAACTCATTTAGCAACAAACGTTGATGCTGAGAAGCACCTGCCTGAACCCCAGCCAACAAGGCCTGCTCACGAGGCATCGATCAGTGTCGCAGTCACCTCATGCGGTCTGCTGGCAAGCCTTCAAAGCAGGGCAGATCAGCGTTCTCTCGCAATCTTGTCTCACCTGCTCTCTCTCTCTCTCTCTTTTCAGTCCGTGTGGCTTGTTTGGTCTCTTCAAGTTTCTTGCCTTCAGGGCATCCATGAAGTGCTGGCAGGAGGTGGCATCGCTCGACGACTTGAGGCACTGCGCCAACTGGTCCTGCTGGAACTGGCACGTGTTCTGGGCCTGGGCTTGAGGAGGTGCGCCCTCGGTGCGGTGGACCACCTCTGTCTGACGGGGCCCCATCACTGCATCCACCGCGCGGTTGGCCACGGCCATGCCGGTACCCATGGCCATGCCTGAGGCCATGGAGCCCATGAGGCCCGACAGCATGCCCCCACCAGCTGGGGCGGTCGCTGGCGGAGCTGCTGCGGGCGCGGCGGCAGGCGGCGGAGCACGGTGCTGCGCTGGTGGCGGCGCCTGCGCGGCCGGGGCCGCGCGCTTCGGTCCACTGCTGGAGGTACGTGCGCCGGAGCGAGGCATTGTGCTTCTCGGCGTCTCGAGGATGGGAATCGACTACGGGTCTGGGCCGTCAAAAGTCGCTGGGTGTGCATCCCACTTCATCCCCCACAGCGGTGCAAACACACGACTGCAGCTAGGCCATGTCTAGGTTGTAAAAAGCAGGCATCATCTTCACAGCGCCGAGTCGGCGCACTCCCTCAAGCTGCGCCATGTGACTGCTGCTCGGGTCGTGCTTCTGCGGCCCGTCATCTGTCTCCCTGGCAGGGCTGCAAACAAGCACGACGTGATACGACGTGACTCTGATGTCTCTTGTCTGCTGTTCTCTTTCTACCAGTCTCCGAGGCCAGGGCGCCGTGAGCCGCTCCTGCTTTGCTAAGCACGGCCGAGCCGAATGAAGTGAGCTGAGAAGGACACAGAGAGAGACTCAGGCTCAGGGCTCCTTCGTGGCCATCATCTTCTCGCTGACGACACCCGTCATCACCGCCAGAAGGCCCCAATTCTGCACAGCAGAAGCTAGCAGTGTGGCTCCGAGTTCACTGCCCATGGTTTTGCGTCTGGCCTTCATTCCTTCTTCTTCTCTGAGAAATTGAATGGAGTTCAAACCCTTCTCCCTAGCAAGGCTTGCAGCATCGACACCGCCTGCTTCCCGGCTGCCATGTGTGCTTCGTGTTGGCATGTCAGCAACCCCAAGAATTGCCAGGTCTCTGGGGCGCACACCGCGAAGATGTAGAAGATCACTGCCACAAACCTGCGCTTTCGGGTCGAGGGTCTAAGGTTTGAAAACCTTGAATTGAAACCTCGCACGGGAAAGCTTTGGGGTTGGCAAATCTCGGAATTCGAGGCCAGGCCCGCTACTGTCGACAACTCGCAGGGAATACCGAGCCCATGAGGATCGTACTGTTCAGGGAAAGGTCTGGGAGGCCTCTGCAAGCACACCCATCCAGCTCACACCATGGACCCTTCTCAAACCCTGCAGAACCCTCAAAATGAGGCCTACTCGTTTTGAACCCTGAATGTACTGTGCCTGCTTCCTGGGCTCATGCGGAAGAGCGGCGTGAACCTCGGAGTCTTTCGCGTTTGCCACGTGTCCCAGATGGGGCAGCACAGGGTTTGTCTTGCGGGGTTTGTGGAGTTCTCATAAGGATTCTATAATACGGCGAGCCTCAACCTAAACAAATGGAAAAGGGCTTTTGGATACATCATGCTAAATATTTGTGTGAATAGCTTCCGAGTTCCTTGCGGGGTTCCAGCACGGCTCTGAGGACCGGGCCCCATCAAACTCCAGCAGGTGATTGACTCGAACAGCCTCAGAAAGCCAAAGGCAGACGACGGGAGTGCCGTGGCCTGAAGACATCGATGTGTGTATATGTATACGTACGTGTCTACCTATCTGTCTGCATAGAAATAAACACATATACACATACACGTACATAGCATGTACATAGACATAGACATATGCTTATACTTCTACATATACTTGTATATCTCTATATGTACATATACACATGTGCACCTATATACATATATACCATGTAACTGTATACATATATACACAGATACACGTCTAACTATGTACAAGAGTACATATAAATACAGACATATAAACATGTGTACATGCATCATACATACATTCTCGTGTGTGTGTGTGTGCTCATACATATACGTCTACATATCTAACCATATTATATTCATGTTTACTGGTTCATTCAAGTTGCAGTGCGGCTGCTCGTAGTCTCAGCTAGTGTCCCAACCGTTCCGTATCGCACTGATGGCGTGGGTCGAAGTGTCACGTGTTGCTCCGCATTCCGGCCACAAATTGCAGTGCTCTAACCATATCTTCATCACCATCATCATCGTCATCGTCAACGCTCCGTGGGTCTGGCCCTTGCGACAAGAAGCTCGTAAAAGTATGTTTAACGAGAGTGGCTGAACCCCGTAGTTTTTGCGACAGCCCGCATCAGTGTCTAAGCCACTACATCGAACAAGTCTCAAGACGATTTAATGCCCGACATCGCCCAACCGAGGCAGGATGGTTACCCAAACATTTACCAAAGTATGACCTGGGAGACCAAACCACACATCGGATCGTGATTGGGCGTGTGATTGCAGAGGTCCCCATGTCGGGTGTTCTCTCCGCCACTGCCTCCTCTATCTGTTTCCTGACCATGGTTCGCTTTCCCACTAGACTCACCCAGGTTAAAGACCCGGCTTGACGCACTTGCAGACGGTTGTCATTGAAGAGTTCGAGCGGTCGCCCGAGACCCGCCGAGTATCTGACACGAACATGCTGGGCATCACCCCGTCGAACATCACCTGGCACGGGTGCTCTCGGCCTTTGGTCCAGAGCCCTCTACTACTACTACTACTACTACTACTACTACTACTACTACTACTACTACTACTACTACTACTACTACTACTGCCAGTACTGCCACTACTACCACTACTACCACTACTACCACTTCTACTACTACCACTACTACCACTACTACCACTACTACCACTACTACTACTAGTTATCCCTGTTATCACTAGTGTTGCTAGTAGTATTACCGTCACTACTACTCTTACAAGTATTACGAGTATTTCTATGTATTCGTCTTACTATTGCTATTACTGCCATTGACATATCTTATCATTTTCCTTGTTTCTGAACATTCTTAGGACCATTACGATTATTTCTGTTATCACACTGCCCTAATACTCTTGTTATTCCTACTAGTCTCATTATTCTTACTAGTCTTAGTGTTCTTACAAGTACTACTATTCGTAACATTGCTGACGGTTATTGACTTTAGTGTTGTAATTACATGTTCCACACTACTATCATGACTTATTCTTACTGTCGTTGCTATTATAATCATCAATATTATTGTCACGACTACGATTACGCTCATTAATACTGTAACAATTATGACTATTACTACTATTACTACTATTGCTACTATTGCTACTACTACTACTATTATACTATTACTACTATTACTACTATTACTACTACTACTACTACTACTACTACTACTACTACTACTACTACTATTACTACTAGTACTACTAGTACTACTAGTACTACTACTACTACTACTACTACTACTACTACTACTACTACTACTACTACTACTACTACTACTACTACTACTGCTACTGCTACTATTACTACTATTACTGCTATTACTACTATTACTACTATTACTGCTATTACTACTATTACTACTATTACTACTATTACTACTATTACTACTATTACTACTGATACTACTGCTACTGCAAGTACTATTGTTACCGTTATTGTTACTCTTATTACCATAATTACTATTGTTGCTGTTATTGCTACTGTTGCTCCTGTTGCTATTACTACCGCTATTGCTGTAATTACGACAACTACTTACAATATTACCATTACTACGATCATTACGGTAGTTAATTACTATTATCACTATTACTACGATTATTGCCGTTATTACTGTTGTTACTATGGCTGCTACTATGAGACTTATGAACTTTATGAATTTGTGACTATTATGATTTCAATGATGATTTACCTTAGCTACTACTATTCTTATGATCAGTATGCTTCTTGAGACTATCATTCGCATTATTGTTGTTGCTGTTATCGTTAGTACCGTTGTCAATGCTATTGCTATTGCTGTCATTACTTCTGCCTCTACTGTTACGACCGTTGTTAGTGTTATTCTCTCATTCTTGTGATAACAGGGACGAGACTGGACTCCTGAGATCTGAAAACACGCGCCCAGGTCGCACGGACTTCCTCAGCCTTCGATCCTTCCGGCAGGGGATGTGGCCATGACAAGACAACGTGCTGGCTACCAGGGCTCAGAGCTTGCGGTTCCGGGCTTACGGTTCCTTTAAGGGTTTTGGGGGAAAGTTTCGGGAAGGGGTAAGGTATGTGCCTGCTTTGCTGAATTAAGAGGCCACGTCCATCGAGAAGCCGGCCTTCGTCAGACATCTCTTCCTCAGACATGCCCAGGCACCTGGCACAAGCACGCGGGAGCTGAGAGTCGAAATCTGCGTGACGAATTTACATTAAAGACTGCATGTATTCCCGGAGGCATCCGTCCTCGCACACAGACCCTAGATCCCAAATCGCCAACAGCATAGAGCAAATCAACTCTAAAACCCAAATCCGAAGCCCTAAGCCGGAAGGTATCTCGACTGAAACTGCAACTGCTTCTTTATCTGCCACACCTGGCGGTCAGAATCGCACAGGCATACAGCAGCATGAAGAGGAATATGAGCACCTGAGTACCGAGTTGTGCAGTTGCTGGAAGCTCCGATGTCGACCATAGGAGTAGCATACTCCTCAAGAGGCAAGAGGGGAAACCCCCCGAATTTTTCACACTCGGACAGGCTCATACTAGGCAAGGATAGATGCGACAGTGAGACACGGTCAACTTCCGCCGTTCTCCGTGGATCCTTCAGCTCAGTTGTCTCGAAACTATCCCAATTGAATGCAGTGAGGGGCCTGAAAGGGAGAAGGCCCCTACCACAAGATCTCTAAGAACCCACGCGAACCACGGACAGAGACCACAAATCAGCCCGCTCAATCAGGGAGCTCTCACTGGAACTTGAAAGCTTTTGTGGAGCTCTCGGCACCATTGGGCTTTTGCGTCGTAGGAGGAATAGGAGCTGAAACCACCGGAGAGGCGGCTTTGCCGCCTTTGGCCTTGCTCTTCCCACTCTTGCCTTTGGCAGTTCCGCCTCTCTGGCGGCCCTTTCCGGAGGGCTGGTAGCCTCCTTTGCCCCAAGCTGGATAGTGCCATTCTCCTCCATCGTAGGAGGAATCCCAGGCGCAGTGGGGCCAGGCCCACCATTCACGTCCTTGATATTCCCAGCCGCCGGCGTGCTGCCACCAATCGCCACGGCTGTTCGCCTTCTTCTTCCGCTTCTCCTTCGGATCCTCTATCTTTAGGTCATCTTCCACATCCGAGACGGTGCGGACAGGAGACCCAACCACAACCGGTGCCGCTGGCGGCATGGCCGGAGCTAAGGTCGGCGGCGAGGGCGGTGGGCTCGGGGGCACATCCGGAGGTGGTGGTGGTGGCATCATGGTGTTCTCTGGTGGTGGCGTAGGGGGCGGTGAAGGCACATGCGACCCAATCGGTGCAGCAGTTGAGACTGGCGCTAGCACTGGTGTTGGCACGTGCATCTGCACAGACGTAGGCGGCACCGGAAGGAAGGCAAAGGGCTTCAACAAGTACCGCTTCCCGCAGTGCTCCAATATGCGGGGAGCTGGAAGCGGGTCCCGGACATTCAAGGGGTTTGCCAATCGATTGCGCAGCATGCTAGCAAGATGCGGTACCGAGAGGCCAATCATGTGGCAAATGTGGTCAGCCAAAGCGTCTGCCACATACGGCGCATGGCAAAGCACCTCGAGGAGCATGTGGCAGTCATCCAGTGCGTTGTGCGCCTTGAACTTTCCTTGGCCGACTTCTGAACCCCTCCTAAAAGTTAGTTAAACTTTTGGCCTCCTTGTTATAATTAGTATAGAAACCCCAAAAGTTAAAGTCCTAAGAGCCAAGACTCGCTTCGATTCGCCGACATACCTCTGATGCATCTCCGCCAGGGCCAGGCTCATGTGCCGGCCCCGGTACTCCGCCGCCACTGCCGGATTGCCGTAGCTTTGCTTCACGGCCGCCACTGGGTCCGCGTACATCAGCCGTGGACACCAAGACATGTCCAGGCGAAGACGGTAGATCTCTTTCTTCAAAACAAACTCGTCCAGCGCTGCTCCGTTGTGAGCGAGGAGCACGACGTTCCCTGTTCCCCCGGCAGCACGCTGGAGGAAAGGAACCAACTCGGAATGCCAAACTTCCTCGAAGAATGGCAAGCCCATGTCCTCGACAATTTCGCGGTGGCCATGATCCTCTGCGAAGCGGCGCGCTGCATGGGACCTCACGTCCTGCCAGTTGAACTGCGGTCGGCATCGCACGCTAAAGCTTTCGCCTGTGATGACATCGATGGCTGAAAACTCAATAATTTGGCATCTTTCTTTCCACTCCTTACTTGTTCTGCATCCCAGACCGAACAAAGGTTAACCATTGGGACTATGTCATAGGGATATACAGAAACCCAAAACTGGATAAAGGTTACTTACTCCACTACTAAGATTCCCACTGGTTGGAAGTCTCGACGAGGCCACATGCCTGGTATGACCCTCTCGGGTTGTCATGTATGCACTCCATGTCGAAAACGACCACACCGGCATGGAGCTGCAGCTGCACGTCACGTGCCAAGGGGGCCTGTGCGGATGCCCCTGTGGCAGGTACGGGGTACGCGTGAGAAAACATAGGCGGGAGCGGCGGCACGAAGCATGCTTCGCGCCCAGCTCGGAGAAACATTTGCTGCATCGGCATTGCTTGCAGCATGCTGCACAGTTGTGTTCGCAACTGTTCCTGGGGCTTCTCGTCTCTGAACATCGAGTCTGACTCATTCCTGCGACTTCTCGACTTCTCTCTTTTTCTAGTTGAATGCGCTTGGGACTTGGCACATGATGGCACATGCTTGCTGCGGCAAGTCTGCTCAAATTGATACGTCGGTAAAGCTGAATGAGACGGGCCCGGCGACAGGTTTGGCTTGACTGAAGTGCCTTGTGCTGAGCTGCTGAATCTGAATCTGAGTCTGACAGGAGCTTCGGTTGTCGTGGGACTGCATCAAGAGTCACGAGATTCACAGAAGGTCTGAGACTTGAAACTCTCACACCCCGATGCCTCACAAGCAGGCTTGGCACCGCACCCAGAACATGCCTTGCAGGGCCTGACTCGACCAGGGTTTCGGTGCCCGAAAGACTTGCTAGAGTTCCTAGAGTTCCGGGCATGAAACTCCCTACAACCCCAATAGCACCACTATACAACCCTGCAAGAACCTGAGAACAAATTAAAACCTTAAAACACATCAGATGGCTTCTGGAACTTTTCAAGTCTTTTGGACGGTCGTCTAACAAGGGCTGGTCTGCAGCGCATGTCTTGTGTTGTGAAGGCCGCATGTTTGGGAGAGCTGTGCAATGGCTTGGACGCACGGTTTAGGGCCGTGAAGGATTCAGGGAGTTTAGAGAACGGGGGCAGGGACCAGCCACCTTGATGACTCCAACGCAACCACTCCGCCGCAGTCAACTCTGGATTTGAGCTCAACGTGTCGGGTCTGCAGGCTTTGAATCTTGTACCCGCGCCTCACCGATGCCGACAGCGAGGCTGTACAGCGGCGGGATGATCTTCACCTGAAAGAATCGTTTGAGCTTGCTTGCTTCGCGCTTCGTGCAGCCCTTTTAACTTTTGCATATCACTTCATCGCCAACAACAGGAGGAATTGTGGTGGCGCGTATGCATCGTCGTTAGCAACAACCATAGCAACGGAACGCGCAGGCCCTCATCCGAAGTCTGCAACCAAGCTCGTCAAAGATCTCGGCATTTTTCGCAACTGGTAATTTGGAGTAAGCTGGTTTAGCAACGCAGCACTTGTACAAAGAACTTGTGCCGGAGGTTCGCTCGCCTTCGGTGATCGAACTCCCTTGGCACTTAATTGGCGTTGCTTGGCCTCAAATGGGCCAAAAGATTCACACACAAAACCTCAAGCACAGAGGCTGAAGATCCAAGAGCCGATTGTTCAATTCTTATCAAGCTTCATATCTGAACTCAAGGGACCGTGCCAACTGTGCTGGATCTGGTTTGCCAGGAAAGGCCTTCTCAAAGAAGGGCTTCGCTGACGAGTCCCGAAGAACCAAAACTTATTGAATTGTGCAAAAGGTCCGGCCCAGTAGCCTCCCTATCTACGCTCATTGAATCCGAAACACCCTGCACGTCCTTGCTCTCCTAGGCGGCCTCCTTCCCCTCCAAATTCACAATGTCCGGCTTCGACATCGAGGCATCCTCCTCCTCGTCCTCACCTGGAAGGCCGTCCAGCTGCTTCAGTTCATCCTCGGTGAACATGAACCTCATGGCCTTGCGGATGATGGCCAGGGAGGCCATGAAGAACGGGAACACCACCGACGTTTCCTTGATAGCTTTCAACCCATACAGAATTCCAAGACAGATGACCTGGACGACGGTGTACAGGTGCACTCGGCTGATGGGCAGCTTCTGGATGTAGTGGTACTGTGGGTACTTCGCCGGGTCCCAGATGAGCCACAGCTTCAAGCGGTCGAAGAGGTTGTTGCCGGTCAGGCTCGCGATTCCCATGTAGAAGAACACGCCCTGCAGCACGGCCCGGGGAAGGAACTTCAGCACTGGTGCCAGGAAGAGTGCTGAGCCAATGAGCACGTGAATCCTTAGTTGCTGGGTTCATAGTTCGTAAGCCCAAACAAGTCAGGTGTAAATTCAGTTGTACAGATAGTGGATAATATAGGTGTAAAGCGTACTCATTCAGCTACTAAGGTTCAAGAAGTTGGTAGCACGCTGTTCCACCACCTTCGTAGGCACCTTGCGCTCTCCTTCCGGAAGCTGCTTCACCTCGTAAGTGGTCAACGAGATTACGTGGGTGATGCTCGGCACCGTGGAGGCCACGGACAGCGGCAGGCCCAGCACAGCACAGACAGGCAGCGTGAGCGCTCCCCGAACAAACCTGAGACCCTCTTAAGGAGGAAAAGACAAGAAGATGCTTGTTGTGGACCCCTTACTAAGATACTAGGAAACCCCAAGCCTAAAAGGCAAAAGGGACTCTAACTTCTCTGAAGCTGCAAGTCCAGGTGGTACGCAGCCGGCTTCTTCAGACCGTTGGAGGGTCTGTTCACGATCACACTGGTGAGATTCTGATCCAGGTAACCTAACACTGCGAAGCCAATCGCCTCGGTTGTGATTGAAGTGACGCTAGTTGCTTGAGGTGACGCTAGTTGCGAATATGTTCGCCTACAACCTTGTAGCCCCAATCTACAAGGGACCAGAAGCATGTCCTCTTATCAAGCCGCCGGAAGGATCGCATAAGCAATGCCCCAAGCTGGGAAGGGGCGGTCCATGCCGGCGGGATTAATGATCCACGGCCGCTTGCTGCCATCGGACAAGCTCAAGTTTGGCGAGAAGTCTGCGTCCACCTGCAACATCCTCAGGCCTGTGTCGTTGGAGTAAATGGCAGCCAAAGCGGAGCCACTCACCAAGGCGATGGTCACTGCGAAATTGGCCGCAAAGTTGCGAACGAATCGGAAAGTCCAGGGGCTTCGGCGGAAGCTGGACAAGTATGTTGCTAAGCCAAATGTCCAAAGGAACAAGAGGGCTTCAAACATGCAGTTCGTCAGCGTCAGCCTGCTTTCCGTAAAATTCTCGATGATTGGCCGGGCTCCGTCGATGATGAAGATCAGCGAAATTAATCCTAGACCGTTCAGCAACCCCAGTTACTTCTTCAGGTTGGTTAGTAAAATTGTAATCGAAACCCAGAATATCAAAAACAAACCTGCATCACTGCACAAGCTAGAATCCTGCGAAGATGTCTTCGCTGAACATCGTCACGTGCTTCATGAGCGCGCACAAATCGAAGACCGCAACCAGGACGGTGAAGAGGGAGCACCACATGCATGTCCAGAAATAAAACGGCATGAATTCCACGTCCACGGCAACTGCCAAGTCATAGACGACAAGCGTGTAGGCCAAGAACGGACCAGTAGCCCCAAGAATCGAAAGGGGTTGGCCGGAAAATGTTGAGAAGATCAAACCGCTGATACATGTGCTCATAATCATTTCCATCACTCCGAACTGGCCGTTCGTGCCGTCAAGGAACCGACTGCCGAAAGTAATCGCAGGGGCAAGGGCTGCGATGAACCTTACTGCCACGACTGGAAAATACCCAAAAATAAACGCTACACTTCCCAAATTGTAGCACTTTAGAAGAATTCACTAGCTTCAGACAAAGGTTTGCATATTGCCAGACGAAGGAACAGATACAAGATGGACGACACCGATTTCTGGAAGTTCTCCGGATTGAAGGCATCCGTCCAATCACTGCAATAAAGCGGCGCTCGCCTGCGGATATCGAGTCGCAGGCCCCCACCAAGCTTGCCAGTGAAGTCTAAAGGACCGTAATCCTTCTTGGGTGCATGTGCGATGTTTCCGGACTCGTAGCGGTACACAGCCTCGGCCTCCGCCATGGTATAGTTGGGGAGAGAGGAAGGGCAAACAGAGAAACCAAGGGATGAGCCCTGTGCCGAAAGACCTCGAGCCAAAGAGGCCAAGCGGCGACCCAAAGTTGTGAAGTTCAGCAAGACAAGGACTTGAAGGCTGTGTTTATCGTGGGTGGACAAAATCGTGCATGACCACAGGAAGAAGGGCATGACATGTTGACTGACTCACTCCCCTCACCCCTCTAATGTCAATGTTGACGATGCAGATACGTGACCATTCGCAAGCATGCCGCCATTAAGGGCGGTTTGACATCAATGCTAAGATTCAGGATTGGGCAGGGATGGACTATAATCAAAACTCGATGCAAGATTTTGTCCATCCACAGTATGGGACAAGAACAACAAGAAGCTTCCCGCTAATAGTGCGCGACACATTCATGGACACAGCGGCCTGCTACAATCTACGTTGCATATGGTCCCTATGTTGGGGGGCTTGCAAGATAGACCGCTGTACAGCACTGCTCCCATCCCCCAGGCTACGTGGCTGCAACATGAGATGTTCAGGATGAAGTCAGGTTTCGTGAGGCAGTTGGCGCTTGCACGTGAGGTTTGCGGCTGCAGGCACCACAGGCCCAACTGTGATTCTGACAATCCTGCCCCTGTCAAAGCTAAGCTTCACGCGATGCGAATGAGACGGGCAATGCGCAACCTAGGGCACTGGAGACAGGCCTCGCAACCTCGCCGGCAGAGCCTAGCTTACCAGACGCGCAGCAGGGCCCCGGCAAGCGGAGGAGCTGCATCACTTGGAGGATGGAGCTCTTGGAGCTCTTCTGGCCCGACAGCCTCCGGTCCGACGCGTGAGATCGAATCCAGAGCCCCGTTCCCTAAGCCCGTCAAAACCCGGAACCTACAGTACGGGTTCCCACTGGAATGGGAAACCTCCATGTCACCGACCCGAAGCCAAAAAAGCGACGCACGAGAACAACCTGCACACACAGCGTGGAAACCCCCAAACGACTGTAACCACATGTCCCCGAACACCAAGTCTAAGTCGCAGGCACACTAATCAACGGCATGACCTCGGCTCCGGATCGGATGTCCGTTGGGCTTGAGGCTAGGCAAATTAAATGTGTCTGGGTCTTAAGTTTGGGGCTTAGCGTAGGCTTAGGGCCTTGGGGAGGGTTTTGGACACGAACTTTGGCATGTAGAGAGTAACAGGAGTAAGAACGTCTGCACAGTAACTGGTGGTGTTGCATTGATGATGAAAGTAGCAGCAAAAGCACCAGCGATAGGCGGAGTAGGAGGACAAGGGGGCAAGGAGAAGGAGGAGGAGGAGGAGAAGGAGGCTGCTGCTGTTGCTGCTACTGTACCAGAACTAGCAAACTAGTACAGTAACTGTCGTCGTCTTCGTCGTGGTAGTCGTCGTCGTAGTAGAACACAAGTTGACTGACTACCGCATGATGATGTCTCGAGCTGAGCACAGTTCCCAGAGGTCCGTTGCTCCACAGAGAACGATGAAGAGGTCGAACAAGTTTCCCAAGCTGCCTGGCAAGCTTTGCTATTGTTTTTAGCTGTGGGGTGGCGCCTTCGGGGAAGCGGAATTTGGGATCAAGCTCGAGGGCCCAAAGCTGCTCAGCCGGCCGCTGAGGTTGGGGCTGAAGTAAGAGAGACCATAGCCTAAGCCAGCTGAGGAGCTCATGGAGACAGCATCTCGAGCTTCGGGCTTCGGGCCAGAAACCTCAGCGCGTTAACGGCTGTGTTGTGAGCTCCAGGCGGGCCATTCGGATCGCCTGCCTTGGGTGGAAGGCAGTCAAGCTCTCATGACGCCTGCCGCAGTCCGACACATCAGACTGAGGAGGTCGAAGGCGTGAACAGTCTAAAGAGTCTAAAGGAATTTGAGGTTCAGGGAGCGTGGGGAGTGAAGTTGGGGCCTATCAGGCCAAGTTGATGGTCACATATTCCAAATCACCGCAACTTTCACATCTGCGAATCCTCAACGTAGTTCAAACCATCTGACCGAGTCCACTCTCCTAAGTGCGGCTCTCTGCTCCGAAGATGATCAAGATCACGTGCTCGATGGGTGCCTGCGCAAGGGTGTGCTTTCCGTTGCAGGCGACCTCCACTGCAGCTGCTCTAGCTAGACTCTCCTGGATCAGCGCTTGCTAACTGAATCTTCAGGGATTCAGCATTGCAGCAGGTGCAGGTGGGAAATGAGGTGATGGGTGAAGCAACTAAGCAACCCCTTGGAAGAGCCGGCTGGGCGTACCCAGAGTCCCGATCGGATGTCGGACTCCAAGCCTTCGGGGCGAAAAACAGAAGACTCAAAGGCCCCCCAAAGTGGGACGTGTGGGGGCCAGGCCGAAGAGCACCGCATTGAGGACGATCACGGCCGCGACCACGGTCTGTGCCCACCTCTGCAGCACCACCCTTGGAACCCTTGGGGAACCCTTGGAACCCTCAAAGAGAGAGCCGAAGGAGCCCAGAGAGAGCCGGAGGTGAGAGCCGAGGTCTTCGCGTGTGCTCAATCCAAGCGTAGGGGCCGGAGCTCTCCTCCTGGTCGTCGAAGAGGAGCTCCGCCAGGTTCTTCTCCTCGTAAGTTCAGGCCCGCGCGCCACGGCTCAACTGCTGTTCACAGGAACTCGCGCGCAGCAGGCGTCGCCTCCGTCAACGTCTTCGGGATGTTCATCCTGGGCCAGGTCTTCATGTCAGACGAAGCCAGCGATCGACCCCAGTTCAGGCCAGGGCTTCGTGCTCGGAAAGAGCGGTAGATTCAGATCCTCGTGCTCCTGCAGATGGCTGCTGCCCCGATGCTTTCAGCGACCCACGGGCTTGGAGCTGGTCTCAGTCAGTGCCTCCTCGTGGTCGGCCTGGAACTCCCATCCCCGCCTGGGCTCCGAGCTAGCAGGGTTTGACGGACCATGCACATGCTGCAGCCGTTTCTCCGCATGAGCTCCATCACATCACCCCGCGTGATGGGACCAAGCTGAAACCCGAACAGCTACGAAGTGTGAAACAATGGCTGGGCCATGTGACACTGCTCTCTCGCAGTGTGCGCAGTGCGTTCTGCGAGTTCCGGTCGGAGGATCTCAAGAAACCGCAGGCGCCGCGATTCGGAGAGCTGCCGACCTTGCGAACTGGTCATGACTCGACAGGGAAGCGACAACAAAAACACAAGCAACGTGATTTGCGATGCCAGTAACACATATCGCGAGAATCACTAACACTACCCACCGCCAGCGCCGCAAGCATCACACACCACGACCCAGAACGCCATCACCAAGTACCCATTCACCAGCATCATCTTCATCATCACCATCAGAAATCATAACGATCATCACCATCATGGTTGTGCAGGCGAGGGGTAGCAACCATACGACTACCACTTACCAAACATCGCCACACTGCCTCAGCAGCCCAGGTCTGCCAGGCGAAGGCCCTGCGATACCCGTTGCTGCGCCTTCGAGGGTGAAAGCTCTTGCTGCCCAGGGCTGTTTGTTTTCGGGCCACTCCACTCTGCATGAGTATTCAGGGCCTTGGAAAGGCAGGATTTCGGCTGCTACGCATTAGCTTGCTCTGTGCCCGCTGAGCTACAGATGTGCGGCGGGCTGCTGTGTTGTAGCAGCTTTGTGTTTCTGGATCAGGGCTTCGCGGGTTGGCAAAGTTCCAAACTCCCGTATTTGCACTAGTACTAGTACAAGTGCTAGTACTTGGTGTGGTGGTGGTGGTGGTGGTGGTGGTGGTAGTAGTAGTAGTAGTAGCAGCAGCAGTAGGAACACTGGCAACAACAGCATCAAAAGCAATGTCGGCAGTCGGAAGGGAACAGAAGCTGTTGCCGTCGCCGTACATGCAACTGTTGCAGTGAACATCCCTTGGAGAATCAATCCCCCGACGGTTCCAGATCTCGAGGCCCGAAACTCTGCGTTCCCGGTGCATTCCCAGTGTTCTGCATGTTTTCTCCCTACTATATGCTCCCAGTCCTGCTATCTTTCACGACTGTTCTTTCTCTGCCATTACACTTCCTTGCAGGGCAGTACTATGTATTCTGCTGGTCTTTAAAATTCGAATTTTGTCTCTTCCTGCATGTCTATAAAACCTGATCGTGTTGCAGCTGTTCTTGAAATCACTATGGTCACTATTAGCATCGTGTTCTCGCTCTCCGACCTCTGATTGCTCGTCTTCATGTTCCCATCTGAGAATCTCCAAACCCGGCCTTGGACTCCGCCTCCTGAGCATCGGCCTTCCTGGGGACCACTTCCAAATAGTTACTATGAGTATGTATATGCATGTATGTACGTGTATACGCATATATATATATATATATACAGAATACAATGTAAAATGAGAGAAGCTGCATATACATTCACAGTATCACCTTACTCATTTGCTACGAAGTCTGGGATCCCAAGTCAATCCGATTGTCAGATTGCTACTCCTCCCACTGTCGCTGCTGTCTGATTATTGATACTCTTCTTTAATTACTGGCATTTTAAACCCCAAAACGTCATCCAAAGACCTACACCCCTGCAGCTGGAGCTCAGAGTGACAGTAGTCGGAAACTCATCACCAAGACAATAATAGCCAACGGCAACTCAACCATACTCTCAGCACAATTCACGCATCTTCCCGGTGGTAAGAACTGTAGTCACATGCATTCGCAAAAACTGGCATTGATAATCCTTACCTATCCTTCCAAGTGCATATTCAACACCATCAAGCTCGCAACGATACCGAACATAGCAATGGTTAGTAAAGATCTGCCCTAATCCCCAAACCACTATTAGACCCTTCCAAGCCCTCATGAACCCCATTGAATCCCACGAAACCCTGAAAGCCTAACCCCTGGAGCCTAGACCCTAAACTGAAACCCTTAAACCCTGAGCTAAACCCAGAACCCCCAAGCCCAAAGCCTTGAGCCCTAAACCCGGAACCCAAACCCCTAAGCCCGAACCCCTACGTACCCGAAACCCCAAACCCTATGAACCCCTAGACTAGACTTACACTCCAATATACTATAATATAGTCTAACCTATCCTAATCAGCTGCTTCGTCGTCGAGCTGCGCAGCCGCCTCCTGGAGCCTCAGCTCAAAAGAGAGAAAATCACCCCCTTTTTAGGGCTGAGGGTTTAGGGCTCCTAAGAAGGAGTTCGAAGGTTCAGGGTTTAGAATCTCCCTCTTTAGGCGCGCAGAAAGGATTTCTAAAAGGCTTTCAAGCTTAGGATTTACTATTTAGATAGGATTCTTTAAGGCTCCCAGCAAGGTTGAGGGTTTAGGATTTAGGATCCCTGTCTCAGGGCTCCCGAAGAATCTCCAAGGTTCAGGGTTTAGGAATTGGAATGAACTTCATCTTAAGGCTTCCAAACAGGAGCTTAAGAAAACTCCCATGTCTAAGTCGCGTACAACAGAAGCAGGGTCAGTGCGACTCGTAAAAGCAAACTCATGGTCCTCACCTTCACTCAAGGACCAATAGCTACAAGTGCTGTCTTGACATCTCTAGAAGTTCAACGTCGTTTATGCAAGACAAGATACCCCAAGCTCTTAAACGCTAACCCCCGAACCAATAAACTTTTAGACCCCCAACCCCCAACTTCCCAAACCCTAACCCCTGAACACCGTAGATCCCGAAACCCCTAGTAGGGCTCTGCCGGGCAGCCGTTTCATCTCCGCAGGCTGCCAGGCGTATGCCGCCTCCCCAGCAAGACATTGGAGAAGAGTCCCTTACAATAACCCCCTTCTGGTACCTGGCACCCCCTTTCTAGTAGGTCAATCCAGTACAAAGACGGATACTGAAGGGCAGGAGCGTCCAAGGCCCTGATAAGATAAGGACGCTCATGCCAATGCTGCATCCTTGCAGTCACGTCGTGCCCCTATAGTAACGCTCAAGAGGGCAGATCACGGGACCGGGGGCGGGCGCCTATGACACATCAACTGTAGCTTTGAAAGCTTCATATGTGTGATAGTGGAGTTGTCGTCTCAAAACCATATTACGGTAATTATGTGACTGATCTGTTGTCAGAACAGCTGTCACAACAGCGTGATACTTTTTCACTTCTAAACATATTACTCAGTTTGGCTATCATGTCTCATGTTCTAGTACAAGTGCTCCTGCTTATCTAGATCAACCGCTAAATATCACAAGTCCACGTCCAGAACTCTGGCATAAGGTCACCATTGGGAAAACCCTACATGCACCCCACAACATCTTGCAGCTTGCAGTAACAGAGAGTACTGGGCGATTTGCAGTGTGGTTCATAGTAGTAGTGGTAGTAGTAGTAGTAGTAGTAGCAGTAGTAGTAGTAGTAGTAGTAGTAGTAGTAGTAGTAGTAGTAGTAGTAGTAGTAGTACTAGTAGTAGTACTTGAGATCTCCGGAACTTCCTCGAGTCTGGGCCTCTGGAGCCACACCCAGCGGAGACAATGTGTCTTCTGCCTGGGGCACACTGCCAGAAGCTCTGCCGTTGTAACCCTCCAGCACTCAATAGATCCCATCCCATCTCAGCCACGCAACCGCATCGAAGGAAGCCACAAATTCTGAACCAAAGACTCTTGCAGGCAATTCACGCCGGAGAAGGCTGCGAAGGAGCTCAGGGGCAACCGCCGCCGCTGTGAATAGGTCTCCTTAGCCCACAGCTTCGTACTTGGAGCGAACGCTCGGGATTTCCCTGAGTTCATACTGAGTAGAAGGGGGAGGCAGGGGAAAAAAAAAGGCACGAAATCGATTGCAAAAAGATCTCCGCACAGCCCGACGCTTCGCAGTTATATCCCTGCACAGATGCGAAATCCAAATACACAAAGCAGGGCTTCCGTTCATCACCGCTTGGTGAGCGTACACAGATGAGACAGCCGACGAACGTTTGTGATATGTGAGGCTTCCTCTGCAGATACCACAAGTAGGAGTAGATAGTTCTTATGAGAAGATCCACGGACACATTTAATGATATACTTCGTTAATTTTAATAGAAACCACACACAGCACTGCCCTGCAAAAAAAGCTCAGGATGTGCGACACCACGTCGCCAGCTGGTGCCCAGCACTCTCTGCAGTATGACGAGAGAGATGTCAGCGCCACAAAACAACATCCGTAACCGCAAGCCCCAAACACTGAGCCGACCCTACATTCAACGTGCTGCCAGGCCGCTGAGAGCCAACTCGGCTGCACGAAGATGCTGCGCAGCTCGGGCGTCCAGTTCTCTATGCACCCTTCCAGAGACCCTTGCCTGGCCTCGTCCTTCTCCTGAGCGCTTTTGAGGATTTGAAGCTTCTAGGAAAAAACCCTGTCTGCGGGGAATGTCCAGCAAGAGGAAACCCGATTTCCACGGCTCCCCCCGGCAATCCAATGCAGCTGAGAGGCCACTACCACCGCCCGGGTTTGGCCCTCGGAGGACGCCTGGTGCAGGTCGTTCTGGCAGTTTCGGCAAAAAAGGGCATCTTCGCTTCGGTACGGCGGACAACGACCCTGGCGCACCCCACCGAGACAGCTCTGACTGCGTCACATCAACTTGTTTAGGCAGCCTTGGATGCCTTGACCGCACACTGAGACCCGAAACCTGGAGCAGGGACCGCAGCTCTGCGGGCGTTCTCCAGGTCCGCACCGAGGTGGCCCCCAGCTCCTGACATCCGAGCAACTCGAGATTGCTCGAGGCTCGGCGGGATTTGGGTGTCCACGATGCTTGACTTTGCGTGGCTTTGTGGCTGCTGGGCATCACAAAGGCTCATTGAAGCTTATTTCGTTTTCAAGCTTGGATAGGCTCTTATTCGTGCAGCAACCGTCAGAAACGGGCCTTGGCCATCTGCGTGAGCTTCGGCTCCACGCCTGGAAGCTGCAGACGCGGGGGCGATTCAAGCGGAAGGGACGGCCGAGGTGTTGACAACAGTGGACATCACCCTCCAACATGAAATCTTCAGAGTACCCCGCCTAGGGCCCAGGGAGACACCAGAATGTCGCACTTGGCGAGGACGGTGGCAGCGACACCTGGTCTGCTCGGTAGGGGCTTGCATTCTCGCCCCTCCGGCGCTTTGGAGGAGCTCAGTATCTCGGGTCGGGTTTGGGCTGGCGACACTTTTACTAAGGCTTCGGGCACCCTGACCGCTTTTTGCAAGGGACGCTTCACCGGATTCCACCCCCCTTCAAGGAATATCCTCATCATTGCCCTTCCCTGGAGGAATATGCCGTGCGAACTGCAGGACCGCACGACCCGCGACCCGAGGCAGAGTTCAAGTTCTAACCCCCCCTGCATCCTACTTTTCGATCCTCCGATCCGCTGAATAGCCCTACGACATTTTCTGATAGGCACCCTTCTTCCTTGATTATTAAACTTAAATCCTATACCCTGCAATGCCTCAGCCCTCACAACCCCCAGGCCCCTAAGCCCCTTAAGGAAGCCCAAGGAGCAGGGGCTCGCCTTTGTAACCGCATCTTCCAGCAAGGGCGCAGCACTTTGTGTGGGCACCGGCGCGGCGTCTCCTGGGCTTCTTCGGGTTAAGGCGGTTTAGGGTTAAGGGGCCATAACCATGCAGGTTTACATAAGGTACTGCACGGCTGGCCATACGGGCAACTGTAGCGATCACTACGGTTCAGGGTTTCACGGCGTAAGAGAACCAGAGTGTGGGCTTTGAGGGTGCAGGGAGGGTGGACTTGCAGGGTAAGAAAGCTTGGGATGTCGAAAATCCCAGAGCTGGCTTGCGACGAGGCGCTCACGCTGTACCGTGCTTCTGGCTGTCGGCTGCCGTGCCGATTGCAGTCTAGCAACCAGTGCACGGCCACCTGAAAGCCATGGAAGACAATGTAATTTCAGAAAGAAATCTACACGGTCGCTCCCAGAATTCACCATGTTCACCGTCTGGACAACTCTGCTTCCTCACGTCTCGCACAGATATCTCTATACACTCGCAGGAACCACGACTCGGGAGCATCAGATCCCTGGCCAAACTCCGCACTTGGTGAAGTCTGGAAACTATGTGGATCTGCCGCTTTCGAGCTTTCTCTGCCAGGCCAGCTTCCAAGCGATCCGGAACCACACCTTGGGAGCAGGAGAATTACTTCACCCGGCCACATGTAAGAGGTGCTGGTAGGCTATGTCCAACTTGGCTCGGCATACCGTGTGTTTGTGCGTGTCCGTGCGTCCTTTTCCTGGAACCTTGGTTGCTCTACCGAAACTAAACCTTAAACTTCTAACTCCTAAGCTGACCCTGAAACCTACTGACCTATGGTCATTGCAACCGTCTTCCAACTGCACTGGAACCAACTCATCTACAGCTACACTTGTAGGCTGCAGGTGGGCGTGGTCACCTGCTGCACAAAAACCTGAAGCCTTACAAATAAGGACCCCTAGGTGTATACCCTTAATATAGCTATTATATACCCATTATATAGCCCCATTATAGGGTAGGGTCCCCATTAAAGTGTTTAACGGTTTAACATCAGCTTTGACCCCCTCCTGTTCTCCAGCCTTCGGCTGTAGGGTCTGGGATTGCAGGGTCTGAGGTCGGAGACCGACGCGAAATGAAAGTCTATGGAGCTTCCAGTGGTCCTTCCGTGGAGATATCAGCTCAAAGCTTCGGATGGGGGCTCACCCTGAGAGGTGGTTCACTTGCCAACCGCGGAACCACCTCTAGATATCTAAAGCCAGCCATCGCTTGTGGAGAACTGCGCTGACCAAAACCACTATGGTGGCCCGGGAAGGGCAGGATCTCGAGGACGAGACCCGAGTGTGGGGTTTCGGCTCTGCCCTACCTCGCAAAGGAGCTTCTGGTTGGGTTGCCTTTCTTGAAGAATGCTTGCAATGCTGGTCTTGAAAGTTTCGGCTTTGGCAGCAAAGCTCAGGCGACTGGAGCAGGGAGCAACGGAAGATGCAGCCAGGTGACAAACGAAGTGCGTGATGTCCCCGAGACGGCTCCGTTGGTCCGCAACAGTGGCGCCCAGGCTGTGTGCCATCTCCTGTAGGCGTTGAGCTGCTATATCCCTCAAGGGGAGTGGGGGATGTTTTGAACCTGAACCTCTCGATCAAGCTCAAGCCGCACATGCTGTCTCCGTGCCGCGGGCGACACAACTTGTGGAACCAAGTCCGCGAAGCACTAGTACATGAGCACTCGGGAACCCTGCTTGCTGTCTTATCTTGCCCTGCCTGAAGGCGCTGCCGTTCCCGGCAGCTCTGCTTGGAGTCGTCCAATGCCGTGATGCGGACGGTGAGGCCAGACCTGAGGGCTCAGGGCTCGCCACACTGCTCCGGCTACGATAAATCACAGCTACCTGCGACTGTGGCATCAGCATCTTCAGCGTTGCTGCTCTTCTCTTAGTTGCAGTAGGAATGATACGCTATCCATCTGCCTGATTACCGACCTACCCAAACACCCAGCTGCCTGCCTCTCTGTTTTTTTGTTATCTCTTCTTTGAGAGTCCGAGCGACAGTGGAGGCTTTTGCCCACTTCTGAGCTCCGGCTTCCCGGCGGCAGCCTTCTGCCGTTGCAAGAGCCCGCTCCCCCAGGCGTGCTTCAGGACAAGAGATGATAATGTAGGGGCCTACGTACTGTAATTACCTACACCATCCCTTTGTAAGTATAGTATAATTGGACCCAAACCCCTATTGAAAATTATTAAGGCCCCTATATTCGTAGGTTTCAGGGTTTCGGCCTTTAGGGTCAGAGACCTGGAGGGTTGAACCGTCAGGGAGCCTTGGCGATTGACATCATTTCAGCAGATTCTCAGAAGCAATCCTTCGCGGACATTAAGTGACCAGTGCGACGCAGCTAAGGCAAGTTGTAGTGTGAAATGGCGCGCAACTCCATAAGTGCGAAACTCATGCACAGAGAGACAATGGTCAGCCGCCCTGAGCATGGCTCCTTGAACAAAGACGTCCGACACACCTGGAGCCTCAACTGCTCAAGTCCATTACCGAGGATGCCTCGACCAGCTGGGTGCTCTTCGTGGTAACTTCCTCGAGGGCAGCGCTGCTCTCGACTCTCCGTACCTGGCATGGAGAAAGGGAGGATCGTCTCAGCCAGGTGAACCAAAGAAAGGCCTTCATGGTCGGGGTGGACAAGTCCGACTGGAGCGCAGCAGGGTAGGCGACATCGCAGGTCGGGTTGTAGGCCACCCGTGGCCTCGGGCACTCGCAAGGAAACTCTGCGCCGGGACGACAGCGGACAGCCGGAGCTGGGAACCGCGGCCTTGCGAAATTGTTCTCCTCGGCTCTCTTCCCGGTTGCCACGCATTCATCCAGCCAGCGGACGTCCACAAACTCCACTCCCAACGCCTGAAGGGAGCTGAGGACGGTGAAACGTCACTTCTGCATGGCCCCGTCTATATCTTACGAAAGCTGTATAACACTGCTGGACAGGAGGCTGCATGTCCCCGACCTCATCGATCGGCATCGACACATGGACCAGGACGCGAGGGACAACATCGAATAGAACCTCAGGTCAGACGTGCCAGGTTTACGGTCCAAGTGCTCACCATCTCTCATAGCAAACTGCCGAACCGTCTGCAGTCTTTCGGAGCATGTGCAGAGACATAACACAAACCGCTCACCCTGAAACGCCAGGAGGCATGGGTGATGGACGGGTCCTTGGCTTCCAAGGTGGTCCTGCAGCGGCAGGACAACTCATTGCAGGCGCACATCTATCGGGTTATCGCTGATCAGAACTGCAATCTGCTGTGGCATAGATCCGATCTAAGGTGAACTCGATGAAGGCACCCATGACCCCGAACCCCGGATGCTTCACTCGAAGCTTTCCCACACGCTGTCCAGGCCCCACAACGCCAAGCCCTTTCGGCTGCATCATCACGCTCCTTCCCTGCGGGTTTGGGGTTCTGGGTTTCGGGTTTAGGGTTTGGGGGTTACGGGTTTAGGGGCTCGCAGACTTGACTGTTTCTGTCTAGGGCCAGAAGCTGCCAATCGTGGATCCAACCGGAAGTTTCACTGGGACACGTCAAAGTTGAAAAACAATGCACTAGCAAGCACAGGTTATGATGGCAAATGCCAGCTTCCAGGAACATCAGTTTGTAGCGTCTCGTAGCTAGCACTTTGTTACATGATGGTTGGCCGACTGGCAGCGGATGAATAAACTGGAGCCCCAAGCATACGTACCCATGTGCTTCCTGTGGTCTGTGTTAGTGTAGATGTCGCAAGGACCGACTGTTGCAAATCAGACAGTGCGTACCCACATCCCAGTGGCCTGGGGGCAGATACCTGAGTTGACAGCGCCGTATGGCTGCGGCCGGAAGAATGGACCACCAAACACTGATCGTCGCAGACTTCGCCCGCACTTGGGCCGACAAAAATCGAAGGAACCGCAGGCTCTTGAAAGTGTCACTTCCGGCAAAGCAGATCCGAGAGGAGTCGCTGCCAAGTCGCACCAAACACAGTACACAGCCGTGCAAGATGTTCGAGACTTCTGCCTGCAGAGAAAAACAAAACTCTAGCACTCTAGCCAGCACACCAAGTATACAACGTCAGTTTTTAGTAGCAGCATAATTGTGGTGAAGATGATTGCGATGGTGGCACATGTCGATGTTGCCTGTTCAAAGATTTTCGCACATGTCGCGCCTAATCAACAAAAGCTAGGGGAGTCAGACGGACGGTTGCTGGTGCAAGTAACAGCTCTACCATACGGTTACCCTACGTGCATTGCGTGTGTGCATTTGTACAGGTCTTTATAAGCATGTCTCAGTTCATGGTAACATCAATTTACATGGCAATTTACTGTACTTTCAAACCCAACCTGATCGATGCAAACTCAGACATACTTGTACAGACACGTTTATGCGCATACAAACCTTTGTATATGCAATACCTCATTATGCACTCATGCACTGCGTCCTGATCCGTTGCTCTCGACCCTGAATTCCAAAAGAAACGCGAGCTGAAACTCCCACGCTGCCTCGACGCTCCCGCCTAAAGGGACGCCAGCCTGGGGTACCTTGCAGAGACAAGAACCGAGAAGGGACCAGGTGCAGGTACCGCTGCCCCGGCGGCAGTGGAGACAGCTAGCCGCCACAGCAAAAAGTAACCATCACGAACGATGTTATTGAGAATGACCGTAGCAAGCGAAGAATGCAGTACAGCTTCTAAGAAACGGAGACAAGGACTCTCCCATTCCCTTTTTGGGTCAGAAACGCATTCGTCGCCGTCGTTGTTATCATTTGTCGTCGTCTCGTCTTCCTCGTCGTACAGGATCTGTGCCCTCTCCCACCAAACCCCCGGGCTCACGAAGTCCCAAATCCCTCAGCCCTCCTTCCCACCCAGAAATCCTAAGTAACATCCCGAAACCGAACGCAAAAAAACCCAGCGATGCCCACGCAAAAACCGAACTGAGCGCCTCCAGCTCCCCGGCGATGGTCAGGCAGCAGCGGATCTGAAGGCAGCGCTCGAGCCAGAGCGGGGGGGCACACAGGAGGCCCAGGGACCGGCCCTCCTCGGAAAGCTGTGGAAATATATGGGTTCTCTAGGGTTCAGGGAGTTTAGGGCTTAGGGCGTTCAGGGCGTGTGGGGAGTTTAGGGTTACGGTTTCGAATAGCTTTGAAGACTTGAAGGGCGAGTTTAAGGGTTTTTTAAGGGGGCACTGCTTTCGGGTTTCAGGGTTTCAGGCAGAAGGCTTTGAGGGGGTCTTTAGCTGGTCTGGTAAAGGCTTGAGGTGTCCATAAGTTTCTGCGGTTCAGGGTTTAGGGAATCAGATGGCAGGGCAGCGGCGATGAGAATCTCAGTTTTGGGGTCAGCGCACTTGCAGATTCAGGTTTGGCTTCTTGGCTGGGGTCAGAGCTTGAAGGCAATGGGATCAGAGGCAGGGGATTTCCAAGGCGCTTTAATGTCACACTTCTCTTCACGATCCCGGCTACGCACCCTCGGTCTTGCCCCAACTCTGCGGGGCCTGGTAAATTGGCTTGGAGGCATCTGTCACGATGACTACCTCCGCCTTGTCTAAGGTGGTGATGACAGCCTGGGTTGCAGCTCATCGTTCGATCACACCCCGGCCTCCGTGTCAATAGCTTCCCAACAATGCGATTTGGAGCCCCTGTTGCTAAGGCTGTCTTATAAAATGCACCGGCCCTTGTAGGTTGCCCAAAGGAAAGGCATGTGAAAAACGATGCTAAACCCTCCTGTGAATATGAACATAATACCTGTATATGTATATATGTATGTATATATGTATGTGTATATACATATATATATATATATACATATATATTTATATTATATCTATGAAACCTTATGAATGGTAAACGAACTGAGTGAAAGACTCGTGCTTGAGATTCCGAGCCACACCGGAGGCTTCGGCCCGCTTCCGGAGCTCCGGCGAAACCTGGTCCTGTCTGCGGGTCACGGTTCGGATTGCCTCATCATGCGTTTGGTGATGACCATGACGAAAAAAGTAACAACGGAAGATGGTGATGATGGCTATGGGAGGAGGAGGAGGCGGAGCAAGAAGAAGAGAGTTGGGGATGCTTGTAGCGCTGGCGGCGATGGTGGCGACGGTGCTGGTGATACCAACCCCAGCTGCCCTCCCGAGCCTGGATGGGCCCAAAGTTGATAGCCAATCCGGCCAAGGGCGGCAGGAAATGTGGCCTCGGGCAGGCCACATGGAGCAGGTGCATGGACTGCTCCAAACCCGAGAAGCTCAGCGACAGGTTCGCCGACAGCTTTGCCTGGTGACTTATTTCATCTTGTCAATTTCTGATGTCCCAACGGTGCAACACCCGCCCGAACCCGTCGAGAAGACCGGAGACAGCTGTCACAGAGTGGTTCCTGAATGCGATCATAGCAGCTCTTTGTCCACCAGTTGCTGCTCGTCCCACAATGCCTTGACATAGGTCGGCCTGCGGCGCAACCAGGAGGCTTCGGAAGGCCGATCGTCTTCTCAAACAGTAACAAAGATCGCAGGCCCGAACTTCCGAAGACGCCTCAACATCCCAATGCGTAATCCTCGTCACCCGGAAAATGCTCGAAGCCAGCCTCACGATGGGCAGTCGCAAGGCCAGCGCTGCTTGGTACTTGGAGTCTGGCCGCAAGCTCACCTGGCACCGGCTGGGTTGAACGAGGTTTCCTGGGCAAGCAGCGACTTGTCCGATCTACGCCATCAGATATTGAACCCATTTGGCCTGAAATTGCGATGCAAAACCTGGAGCCCTCGCACAAGGATGCTTTGTTGCAAAACACGAACCTTTGCCAACAACCTTACGACAAGGGCCAAGAATCTTGACTAAACGGTTGTGGGCAATTTCAACCATTTGCTGAAAGCTTAAACCCAGCTTAAACCCTACTAAACCCCAGAACCCTCAGAGCGCCTTCCGCGCAACCAAGAGCTCCGTGTCCGGTCCGATGTCTTCGGTTACCCGGGCGCCGACCCAGGTGGCGAAGGCCTATCAGTTGGGCTCAGCGTTCGGATTTAGGACTCAGGACTGCAAGGGTGGCGGATCAGAAGGTTCAACTTCCTTCCCCTCTTCCTATCAATGCTTCAGGACAGCTATCTGCACGTTGCGCTCCCACGCGCTCCCCATCTGCGTACCTTGCAAGTCGACATAGGAACAAACTTTTCGAACTCCATGTGCTGCATGTGCTGCTTGCATTCTGCTTGCTGGATCTTTACCCATGAGATAAACTGTGCGCGTGTTGTCTTTATCTGTCCGTGGTCCTTGTGGTCTTTTCGGAAGACGGGTTGCCAAATAAAATGAATTTGCTCAGCATTGAGGCTACGAATCTTGCCTCTTGCGACATAATCATCAATTCTGAATACACCCATAGCAGCACATGCAGTGCATAAATGTACGATCCTGAAGAGGAAAGGGAGAGAGTGAGAGAGGCTGAGAAAGGGACACAGCAAGTGAGTGCTAGGAAGACTTATGTACATATACATATACGTATGTGTATGTGCATATCGCTGCATATCATGTATATTACACGCATGCATCATGCTCCTTTCGCGGCAGTTGTTCCAAGTCGGGGCCGACAAGAACGAAGAGGAACAGCTTCCACGTCCGAACCCAAGGCTCCCCTTCCGCTCTGACCGGACCCAGAAGAACTCCCAAACCCTGCGTGTGGTGCTAGGGCCTGGTGGCGAGATCGATCCTCGGGATTCATTGCCTGGGGGGCATGAAGTTCGGAGCCAGTTTGCAAGTTTGCGAGAACAGGCAGGGATGATGCAAGCAGAGTTCGAAGCAATGATGATCACGACGTTCTGCCACTGGCAACAATAATGGCGGTAGAACATGCACAAGATTTCCATAATGATTGTGGCCATTCTGACAGTTATGTAGCCCTGTCTATGCATTGTATCCTACGAACGGCCGCTGTCTTGGTGTCACAACCGGCTTACCGGCTTACCCGTCCTTCATTGCGACATGAGTCCACTGCTTGTACGAGCGATACAGAACTTCCTTCTTGAGGTGACTACACTGGGGAATCAAGAGAAGGTAGACTCACACTGCCTAGGCGGGCCAAACTGTACCAAACAGCCCACGAGATGAGGAGGCTCGGCCGGAACACGGCACGATTGCTTTTGACAGCCCAAGTAGCTGAAAAGCAGAGCCCCTTCTCAGACCTGTAGAGTAGGTCGAAGAGAGGCAGCTCCATGACCTACCGCAGCTGCGGGCGACACAGGTATGGCTTCTGTCATTCGAGCAGTACACATCCGGCCTTTTCCATCAAGCTCCGCTCCTTCAAGAACCGCTCTACCTTCACAACGTCACTTTCAGTATGTGCAGAACCGCTCTGTTGAAGTAGGTGTTCGAGACCCGGGCCAAAGGCAGGCCAACCACCCGCTTGCCACGCTTCTGGAGTGCGGAAAGTTCCTGATGCGGCATCTCCCTAATTGAAGACAGCAGCACGAGCGGCTTTGCTTCCAGAAGGCACCTCGAACTCGAAGCTTGGGAGCACGAGAAGAGCACCGTCCTGCGCTGCTGCACGCAAAGACGATGTCCCGAGCTGAACCCCAGAACAAATCTATCTCCGGATCCTCAACACCAGATCTAGGAAAAAGAAAACAGCTCGCAGCGCATCAACAAACAAGTACAGCTCCCACCCAAAACCCGGTAAGGAAAAGCCCCGCGCCAGCGGCCTCCGAGTCCACGAGGCGGAGCTGCGGCCGGGGGCACAGGGCTTCAGACGGGGCGTTGCTTTGCTCTCTCGGGCTCTTGGGGGTGAGGACGGTAAGAGAGGGCTAAGAGGGCTTGTAGCGAGGCTTGCAGCCCGATCTCTCGCAACCCGAAGCCCGAGATATGCATCGGATATGAATCTGATAACTCAAAAAAGGCAGGCAGGGAGCAAAAGTGTCAGACCTTGGGATCGGCTCTCAGACGCTCGGCCAGCAGGGCGGCGCGGTCGCTGGGGATCCGAGGGCTCAGATGAAGGTTCAGGGGCTCCCAAGGCCTCGGCAACCGTGGTGGTGGTGCTTGTCGTGGTAGTAGTAGTAGTGGTAGTGGTAGTGGTAGTAGTAGTAGTAGTAGTAGTAGTAGTAGTAGTAGTAGCAGTAGTAGCAGTAGCAGCAGTAGCAGTAGCAGTAGCAGTAGCAGTAGCAGTAGCAGTAGCAGTAGGAGTAGGAGTAGTAGTAGTAGTAGTAGTAGTAGTAGTAGTAGTAGTAGTAGTGGTAGAGTAGTAATAGTACTAGTCGTCGTCGTCACCTAGCGACAGAAACTTAGTTGTGGTGGTACAAGTAGCAGTCTTTTGGATGAACGGCTTGACTTTGAATTCGGAGGCTCGCCAAAAGAGAGACTGGGAGGGTGCTGCGAGTATTTGGAACAGGGTTTTGGGATATGCAGACGATATTTGTAGTAGCCACGATCATGGGTTTCGGGGTACTGGTACATACAGAAACTGTATGGGGAAGAACGGATGCGCTCTACAGACATGTGCTAACAATCCTGACAAAAACGAGGAGAACAAGAACATGAGCAAGATCACCACGAATAGACATTTCACACTAACATCTCCACCTTGACAAGGATTGCAAGGCTAGGAGCAAGAGCCGACTTTGAAGCAGAAAAGCTGGGGAAACGCCGGGAATGGTTTACAAAAAAACTCACTGCCGTGGAGGAGAGACGATGCCCGAAGCCCCCACCCCGAAGTGCTGCCCTGGCAGCTGCAGCACGTTGGGAGTGGCTTTCGAGCGCTTCGCCGGCTCCACGGCGCAGAGCGCCATCGACGGGTTGCGCTTCAGCGCCATGGCGGCAGAGCGGTTTTCGGAAAAGTGTCGATTCAGGGGGTTGCGGGCTGCGGGGCTGCGGGGGTTTGCGTCAGAAATCCGGTTGTCTGCGCCGTGTTTGCTGAAACTGTTCCAAGCCTCTACTTTTGTTCGTCTGAGTTCACCGACCGTTGTTGAGCACTTCGTTCTTTGCGGTGCTAAAGCCTGTGACTAAGCCGCAACGGCTGTGTCGAGAGAGAGACTGCGAGGTGAAGGCTTTTACGGACTGCAGGCTAGAAGCTAGAATACTTAGAAAAGAGTTTATCATCTCGCCGCACGCGTCGTTCCTGGACTAAGACACTAAGACAAGTGCTCAGATCAGAGCCTGGAGCATGTCCGTAACGAATGGGTCGCATCGGCAAAATGCTGAGGCTGCGGCTGTCGGGAACTGAGAACTTCCTTGAGCGGCGGCTACACCGACCCATTGAGAAAGTATGCATTTACACTCTGGTGGAACTAGCTGACAGATGCAACGAAGAGCAAGACAGAAAGAAGCTGCACATCACTCCAGTTGCTCTAGCAGATAGCCGGAACAATGCCACTTTGCTCTCGCCTGGAGAAGTGCGAGCTCTTCCGCATGAGGCGAGTCCTTTTGCAGGGCTTCAGGAAGGGCCAAGACTGGTACCTTCACTCCCTTGGGCTATGCTTGGAGGCATGTGTCTGAGAACCACCGACTTAAGTCTGCCTTGAGCGGTTCCTCCTTGAAGGGTGCTTTGTGGAGGAGTTACAGTAAGCCATCTGCTTTTATATGGACAGCCAGTGGTGCAGCAATGCGGAACAAGTGGCTGCACAGTTCTGCGAAAAAAAACATTTGTGGCCTCGCTGGCTGCTTTAACCATGATTTGGGCCGTCGCTTGTCCAAGTCGTCCCGTAAACTCAAACCCGAAACCGACTCCCAGTCCTGCACCTGCTGCATCCTTTCAAAGTCGGGCACCAACTACCATCATCAGGTCTAAGGCTTGAGTAGGGTTTCCGGGATCTTTGGAAGTCATCCCTCTTTGCAGCTGACTCGGAACAGCCCTTTAAAGGCTCAAAGCAAGCCGCAAAACTTCTGAAAACAGACGCCATGTTCTGGCCCTTAAGCCTGCACGAACCCTTGCGACACTGAGCTAAACCGGATCGCTCCTTGCCGCCCCATTGCACCATGCCCCAGCCTTGACGGCCTCGACCCATCAAAGTTCAGGGAGGCTTCAAGGCTCACACGGCGGAGGGGGAGGATCTCCGGGGCATCTTAAGCTGGGTCCTTGGGCTTCTCCACAGAAGCAGAATAGCAGTTCATCGTCCGTCGCAAGCATATATTCTACGAAGAATTTCCTTGCCTGGCCTCGAGCAGTGCTGTGCCACTGTCAAATTTCTTTTGTGCACAAGAGCGAGATCGTGTATGTGTCTGGAGACGGTCGGATCGCAGGTCTTTTGGACCTACTCCATAGCCTGGCACGGGACAGGATACGGATATGGGCCTCCGAAGCGGCTCCGTGGCGTTTAAACTCACCACCTTTGCACCGAGTCCTGCTGGGAGGAGCATGGCAGCACATCGTAGCGCTGTCCACCACACGCCACGCAGAGCTCGAAAATAACTTACTTGCTGTGCTGAGACCAAACGTGTCATGAAAAGCTCATGTCATGACACTACGAGGAACAGACGAATTCTTACTTCAGCATCTGCACAAACGCACGCGGCTGGTTACCAGCGTGTGCTGAAGTTGTAAAGACTTACGACACTTCAATCGGCCAACATGGTTGAAGTATTTCATGCTTGAGGGCGCGCTCGCCCACAGCCAAGGGCACTGAGCGTACATGTGCTTTGCCAAGTCAAGCTTCTTGGCCACAAGTTTGCAAGCGCAGCGATTGCAGCTTCGATACTGTACATGCTATCTATGGCTACTGTGGCTATTGGCTCATCTCAGCTCATGCATCCTTCAAGTTGGACCGGCTGGCAGAGCGGCGATTCACATCCTGAAGGGGAAACAGAACTTGTGGTGGTCCTTCTGAGGCACTTCAGTCACACACACACACACACAAACAAACAAACACAGCCCTAACGGTTCTGAAGCATCAGACCCTAAAGCCCCAAACCCTCGACCCCAGCCTGGAGCATGCCATTCGTCCGTTCTGCGAGGAATTCTGCCAGGCGGGCGCTGAGGCGCTGCACGGCCTGCTCTGTAGCGCACAGCTTTGTACTCCACTGCTGCTTGTTAGATACTTTGACTGAGCCAACTAAAAAACGGCATCACGGGTGCTGCACTATTGTGGTCATTACTTTCGTCGTCTATCGGTGTACAAACGTGCACTCTTATGCCACAGTGTTATGCTCTTACCTCGGCTATATTGAGATGTGATATCATATCAGACGGTCTCGCTATCTTGCTACGTTCGCACACTGTTGATACTGTAACAGCACCATGTTTTGAAACACTTGAGATGGTTGAAAACCTGCTGTACCAAAAAGCATGATACTGCCTCATAAAAAGCCAGTACACTATATCATTATAAAACTATCAATGACTATTAGCGGTATTACTCCTATCTCGCATCATGCTTATCTTGTCGAGCTTTGCTCCCCTTCTCTACTAAACTATGACATAGTTGCTGTTACAAGAGTAGGACACTAGCCTACTAGTAAGTGCGCGTGGTGTATGTCGTGCTGTATGTTTTGGGTTAAAAACTCGAGTGTCAAGCTGCTTCAGGATTTTGCGGATTCCGGAAGCTGAGTCTTTCGTGGACATGGTGGAGGTGTTGAAGGGATGCCGTTTTGGAGTGGCCGCCGAGGCTTCAGGTTCCTACGGCTCCTATGCTCATTGGTAGTAGGACGGCGTGAAACTGGCTCGGTTTCGCAGCTGAACCTTTGCGTCCTTGGCCTTCATGAAGCCGTCAGGACCAAGGATTTGCAGGGTTTTGGAGTTTCGGCTTCAGGCTTGATGTGTTAGGCCTGAACCGGGGGCTATGAACCCCCACCCCATCCTCCCACGAAGAAAACTCGCGAAATTGGGCACTTCATGACCCGGTTGGAGAAGCAGAAGCCCGTGAACCAAACACTCTGGAAGACGCCATCAGAAATCGAGAAGCAGAACCGGGTTTGGCTCCAGAGCTAAGTGGGGAAAGCGTATGGAGCTGCAGGGCCAAACACCTTTCAGGACGCGTAAGAACCCTTCACTAAACTACCCTGAGCACCATGCCCAAGGCTACTTCAAATTATATGAACAGGTCTCTCGTACATCCATTTAATAAAGCATTCCTAGGTCGCATGCTCGTTTTACCGTTGAGTTAGCCAACCCGGGTACGCTACTATGTCGCTTGATGTCTTATCAACACGGTTTGGAGATTCGAGACTACTACGTGCATGTTGGTGTACTGCTGTCACTCTAACCACTTGAGTACAGTGTGCTCTACTACCACGATACTTCTGCATCACCATCAGCTTATCACATGTTCCTGTATTTTCAGCGGTCTGATGTTACCATGTTTTTTGTGCTTGCTACTCTTTGCTCTACTGGCCTGATATTGTACATCTCATACCTATCCTTACCGTTTCTTTGTCATCGTTTCCATAATGCGACTGTAAGGTTACCTTCTTGTCGTTCGACGCACCGCTATATCGCAGTCTTCCTATGACTACCTGTTTTGCTCTGGTGTGCTTAAGAAGCGCAGCACTCAAGCCTTGTTCTTCACAAAGCCTTCATTCAGCAGATGGGCAACCAGCATGACAATCATCAAGTAGATCGGAAAGAAAGGCTTCGGCATCACACGACCCCAGAGCTTTGTGGCCACGGTCTTTTTGTAGAACCTTGGCAGCAGCTGCACCCAAGTCTTGACAGCCCTCAGCAGATACATGTAGCCTAAACCCCAAACCCTGAAAAGTCCAAAACCCATCATAACCAACCCTGTTTCAGCGGTCGCAGCCCCGAAAGCAACCCTATCGAAACCCTTGGCATACCAAGGCCAGGCGCAGCTGTCCAAGGGGACCATGCACGATAAACATGGGGAAGGCGAGCGAGCCGAGCCAGGACATCGTGCTGGCACGTTCGGGCTTTTGTGGCTTAGTGGCTGAACGGGTTCCAGGTTAAGGCTAAGGGTTTAGGGTCATAATACAAATGTTGTAAGTTGTAAGAATCTTGAAGGTAGGGTTCAGGATTTAGGGCCTTGAGGTTTTTCGAGGAGTGCTGTTGGGTTTGAGGTCTTGAATCCGGGCCACACTGCTTGACATCCCAGGACTTTTAATCAAGACCCCACACACGCGACGCACCGGCCGGCCTGGAGCCGAAGAAGCGTGTGAGGGCATGGGGCTGCCCACTCACGCAGTCCCTGCGCAGGATTCTCGTTTTTACTGTTCGCAGACCAGGGCATCTGTGCGACCCCGGGACTCGGACCCTAGGACCCCAGGCCCTTGAAGCGCACGTCGAGCCTGTGCATCGTCATGATGAACTTGGTGTAGAGCGGCATGAACAGCAGAGACCGGATCATGGCGTCGTTGAGGTTCAGCGAAGTCAGCCTTTCCCACTGCGCTCTCCGAACACGGCTTCCCCCCCCCAAGACATAAGAAGCACCGGACCCACCTCAGTCCCAGGGTGGCATAGCTTGCGAGGAAGAGCCAGAGAGGGTTCTGTGGCCGCCGCTCTTCATCGAGCATGACCTGACAAACAAGCAGAAAAGAGCCAGAGCATGGCACAACCTTTGACCCGGATGGGATGTCGAAATCAAACGAAACTCCGGGACAGGCTGTGAGAACCGACCTCTGCTGAACGAGACCACCCACACTCACATTACAGTCTACGACTCGGTTCCATTCCACGTCGTACGGCTGCTCCTTCCCTCTCAACTATGCTGCGTATTCCACATCGTACTGTCGTACTGTTGCTCCGTCGCCCTCCGCTATGATCTAAATGGTACAGGCTGAACTCTAGATCATGTCATCGTTTCGATTATGGATAATACAAACTCTTGCAGAGTTTACATGAGTATGCTATTCTGTACCAGACCCTGCGATAGGCCTGGCTTACTCATCGGCTTTTTCCTGGGCTCGCCGGCATGATCTGGAGCTCCCAAAAGCGTGTGGGGATCTACCAAAGGCAGGAATCCGTTTCGGTGCCCCGGACAGTCTCATTGCTGATCCGGAGGCTTCCATGCTGCCTCAACTGCGACCTTCGCGATTCCGAAGTGCCTTCTGACTCTAAAGACATTTGCATTTTTGGGCTGCTCGCCGGGTCTCACTCAGAACTCGCTCAGCGGATGGGACGACACTTCCGGACAGCGTTCTGGCAACGGGCCGAGCAGCACTGGGCATCAATCCAGCAGGAATGGTTGATCCTGAAGCATTTTCTGCCCACCTTAAGCTGAGCAAGCTCAAAGGCTGTCTGGTTGATGGTCCCAGACTCCAGGTTCAAGTTCGCAGTCTCGGTGACGGCCACGATCTCTGTGTCAAACGCACTGACGATGCTAAGAAGCAGTAGCAACCACCTTCCTAGGCCGGACATTGCCATGGCTCTTCGCTTTTCTTAGGGCACCGCACTACCTTCAAGGGCAGCTTGGGCCACTGGTTGAAAGGCAGCACAGAGACAGTGACAGAGGGTTGCAAGATCAACGTGTCGTGACGTTCGCAACGTTCCGAGCTACTCGGGCTCTGCAGTTTCGGGACAGGACACGACGCGAAGGTCTGCTGGGCTTCCGACATTTCGCGCTGCCACTACACCTTCCTCAGCTTGAGTTCCGTTGTTTAAGTCATGCTCCCGCTTTCAGCGCACGGTGTCACATCATACCAAGCGTTATACTGCGAAGCTCAAGACCAAGTCTCGGTGATCTCCACGAGAGCCGAGAAGGGATGGAAGCGGGTAACGTTCCAGAGATACGGATGCGTTGGCTTCTCCTTGTACCCTCCGCAGCAGTAGAACTTCCAAGCCTGACAAGCAATCGAGAGCCCTCTCCTCCCTTCCCCCTCGACGGTGCAGTGCAAGCCTGAGAGTAGGAGAGCTTCTGGAGCAGCGACACGGCACAAAGGCCAGCGTAAAGCTTGCCTCAGCTCGCGAGGAACAGACCACTGTCTACCGCCGTCTCTATACCCCAACAAACATCACAGCATGAAAGCGACTCTGCAGGTCAAACCCCACTGCTCGCAGGATTCCGCTCAAGAAAGTCTTGCCTGCACTTACAGTGTTGCCTTTCTGACAGACGCTAGTTATGGTCATGTTATGTATCAATATTAGTATCGGTGCAGCTGTTGAGCATGCCCGTTGTCATAACCTCCAGCCTCGTCTGTAGCACGCACATCAACAGCAGCTCTGGTATGATACCTATGCTGGGGAGCTAGATCCGCCACCACGACGGTAGTGCCGTTGTATTGCCAGCACTGTAGCAAACACTTTGCAGTCTCACCCATGTTGACGGCCTACAGTAATTACAGCTTCGGGCCAACGTTGCCGGTAATGACGTCACGGGCCTGGCTAGACATGCTGGCACCGGTGCTATCAATGTCAATACCAGTATCGTCGGCGCTGTTCTGACGAAACCGTATCTTCAAACCTTTCCAAAACTTGGGCCCTTAATCTTCGCCCTCGTCATTTATCAATGCCTATGCCAATACCCTTACACCCTAGACCTTGCACCCCATATGTTCCTTAAACCGTAATCCTCCTAGGCCGCTAACCCGTAATCCCGCACCCTCAGTCCCCAATGCCTGAACCGCCGTAGACCCGAGCCCGTAACCCCAAAGCCAACAGGCCCTAAACCCTAAACCCTAAACCTGAACCCCTGAGCCCTGACCCGAGTCCGAGCCCCCCCAAACCCTATCGCGAAGTGAGACCTCTCTCAGCCAAGCAGCTGAGGCCATCCTTGCTCAGCCGGGACACCTTAAGACAAATTAGGGGTCGTTCTAAGGTTTCGTGTGAGGCTTGTGGTACTAGTAGGGATCAGTGGTGATTGGGATTTCGGGCTTAGGGCTTAGGGGCTGCGTAAGATCTAGGACTCAGGCTCGGGTGCGGCACTGGGCTGGAGGCGGGGCAGAATCTCCAGGCTACAATGCTCGGGGCCGTGGACGCCATCTTTCGGCCAGGTGGACACAGCACTACATAGCGGATAAGAAAACTCAGGGCTTGCCGAAATCCTGCATGCCAAGGTCGTGAGTCATGCTACGAAAGAATTAAAATGCTCGCAGGCCTGCGGAAGGACAAAGGTAGGCATCGTGAGGTTCGCAAACGTCAAAGCCGAGAGGAACCTCATCACGTTCACAGGCGAAGCAGTAAACTACGAGGCAGAGGGCGCTGGGATTTCTCCGTTCTCACGCCCTCGAAGAGTCCCAACCTGAGCAGCCTCAACCTTCAAAAGCCCGGATCATGAGACACCACAAGAGCCGCGCGAACCCCAGGCGAGCGGCCACGTCGGCGGGTTCCAGATCTCGGCCGCGGAGGGGAACCAGGCCTTGCAGTGCGTTTGGTGCTCCAGGCGCTTCTGTGGACGCTGGGGAGGTCGGGTGTAAAACGTCGAAAACCAGGGCTGGTTCAGAAGCACAGCTGAGCTGCATGGGGCGTGCAGCCTCGGCAGTAGTCGAGACCCCGAGCCCGTCCTGCAACAAGAAGTAATTGAAGAAGGCGTGCAGCGACGTCGTCTTCCAGGAGTTTTTCATCCACCTGGCGAGTCTTCAGTTGGGAAACATCCAAATCGCATGCGAAGATTTCCGAGAATCGTGCAAGTGGCACTGCGAAGTACGGATTGTACACCATCAACTTCGTGGGCGAGTCATGCACCCTAGGCACGGGCCTTTGCAACCCTCTCTCTTTCTCTTTTTCTTCTGCCGGGCATGAGGGTTGTTTAGACCCCTCAGCCACTAGGGCTGAGAATGGGTTGTGTATCCCCCCTTTGGATCACGTTAACAGACTACATGAGTGGTATTTAAATTGCCCGAAGCTATTGTAATCCCCCGCGGGGGTGATCTGCAACCCTGGCTCACATGAAGCGTTCAGCCTCTCTCTCCTCTCGCCTCTCTCCTCTCTCCTCTCCTCTCTCCTCTCTCCTCTCTCTCTCTCTCTCTCTCTCTCTCTCTCTCTCTCTTCCGTGCTTGGAGGTCGGGCCAGCATTCAGGGCCCTCCCCCCGTGCGCGCGCACACCCGCTCTTCGCGGTGTCGCGGGCTCGGCTGTACTGTCTCTCTCTCTCTCTCTCTCTCTCTTTCTTTCGCCAGGCTAGAGGGCAAGCCCTCTCTCTCTCTCTCTCTCTCTTCCGGGTAGGAGGAAGAGGCAGCGTTCAGGCCTCTTCCCCGTGCGGTCCACACACCCGCATCGCTTGGCGGGATTTGCTCCCCGGGTTTTGTTACTGCGGGAGGGCTGTACTGAAGCATCAAAGCTCGTCCCCCGCCGTTATTCAGGCAAGTGGGACTATGCAAGGAGTCGTTTATCTCCAGCTTGCAAACACGGGCTACAGGCTTGTCCCCCGAAAGCTCAACAAAAGTAAAGACGCTGCACCGCGAAAACCAACAGACAGTCTGCCCATTCCCCCAATTCAGGCATGTTCACAGCTTTAAACATGCGCACACATGTGAAAACTGAGGTCCCGGCATCAACACTGTGAACAACGAACTAAGAACAAGTGTGTACTCCTTAAGAACAAGGGCTATTTCCTGTCGTGCCTCCCCCAGCTGGTATCCCTTTGGGATGCTTGCCCTAAGCCTCTCTCACTTCCCACCTTGCTTTTTGCGTTTGAGTGGTGGCTTCTCCGGTGCAGCTCCAGCGGGATGGCGTCTGCTGGACGTGGCATGGTCCGCTCCCCCCAGTGCTGCGTCTGCTTCCTTGGCCACACGCATGACCGTCTGAGCGATGCTCGCGGCCCGCCCGGCGGACTGGCTGAGGGCGTCCCCTCTCTCTCTCTCTCTCTCTCTCTTTCTCTTTCTTTCTTTCCCCAGGCTTGAGGGCATGCCCCCTCTCTCTCTCTCTCTCTCTCCCTCTCTCTCTCTCTCTCTCTCTCTCTCTCTCTCCCTCTCTCCTCGTCTACACTGCAAAGGGGTGCGACCCGGGCCCCCCATTTGCGCCCCGACTTGTCGTGGGGCACACAGAGATAAACAAACAAGGCAACCCGTCTCCAGAAATCATACGACCGCCCTCGGCGAACATCCGTGAAAGGAAATGACAGGGCTGCTCAAGGCCAGCCTCTAAAGGTGCAACATCCCACTGCTGTGGCTTGATACTGGCACAAGAAGCGCGTCGCTACTTCGACATAATCCTAACCTCAATGAACTCAGACACGCCGAAACCCTGTCAAAGGCCAGCGCAGGCCTGTCGATCAAGATGAACATGGGCGCAAAGGCGGACGACACTAGGAAATGCAGCGGATAGTAGCTCATCACCTTGCAAAGGGACGCACAGATGTGAGTCGCTCGGCCAGCGTTCAAGCCGGGTGCCTTCTGCCAAAAGAAGAGCTCTGGCTTCTTCAGCTTCTGCACGTTGTGGCTTCGCTCGCCCATGTTTGTAGCCACGTAGGCCATCACATACCCAGAGATGCTGAAGAAGCCGCCCACAAGAACGTTCTCCTGGCGTTCAGGGGACGGAAACGGACCCGAGAAAATTATCAAAATCAAGAAAGAGGCCTGGGTCAGGAGCTTCAGCAGCCACTTGTTGGAGGTACCGAAACGGATGAAGTGACCGATGATGATAGGCAGGACGAGAGCGAAGCGGCATCCATCAATGCAGTCGATTCGAGGCTTGGAGACAGGCTTCTTCGGATCCTGGCATTCCCACAAGTCTGCTACAAGTATCCTGCTGAAAAGTCGGCCTTGCGACCCAACCCGGCGCCAAGGCTCGGGCCTTTACCACGAGGGCTCTGCTCGACTTGTCGTTCAGCATCTCGGGCTCTGGGCTCACCACGTTCTCGCAGTTGGCCGGCATTCGCCCAGAGCTCTCTGCGAGGCTCCGACAAGCTTCCAGGATTCTTTTTTTGAGGCTCAAAGGAGCTAAAGAGAGTAGCGGCCGAAAAACATCGAGGTGCAGGTGCGAGCGCATGTTTCCGAGATTGCCTGTGCATCCCAGGGGCCCCGGCACAGCGAGAGCTCTAGGTACTGGCACTCCGTACGCCGGGAAGCAAAGGCGCGAGCGAACTGGGCCTGCAGGGCCTCTTAGGGGGGGGTTGGATCACTATTAGCAGGTTGGGCCATCCAAAACTTTTGGGTACTGCCAGCTGTCCGGTAGTAATACCAAGACGTACTAAGACGTAGCGAACTAAACGTTGCTGGTGCCAATCAGCTTGTCATTTGCTGATGCGGCTCTTGGCCGGCATAGCTCCATGCTGTCATTTCATGTCACATCTCGGGCCTAGAGTCTTGAGCCACAAAGCGGCCCGGATCGCCTGGAATCTCATCACCTCAACCGCCTCAAACTAAAAGACCGGAAGGCCTAGCCCCCAGTGACTTGACGTGAACACAAGGATCTGCAGACTCTGGAAGACAGCGCTGCGAAACGAGCAGAGGTAGACTTCTCGAGAGAGTAGATGGACATCTCGCTGCTCTCAATCTCGCCGGCTGCCTCGGTGGCGAGCCCCCTGTTCCAGTCACATTGGCGGAAGCTGCACTCAGCCAAGCCAATGCTTTCGCGAAACTCTGCGGCCGAGAATGGCCTTCACTTGCAGTGAACCATCAGATTGAGGTCAGGACATTCAGAAATAGCTTCACGAAGCGTCCAAACCTGCAACAGAAGTTGATTTGACGCAGAGCTCAGGCAACAGGCTTCAGGACCGGTCTAAGTGCCCGCCTAGGACCACCTCTGAAGAATGAGCCCTGCTAGAATCTCCTAGACGTTCCCGCGAATTCATGAAAGGCGCTCCCCGAAGCGCGATTCCAGGCCCCCCCCGAAGCCTCGACGAGTTGTCGTTTCGCAGGGTACGGGCGTTGCCCAAAGCCTCGTGAGCAGACTTCTACCCGACCTCTTCCTCTTTAAATGTGTAGCATCAATCAAAAGCACCGGATCCCAGTACATGGCCTCCGTCACGGGGTTGGCGCTCATCATGATCTGGTGGATGCCGGCCTGCACGTTGCGGAACATCTCCCACGGTCAGTACTACCCCGCGAAAATCAAGGGCCCACGGACTGACACTGTTTATCGTATAATAATAATGATGCCGCCTCAAACGCCAACATCAACAAAACAGGAAAGTCCCGAGGTTTCATGCTTGGCTCGTCTTCGATTAACTGTCAATGCTAGAGCCACTGCTGTCGGGTTTAGAGACCTGACATCTGGCAAACACGAAAAAAGAACGTGTAACTGGTGGTACAAACAACGTGTGCCAGGGATAGTGATGTCCTTGAAAAACCCGTACAGAACATGTTGTTGGGCAGGTCGCCTTCTCGCCATCTTGCAAGCCGAGGCTTGCATTGGCATCCAACCTGCAAAGTATTAAATGACTCATGCGCACCGCCCGCTAGTACGGAGGTACGCGGCCTTCCATTCTGCAGGCTGACGGAGCTGGAGCGGGCCCGCCCTTGCCTCCGCGCATTGCAGGATGATGCAAGCAAGCTGATATCTTTAGTAACGAATACCAACAAGAATGCTGATGCTGATGGTGAAGATGATGATCAGAATGATGATGATGATGAAGATGATGATGATGATGATGATGATAGCCGTGACGATGATGCTGCTGACTACGGTGACGATGCGGATGACGAAGCTGTTAAATCGTTTACCAACAATAAGAATGACAAAGGCGACTGTCCTTGCAACGGCATCCGCCATCACCAGCTCCACCACCACAACGGCCGCACGCCATAAAACAACAACTGAGGTGTTGCGAATCTTGCTGCAACCTCCTGGCTTCAAACAGTCGAGTCTGTGCTACATTGATGCTCGAATGCGAAGATGCGACGCCCAAGCAAGAATGCACCGACGAGGGCTCAGAAAGCTCGCCTGGCGGCAGACCTCAACAAAGCAAGAGGGAACGGACAAACACACATTGGCACATGGTGAAGATGGTCTTCCTACCGGCCACGACAGGAAGTAGCAAACATCGGAAACCTGAACACCACAGCCCACATGCAATACAGAAGGTCTCCGAACTATCCAAAGAAGCAGCTCCCCCACCCAAAAGCTTCCATGACGAGATGCTGCCGCGTCGGCGATGAGAAGTACAGCATCACGTGCTGTGCAGGCGCAAGAGGCTGTGATAGGTGCACTTTCCGTCTCTGCACTGCACCCTGACTTCCGGCCTTCGCTGTCTCCGTCTTTCCAGCACCACTTTCGCCCTGATCACGTGCAGGAGGGACAGCTGAAGATGACTCGAAACAACACAGCTGACTGGTCTTTCTGAGATCCTCCCAGGCAATGGAGGAGCTGTGCCTGAATCACGAAGGAGACGCTTCGCCTCGTTTCGGACAGGGCCTAAACACAAGTAACTAACCGCTTTCCAGCCTGTCTGAGTCTCAGGCCCCGTTCTGCGGATGTATCCCCAGGCCTTGCAGAACAGGAGTGGTAGCTCGACCCACTCAAACACACACCTCCCGAATCTGATGTTCCTTTGCGGAGGGTGTCTTCACACTGCCCTGAGGCTTGCACATCCCGACACGCAGCCCAGATGTGAGGCTCTTCAGAGCTGAAGGCTCCAGAACCTGTCCCAGTCTTGATCTCCACGCTCACGACGACGGCGGGTTTTAGGGTTAGGGAAACTGCTCTGCTGAGCACGGTGTGCTGAACACATCTTGCTGTATTTCTACTCGTCGAGGCAGATGCAATCCACCATGTGAAGAAGTCACGGTCTCGCGGGAGTACATACGGACCCCAATAATCTTATGGGCACGATCAGTGGAATCAGCGCCATCCGAGCTTCAAAGTGGCCCCTTGCCCCAGCATCGAGAGCCTTCAAGCTCGTCGACCCGCAAACATGCCTGGAAGGCATGCAATATGGTCGGAAACATGCGATGGCGTCGATGAATGTCCACAATAGGAGAGCTTGTTTGCACAGAAGCTGGCCGAGCCACGCACAAGAAATACGATTGTTTCACAAACGACGGTGCCTTGTAGAATGGCAAGATGCTAGGATCTTCGAGACACGGAACTGGCCTCGGCGAGAGATCCCAAAGAACCGATCGTTGTGGACAACGGGCTGCACTAGCCACTGAATTATAAACTATAACGTTGCACCGAAATGAAGCTGACCAGGGTTCTGTGCTCCCCTGGAAGTCAGCTCGGGTCGGGACTTGAATGGATTGCACACGACCAGGGACTTCAGCGCGCCGTAAGTATAGATGTCCTGTGCCACGCAGCTCAGGTGCCGCTCAATGCAACAAGCTGATGAACCATGCTTATGCTTCGCCAGAGCACATGAGATTGGCCGGCAACATGGTGATCAGAATCATGTAAAAACACAAGATTTATGTGCAGTGGCAATGTCACTAATATGGCTGAGCAATCAATCCAGAGACAATGATTCCGCAGCAGCAACAACAACAACCATCACCATCAAAACCAAAAAACTGCAACAAGCAAAACCACAACCTCTGCGACTCTGCGAGAACAACAACCGCAACGGCAACCATCACAACAACCGACGGTTCGTGCGACTACAAAGCGATTGCAATATGATAAAATACTATAATAACGACGACTAGTTCAGCAAACGCCGGCACAAGCACAACCAGGACACCGATCACAACCAGCACCACCAACACCGCAACCATCATTTCAACAAAACAACTTAGAAAACCACAACGACAAGAAACGAACCATGCTGCCACCAATAACCAAAGAGATGAAAAACTGTATCAGCTATGTGAGGGAACAGGTATCTGACAGAATGGCATTGATGGCAACCGACCTCCTGAGCAAAACGGGCTCGGAGAACTTTGAACACAGACCTCATCATTGTCGAAATACAGCATGGACTGACTTTGGCACATCCAGACTCCAGCACTGCACTGTAGCTCTGCATGCTTCAGAGTTGGAGAAAAAGGAAAGACTTTGATTGTCAGTCGAGGTTAAAGCAGCCTTTGGTTTCGATCGACCGAATGCAAGCTGTGGCCGCGGCGCATCTGAAGGGCGAATCAGAGAGCTAAGCAGCCTGCACCATCGAGCACTTGCAACATGCCAGTTGGCCCAATGTTCTTGGGGCCTTCTGCAACACTCTGAGGTCCACACTTTGTTTCGACTGCACTGGCCGCATCCTCATCAAACTCGGGCCTGGTCTCACCCTGCGCAGCGCTGCAAAGGTGACGGATGTCACTGGATAATGAAGGCTTGCAGTTTGCAGAAACAAACGACTTCACAGGACAACTCAACATCGTGTCCGGCCGAGCATCTACCTGGACATGCCTTCCGTTCCAACGCGAATGTCGACATCCACTCAAAGGCGAAGCGAGCCTCTTTGGGGTTGCCCAAAGCAGATGCAAGCCAAGCATCGCCTCCTTGACTGGAGTTTGCCTTCTGGCACAAAAGCGAGCACCCAATGCATTGAAGTCAATGCTGCCGACACTTTACACCACTCCGGAGCCTTGTGCGAAGCGAGGGACTGGCCCATCGCTGTCAAGCATTGGCATTCATAGCCGTGTCGAATATGTAGTGGGTGACGATGCAAGAACAAGCTAGAACAATCTAAAGCCGACAAACACTTGTTCACTAAAGCGGAAAATGATCGTGATTGTAAATGGGCACCAATAAATTTGACCTGACGGCCTATCTCAAGGCATGAAATATCAGTGGGCCAAAAACACGTTTGCAAAACAGAATACAACCTCACAACAACGACAAACATGTCCGAATGACCATGCGCAACAGAAAACATGGCGACCCGCTCCGGACGCCAATGCAGACAAGCATGGCAAAATGCAGTAAATACAACCAGTCCAGCCAGAAGACCCGACTAGATTTGAAATTTGGTGACACTGTCGTCATTGCTTCCTCTTGTGAATTTGTAAACAATGATGAAACAGGCTGACCGTGATGATGGTTTCTCATGACTGGACATGACGTCCTGACAATAATGGCGGTCACGGGTTTTCGTCGTGTCGACGTCGATGTGATAAGTAAGACCAACACATCTTGTTCGCACCGACTTGGTGACCCAAACTGGTTTATCATCACGCTCATCACGGATGCGCTGGTCAGTCAACGACACTTGCACAGCTGCTGGACTCACCGCTTTCACTTGCACCACAGGTGCATGGAGCCCACGGCTTGATTGCTGCTCTGCTCTCGCACACTTGCACTTGAAGGTCCGGGACTTGTTTTGAACCGGGGTTCTCGGCAGGTTTGGAACTTTCTTATCAATCGAAATCTCAGCTTCTTCGCTGTGGCTCACTTTGATCATGAACCTGTCTTGTTGCTTCACTCGCTTTCGCATGCAACCCATTCGGTTCTTACGGCACACAAGATTGCACACTGCAATCAAAATCTTGCTCAAAATAAAATTCTCATGAATGATCTGCAAGAATTCCAGCAATCAAGAAAATCGCATACAGCAAAAAGAAAATTCCAAAAACTATGAAAAGTGTCCGCATCCTTTTTTTTTTACGTGGTTGAGCCTCAGTGACAGCGGCTGCTGCGCTCGGTCCCTTTAAGAAGCAAGAAAGCAAGAACATAAAAGCAACAATCGACTGTACAAAGTGAAACAAGGTGGCTGCGACATACAGACTTAGCCGGCAAAGTCGTTCAGCGTTAATTATTGAGCAAGCAGCTACTGCCACTCACAGGCCCCGCTTCCCGCAATCCTGGGTCGCGCAATGGCCAAGAAATACAAATCAAAACCCGCTTCCCTTAACCATGGGTCACGCAATGGCTCACAGGTCATGCATAGGTGTCATTCATGGTTGGCACACTGCTGCAGTCCAGAATCAATAGAAACAATGGCACATAGCGCACGTCCCACTCGGTCAACCCCTGCATTCGACACACAGTAGGTCATGCATGGTGCACCAGAACCTGGGGAGTCCAATTCCGCGCAGAAAGCGTTGCCGTTCGCTGCATCGGCCATGTGTTCGTCATTCAGAGCGTGCAAGAAATTCCAGTCCCTGCGGTGGTTATGACTAGCAAGCTGCGGCTTGTTTGAAGAACAAGGGCTGAGAAATCTTGCAATGTTAGAGGTTATCACGGCTTAAGAGCAATGTTCTCTTGCGATGTCTGCAACCCACCTTCGTATAACATAACCTCCCGACATATAAAACATATCCAATCACGGGCCCGTACGGCCGTACAGGGGGGTCCCCGACGTTTCAAAATCCCCGACGTATCACAAAAAACCATACGGGCCCGAACGGCCGTACGGGGCCGCCGTACGGCCGTACAGGGAGGTCCCCGACGTATAACAAAAAAATCCCGACGTGTCACATAAAACCATTCGGGCCCGTACGGCAGCATGGGGCCGTCAGCGGGGTCCCGAAATTTAACATATGATCCCTGACGCCTCACATAAAACCAGACGGACCCGCACGCACACGGGGGTTCCGGACGTAAAACATCCAATCTCCGACGCACTATTCAACCATATACGGGCCTGTACGGGGCGGTATTGTTGAATGTTTCATGTTCGAGACTTAACGTTGTACGTCGGGATGTAAATGTTACATGCGGTCCAGATCATGTGATGCGCAGGCCAGGCGGATGTGATACCGGTGAAAGCGACTGCGCGGTCCCAATAATAAACAAGAGAACAGAACAGTGGTGTCTACTCACAGTGGGTCGCGATGGCAAGTTCCCATTGCATTCTCCATCAAACTGGCAGCGGGTCAATGTGGGCAAGAGTGAACGGTTCCAGTTCACAGGCAGACTTTCCAAACGAAAACTGGTAAACAAGCCTCGAATTGAAAAAGACAACTCAGACTCTAAGCATCCCTGCTTGCCACAGCTACATCTTGAGAAACGGCAAAAGTCGAATCTGGGTCTCTGAGTAAAACCAAGAAACAGATTGACACTCTTGTAGTTCGTGATGGACCGAGTGCAGCAAGAGTTTTTTTTTGGCGTGGGCGGGCCTCGTCGGCTACGGCTGTAGCACTCGGTCCCTACAAACAAGACAAACCAACAAACGAACAAAGACAGCGGTGAAACAGGGCGGCTCGATAAAAAAGAGGCAAAGAGCTAGCTGCGGCGCACAGGCTTTGCCGGCTTTTGGCCGTTCAGCACGAGCTACGGGCCTCAGCGACCGATCCACAACAGCAGAAGGCCGTCGCCTAGAGCTGTCCAAGACCACCGGTGGAGCCCAAAGTCGGAGCTCCGGCCGCCGTTCTAGTTCCGTCGAACAACGGTCAGCCCCGGGGTCCTGTTGTGTCGCGATCGTGCACACAAAGTCCACAAGTCCACGGTGGAATCCACAACCAGCGGCAAGAGCCAGGAAATGGACCCTACGACGTATGTCGCTGGTCATAGATGGCTCAAGTCTTCTGGAATGCGACGGCCTACTCCGTCACTGGGTACGATCCAGTGTCGAAGGCCCCGGCCAAGAATCCAGCAGGCGCTGCATGTCGTTGCCGCTGGTCGGAAAGTGGGATTCGCGCAACAGGTATAACATTTGGAAATTGCGCTGCTCATACAGCTCCTGTAGGCGGTAAAAACCATATCGGTGTGAATCTTGATCCAGTCATGGAGATGCGGCATCAGCTCAGTAGAGATGAACGGGATTTGAATGCCTGGGCCGATTCCACCCCGTTCAATGAAGGCCTCCGCTTCGTCTCTCCAGCGTTCCTGGCCCCAAATAAAAGTCCTTTTTCTGTGGACCTCTCAGCCAGTAAACCACCACCGCGCTAAGATCCCAACCAGAGGTGGTATAGCAGCCGCCCGAAGGCGCCACAGAGCAGCGTGCAAAAGGCCAGCGGACTGGATGGGAAGCGTGGGCGGCGCTTGCAGATTGCAGACCCAATTGGACATCGTGGGAGCAAGAGCCTAAAAGTGCCCTTGCACACGCCCGGGTATGAGAACATTTGAGGGTCGAAGTCACCTCGCCTAGCTAGGAGAAGCCCACGATGGAAGCCTTCCATCAGCCGTGCGGCAATAGCGATTTGGGGCCGCCCCACCAGGGAGGCAGGCACTTCCACCTTAACCTGTACCTCAAGGAAATGCAGGTCATTCTGACAGACTGGGGAGATGCGCACGAGTTGTAGCAGGGGGGCGGCTTCAGGCTCATCCACCAGCGCCCGTGCAAGGTAGAACAACAACTGCACCGGCAACAGCACACCACAATGAAGCAAGGGGGTGCCCTGATTCGGGTCCATGCTCGAGCCTCCCTCCCCCGTTGCTCGCCGGACGCTTGATCCAGTGCCACGGCGCCTGCCCGTGGGCAAGGGAGGTCTCTTGGGTGCCAGAGACATTTGGATAAGACTACCATCTCGGACTGGTGACTTATGACCTGCCTTGGCACTGGGGAGCGAGAACTTAACACCATCGAGCTCGTCCAAGAAAAACCACCACCAGATCTCCGGGCGAGCCAACTCGTACCACGAAAGGTCGAAGACACGCCCTTCAGGCAACCGCAACACACGGTCGCAAGCAAGGGAGTGAGGCACACTCGGAAAGCCTCACTTTCCGTACAGTGACGAAGCATTAGCGCACGATCTGCAAAATCGACCACTCTGGCTCCGAAATTCTGAGGGCTGACCTTAACTTCGCACGGGGCAGCGAAAGAAGGGAAAGGCAGTCCGTCCGGTTGGGGAGCAGTTGGAGCAGTGCAGGCGCGCTTGCAGGGCCGTCGACGGGCAACTGCTGCCTGCCCTTGGCCTGGTAGCTGCGGAGGATGTCGTGCTGCGTGCTGCTCCGCGAAGTCATCCTCCTCATCTTCAGGCGGAACGCAGTTGCTGGAAATGGCGGCGACACCGGGCAACAATCGGCTAGGCGGGGATTCCACGGCGTCCAGCAGTGCAGCCACCCCTTCCTCCCACGTACCACTGGGGGCTTTGGGAGTAGAGGCAGCACAACTTTGGCTACGAAGTCAAGTCAGGGTCCTCTTTAGCCGGAACGCCACGTGCCTCCGGGTCGGGCTTAGCAAATCCGGCGGTATCGTAGAGGGCACGCGGTAGGCCCGTTGTAGCAACCGGCGGGAGGAGGGCCTCAGGCTGGTTCGAGTTGCGCAGCAGCGTAGAGACAAAGTGCTGGAGCCGCCCCAGCAGCGTCAGGTTGACGGTGTCCGAAGCAATAGCATAAAGATAGGGTGCGCCTGGCACAGCCGCAACTAACATGTCGGCGGCTGCCGCCTGGCATCTGCACACAGTCGCATGCACATCGAGTGGCATGTGCTCCCCAATCAGGGACCGGTGGTGCTGGGAAAGGAGGGCGCTGTAGGCCCACTGTAGGCCCGCTTGGGCGGCTGCAAGCCACCCCCCTTGTGAGCACGGAGGCGGTGGAGACCGATGCGAGGCGGATTGGTAAACTCCAGCAACCCAATAATGGGATGCTTGGTGTCGAGCACAGGGTAGAACGCACTGTAGTTGGTCGCCCGGAGGGACCACTGTTCACGAAATCCATACCGCGCAGGAGCAGCTGCACAGGGTGGTCGGGCACTCCACAATGAGCGACCAAAGCACAGGAATCGCAGAGCGGCGGTATACAATTAACAGACCACCTCTCGTAGAACTCCAAAGCCGTGTCACAGTCATCACGCGGCTGGCACTGTCGTCCAAGCTGTGCAAGCCCGTAGGACTGATAGAGAGCCTCCCAACTGATGATGGTCTTGTGGGGTGGAGTTCCAGAGCGGCGATGATCCCCCACCAATGAGAGGGAGACGCAATGATCAGCGGGCCTGTGGGCCTCGTGCTGCCGGCTGTTAGTCGCTGGTGTGCGTCCTCCCCGGTCATGGTGAACCGACCTGCCTTGTCCACCAAACAGATGTCCACAGCGCCAGTGGTGCCGGCGCACACTGTGGTGGTAAAGAAGTCAATGAACACGCCGAGCTCATTGTGGTGGCTATAGAAAAAATTGAACAGGGTCTCGGCCTGCTCTTTGGTAGTCAGCCTCCCCGGCGGGGGGAAACCCGGCAGCCGTCCCGAAATGTAATCGGAAAAGGAAGTGCCCTCGGCGACCACCCGGTGCGCGGCGCCGGTCTCGGCATTAGCCGGCCGCGGGTTACTCAATCCTAACCCGTGCTTCAAGGTATCAAAAACTTTGGTGGTTGGCGTAACCACGGTGATTTTCTGCCCCGCCTGCACAGCAAATCGGTGGCCACACACATTGTAGGCCAGGACAAGGAGAACACAAAACCATTCAACCATCAAGCCCTTATGTACAATGGTGGATGCCTGTTTGGGCAGCCGTATAAAGTAAACTCCAGGTTGATGTGCGCCATCAGCTGCAATCCGCTGTGCGCGCCTTGCGGGCGTGTCCGCTGCCAACTCCCCAATGGTGACCGGACACGGGGAGGAGTTTGTTGCGGCGAGCAGGAGATTCGACTGCGGGTATCGAATGGCTGTTATCAACAGATAGAGATCTGCTAATAACCGTGTAGAGGCAACCAGGGCCAGATTCAGGCACACCCCATTGATAGGCTCAAGGCCTTCAGCCTGCAAAGCAGTATGGGCCGGAGCAAGTATTGCTCCGACTGCCGACAGGCGATTGAGATAGCACAAGAGCGTCTGACTGTGAGATGTGGACTGGTGAGAAAGTCCACTGCGACGGCTGCGGGGGTAAGGCGGGCGGGCTGTGGACATACCTCGTCGCCCACCCGCGTTATGCCAGAATAAGGAATAATGGTGACGCACACTGCATCCCTTCAAGTCGCCAAAATCTTGTACTAGTCCCACCTCCACAGAGGCATCCACACCAAACAGGCATTCCGAAATAGACTGCCACACCGTCAGACAGGTGCCTGATGGGGGTTCCGTTCCGCAATAACGATGTCCAAGACTTGACCATTTGACTGTATGGAGCGGCCCGCCAGGCGAGGTGGAATGCACAAGGCCACGGAGCGCGTGGGCCATGCGCCCCGGCGGGAAGGGTTGAGAGGCAAGCTGAGCGAGTCCACGGATGCCAACAGGCTTCGCAGTGAGGCCCGCCAGAGTATTGAGCTGTACATCGCCTTTGCCTCCACCAGTGGGCTGTCGCGGATCGCCGGTGCGTATGACTTCCTGGCATTCGGCATTGGCCAGGATGGCGGCCAAGGCCGGTTGGGGCCTTCTTGTTGCCCTTCATCAATAACGATGACGTGGGCGTTCCGGAGAAACACTATAGGATGAGTATCTCAGTTGAAGCGCACCCGAACCTTGTGTGAGCAGGAGCATATGCGCGCTGCTGATGGACGGGGAGGTAAGCCGCGTATCTTGCCCTCGCGTGTCCGGCCGGGCCGTAGCAATTTTCCCCAAACCTGCAGTCATGTGCTCCGCCGCCTTCGTAAACGGACATGATCGAAGTCCGGCTCGATCATTTCCGCATCGCCAGAGACGCGCCTAACCACGATTAGCGGACGCAACCACGCAGGCGCATCAATGGGCTCGGATCCCAAGAAGGCAGGCCATCGGCTAACCAGCAAGAGGGCTGTCGTGGGATTGAAGCGATTGTAGCGTAGCGCCTTTGTGCCTTCCGCTTCTAGCGCGTATTACCATTGACACGCGAGGGAACCACACAATCCACGAAAAACAGCCATGAGCTGCTTTTGACAGAACTCCAGCCGCAGTAAGCAGCCTTCCGACGGGGCAGCTGCCATTTTGGCAGTGAGAAAACCAGCCCAGGCTCGGCGAGTGTCTTGGTGCGGCATTCGTTACTCTTGTCCTGTGTCCTTGGCTGTAGAGTCCACAACACGCTCAAAAGACAGCTCCTCCAGCGCTTGCTGGACCGGGGCGGGCTAGGGTGCTGGCCGTAACCGTGCGGAGGTCATGCACTAACTGCGGTGGGAGAGAGCTGATGGCACCGAGTTCCTGCAACATGGGCACCGTGACACTGCGTGGGAACAGAACTGCCATGACCTGTCCAAATTCACTGTCCACTAGTCCCCTGCTGCGTTAGACGTGGAGGAAGTGGAAAAGCCCACTCCAGTTCTTTCTCCAGGGGCAAGTAAGCCCGCACTTTCCGCTTCCAAGTGCGAGTACTGTGGCACCAGAGGGGTCCTAAGATTATGTAGTGCAGCTCTCCGCGCGAGCGCGAACAGAAATGGCTAGAGGGCACAAAAAATCTTTGGAGATGGAGACGCATCCGGACGTAGGGCAGCGTGTGCTCAAGAGAATGCGTTATAGTCATATTTCTCACAGGCCTTCCACAAGCGCCCAGGCTGCTAACGGGCTGCTTTTTTTCGACCCAAAATGTCTTTTTCAGACTCCACGCTTGGTCCATCTTGATTTCAACCCCGGCATGTCTTTTTTCCGACCTCCATCTTTCTTCGCCCCGCGACGAGGTCTAGAAAAAGATTACAGTACGCTGGAGGGCCAGCCTGCAACACCCATTCCAGGAAGCGTTTACGGCCCTTGTTTTGGGCCCTCATATCACCATCCTGCTCGTTTCACGAGGTCCGTTCTGTACACACTCGTGGGCAACGCGAGACGGTGAGACAAGCCAAGAAAACGGCGACCTGCATTCGTAGCGAATGGAACGCCGCACCAAGCCTCTTCGAGGCCTTGAAACACTTGGAAACACACAGGTGTGAAACGGCACTACGCCTGTACTACCAGCCACTGACATTCCTTTGTGAACGCCGCCGGTTGCACAGGCGTACCCCTGCTCAGCCGGAGAAGGAAGAAGGTGCAGGCTTCAAAGCGGAGGCGCCGCTGCGGCCTTGGCCTTCGGAGCTGCTTGACGAACCTGCGCTTCCTTGACACGGAGCAACTCCACCAAGTCTGCCTGGCTCAACTTCGCGGCCGCCTTCTTCAATCTCTTGAAGCGCTTTTGAGTTGTTCGGATTTCTTTGCTTTTTTCAGCTTTTTCACGCAGCAAGCGGGCCCGATCGGCCTTGAGAGCAGCGAGTCTGTCCCCCAAGCTGGGCGCAGCGTTAGCGTCCATGGCAGCTGCAAAGAGAGGGGAAAGCGCCTACTAAGCAAGGTGAGCCGGAGCCGGAGCCCAAACGCTCGTCCACAAGGCTTTGCACACACGCACACACGTGCACACACCTCCCAGAGCAAGGCAAACGCATTCGAGCTGCGAACCCGGCTGTGCAACGACATGGCGCTCTCGCCAACACCTGCGCAGAGAGCTGCACGCCCACTCATTTGCCTTACTGAAACTGCAAACCATACAGCACAAACCTTTTGCTTCTTCACTCACCACACTAAAAATGCAAAGCATACAGCGCAAACCTTTGCTTACAGAAAAAACCCAGCACAAAAAAGCTCTCCCCCGCGCGAGCTTGCACCGCAAAAAGCACTCTGCCCAGAACTGCAAACCCGTCTGCGCAACAAGACGGCCTCCATGGTAGCCGTGCAGAATCCTGGCGGCTACTGCCCCAAATGGCTTGGTCTTGGTAGCTTGGACTGCCCGCTCGGCTTTCAAGGTTTAGGGAGCAGAGCTGAGGGGATGACTTCAACTGCTGAGCCCTAAGGCCCTAGGATTTGCGGCTAAAGACCCCATGGCTTGGAAGCTTGGACTGCCCGCTCGGGTGTCGAGGTTTAGGGAGCAGAGCGAGGGGATGACTTCAGACTGCTGAGCCCTCAGGCCCTAAAAGCCGAGCACTGCAGACCTCAAAGCTACCGGCCAACCACAGAGACCTGGCACGATTTTCTCGGCAAACCCGGCGCGGACCTGCGCGGACCCAAGCATTTAGCTCAGAAACCTGGCACGGTTTTCTTGGCAAAACCGGCGAGAAACCTGGCACGGTTTTCTCGGCAAACCCGGCGCGGACGTGCGCGGGCGCAAGCATGTAGCTCAGAAACCTAGCACGGTCTCGGCAAACCGGCGCGGACCTGCGGTTTTATTGGCAAACCCGGGGCGGACCTGCGCGGACCCAAGCCTTTTGCTCAAAAACCGTTCGCACGGTCTTCTCAGCTGTGGAACACGAGCATTTAGCCCAGAAACCCAGCACGGACCGGTTTTCGCGGCAAAGCAAGCGCGGACCTGCACGGAGCTGAGCATTTAGCTAAAAAGTCTACTGCAGACCATAGTTTTCTCGACCAAACCGGCGCGGACCTGCGCGGACCCGAGCATTTAACCGACAAACCCACCGCGGACCACGGTTTTCTCGGCAAAGCAAGCGCGGACCTTGGTCCGGGCTTTTGGGAATTACAAAGGTTACAATAAGCAGATACCGCAATTGGAGCAGCAAGCCCAGCATTCCGTGTCGCTCTTGTTGAACCAAGCTTAGCCATTGTATGGAGGGAAGGGAGAAAACTGCTTCCGGCACATGCGAGACTAAATGGTCACCATCACTGCCGGCATTCTCTTGCAACTCTTCATTCTTCATCCTAAGCAACAGACATGCAAAATTTACTGTAACAACAATCGTTTTGGTCGGCAGCGTCCTCCATCAGTGAGCGGCATTGCTGTCACCAGGCCACGATTCAAATGCCGCACAGTCCGGCACGGCTTTTTGAATCGTGGCCTATGTAATGCAAAGCTGCTGTGAAAACATTTGCTAAACACTGGGAGAAATGGCCAACAAAAAGAAGAATTTGCCGGAAAGTGTGAAAAACAGAGCGCGCAGCACTCGGTCTTTTTCTTGAGCCAAAGCGGAGTCGCGTCGGGCTCTGACTGACAGTGAAACACCTTGCAGCTGTCTGTCTCCAAGCAAAACACTTCAAGCACTAACGAAACGAGACGAAACGAACGTGCAGTCACTTCCTAACTCAAAAGCACTCCTCACAGCTTCAGGCATGCCGAAAACATCAGGACATCCAAGGTCAAATGGGATTTTCTCTCCGAGCGTCGCAAAAATCCACGCGGCTCCTAGGCCTAACAGTACAAGAAAGCAACTAGCAGAGCTAAGGATCTGACAGCCTAGCTACGGAAGCAAAACTCTACTGCCCACAGGCCATAGAGTCTTGCTGTTGCACGCGAGAGCTAGCTGGACCACAAAGCAGGTGGGTGGGAGCCGACAAATTCAACGGGCATGCACGGCAAGCCACCTTGCAATTTCAATCTTTACAAGGACGTCTGCACCAGTGTGACAAGTGACTGGTGTGCCTGAGGTCAAGGAGCCCTGCATACGAGCAGAGCTGTGCAGCTTGAGGACCTGGTGTTGCCAGCATGGCAACTTCTGTAAGAGAGTTCGCCGAAAACCAGCAGCAGCAGCCTTTGTACACTTTCTACACCTAACAAACTACCGCCGACTGTACACAGCGCCAACAAGTGATCGCATGAACACGCCAAGTGCCCACGCCATCACTTGTGAGTTTCCAGCGTAGTTTTCGACAAGTTTCGAACCAGAAAACCAGAACCATGCCCAGCACAGGTAGCAGCTGAAGGCATTCAGGGTGGCTTTGGGTAAAAGTGCACATATTCATCAAACCACCAGGTGTTACCCGATTGCTGCTCACCAGGGGAGCGCATGCAAGGACAGTGCCAGCACAGGCAGCAGCTGCAGCAGCCAAGGCCACATACACGTGACCACGTAACAAGAGTTACACTTACACCTAATTCTATTGCAAACCAAGCGTCGAGCAGGCTCAAGTGGAAGGCAGCGCTAATGCAGCCAGCAAGGCGCAAAAGCAGCACATCTCAACCACGGTGCTTACGTAAAGGACAACTTGGCTTGTTTTGGCGTAGGTTTGGACTTGCCTGAGCTTTTGGGCTTCGCCACCATGGAAGGTTGCCCAAAAGCCAAGAGGGACTGCTTGGGCCCCGCCTCTGGTGCTGTAGACTCGTCACGTTTGGTGCCGAAAGGGACTGCTGCTTTAGTTTTGGGAACAGCAGGACCTGCTTGGCCCAAAGTGGTGTTACCCGAGCCTTGTGCCACCTTGCCCAGTTGGCTGACAGCTGCACGGCCGTCACAAGGTTTTTGCAGCTGCTTAGCTCCAACACCTGAGTGTGGCCGCTGCAGCCTGCCACATTTAGAACATGACCATTGCACACCCATGTTGACCATGGTATGTGATTCGTGAATGCCCCATTCTTTCAAGATCTCACCCCCACCAATGCAATGATGGGACATGAGGCGATTGAAACTGGCCTGTTCAGCAATCTGTTGCACGTACAAGCCGCATTTTCCACATTTCATCGTTAAGTTGGTTGGGCCTTCAGCGCCTTTGATCCACTGGTGACCCAAGGGATCCTCAGGCATTGCAAGTTTTTCCAACATGCGCTGTTTTTTGTTTAAGGGCTTGACAACACTAGAGCTAGGACAAGGGTTCTCAGCAGCCGGAACATCATGAGCTCGCAGAGCTCTGGACTTCGGCGCCTTAGTGGGTTTGGGTTTAGAAAAGGCGGCACTAGGGACAACCATGGGCCTAGGGACACCCTCAGGGACAACCTCACTAGTTTCCTTATTGCAGCGTTGCAAAATCCACGGAAAGTCATTGTCTTTTTTATGCAGAAGAACATGACCAATCTTACGGGCTAAATGCAAGCACACATCCTCGCAAACTTGATCAATCTCTGTGAGCCTAGGTCTGCTTGAAGCCCGGAACGCCTGTGCAGCACGTTTGCCACAAAGGTCGTCAACGTCGGCATTGATCAAGCGCCTCCATTCCGGAATGTCACGTTCAGCAAAGTAGGCTGCAGTTTTGTGACTGGAGACCCAGTGTACCTTTGCCCGCTCTCGACAGTGCCAGACAGACCCCCAGGGAACCTGTCCACAAAGAGGCGGGGCAGCCTTGCTGAGTATGTGCGTGATTGCCTTACAGTCTATCGTTATGTCAAAGTCATTCTCAACACGAGAGAACAATTCGAAAACCGCCTGCTGCTCAGCCGACGCAACTGTTAAAGGTTGTTCGGGAAAACACGTGACACTGGCAACCCTTATGGGAACACCTTCAACTAGTTTGTACGCTGCAATGGCCCAGGCTACACAGCTGGACCTTGGATCTTTGGCCCCTGGGCCACCAGATGCATCACTGGCATACACAAGATTGCCATCAGAAATGACACTGTGGGGGCCAGTCCACAGGCCCTCGTAAACAAAGCCAGTGGCCACACCGCGCGTGTCAAGTTGTGTGGCAGCCTTGGGGACTAAACCTCTTAACCACAAACTAGGCCAGGGAAAGAGTTCACGCTTTTTGGCGAGGTGCGGTGGCTCTGGAAACTTCTGGGAAGTGAAGGGACAGTCCCACAGAACGTGCTGCAAAGAAAGAGAGCACTTACACAACCTGCACCATCCCGGCTTGGAAGAGCCAACCAGAGCACCTTGCCAGAGGGCTTGCAAATTAACACGAGTGGACTTGTGAAAAAACCGACGTTTGAGAAGGCGCAATGGAACAGTGCGGTCAATGCCCGATGCAAGGTCATGGCAACCCTCCAGTGTTGCAATCCGCTTCAAACGCTCGCCTTCCCAAATTGGCAAAAGCCAGTGCCACACACACCGTGTAGCATCTGGGCATGTCCAGTCAACATGCAAAGTGCCTGACACATGAGTCCAAGTGGAACCCTGTTGGCATTGGACACCAAGTTCCATCAAGTAGGCCTGAAGGGCCGCAATGGGCCCATTGACCTTTTTCCAAGGGTGTGGAGAGGCTGAAAGCCAAAGCCAGATACTGGACCACGTACTGGAAAACTTGGCTGCATCCACACTTTGCCATCTACGAAATACCCTGGCAACAGCCCTTACGTGCTGGCGCAGCAAAGTTAGATGAGGGTCTTCACATTTATGGCAATGCAACAAGAAAGTGATATCAATGGAACCCAACTTCTGACGACCAATTTGCTTGGCACACAGGGTTCGATACCATTTGCGTCTTTTGGGGCTCACACCAGCAGCCTGATGTCCCCATAACCCGGCGGAACAAATTGACGCCCGGACAATGCGAACTCTGTGGGATACGCACTTAACACCAAGTTTGTTGAGCTTGTTTGAACGCTGCATTGCCTTGCGACGCCTCTGCTCAGCCAGACCGAGCAACCTACGGCGAGCGCCAGCAGAAGAGACCCCTAAGTCCCGCGCCATGGTTTTAACCTTGGGATCGTCGTCTGAAAGCAATCGATTCAAGGCTTTGGCCGCCTCCGCCGAAGACGCGACAAAAGAAGTTTTTGTTACAGAAACCTGGGCCCCTTTTGCGACAAAATCTTGCCTCAACCCCCGAAACAGTACAAGACTGTCACTGGCGACCTTTGAAGCGGATTTGTTAATCGTGTCCAGGGAAAGGTCATCGACCCAAACATCTAAGTTACAAACGCTATGCTTCATCACAAGTTTAGCAGCGATTGGATGAATAACGAGTTTGGTAATCGATGGTGCTGCTGGGCACCCAGCAAGCACACCTCGCCCTGGCCATATAGGCGGGCAAACGGCACCTTCCGACTGCACAACACGGGGACCAAGATAAGTCAAAAGTGCTTGGTGCAAAATGATGGGCGGATACGACAGTCGGATTCCGGAACTTATGATGTCATCAAAGAGACACCTGTCGTAGAATGTCTCCATATCAACAAATAAGGAAATAAGGTGCAGCTTGTCGCGGCGAACCGACTCTCCTAGCATTAATCTTGAAAGTGCAACATCAAGAACTTGCCCACCTGGAACCGCTTGATCCCAACTTGCTTTGTGGGTGTATGCGCGCTGCCAATCATCAACTAAGTGCCATCGCAATCTGACCCATGCCCGGTACAACACATGAAGGAGAGCAATTGGCCTTTCACGCTTCTCATTTTTTGGCAAAAGGGCAATCAAAGCGTAAACCAATTGGTCAGGCCAAGACGCCTGACGCTCGCAGTGGTGGTAAAATTGGATAATGGCTTTCACAGCTTCAGCATCAAGATTACGGAGGACCTCACAAGTCCATCCATCTAGACCTGGAGCTTTTATTGGAACCTTCCTGAAATACTTAATGGCCTTATCAAGCGAAATTGGTGGAAGGTGTGCAGCCTGCTCTATTGCTTTGGTTCGGAGCTCAGCACGAAGTTCAGGGTTCACGCCCGGTGGGTAGAACCAAAGTTCGTGCCATTGTCTCCACCTAAGATATATGCGCTCCTGCACCGGGGCATCTAAAAACGGCCTGATGGTGACAGCTTCCTCAGCTTTGATGCTCAAGAATAGAGGTCGCATACCTTTCACAGTAGACCGCCGCAACCACTGCAGGTAGGAAGCACTCTTGGAAGCCTGCCATGCACTGGAGTGAAAATGGTGTTGAGCCTTGGCACTCTCAAGCAATGGCGGAACACGGTCAACAAGGGAACAGTCAATGAGAGCCTGCAAATCCTGGGCAAACTTCTCACATGAGTCAAGGTCTCCATGCCACATCAACCGTAGATTCTTTGCAGCTGTTTTTGCAAAGCTGCTAACATGAACCTTCCGAAGGCAAGCATCAAACCAAACAATCATTCGGTGCCAAAAGGAAACCTGCGAGCCTCCCCATCCTGAACATGGAGCACAAGTGGGAATTAATGGCCGCCTGTGAACACTGACTTGGGCTCCCCTACCTTGGCAAACCCCATAAACAGAACGCTCAACGTCCTCACTCAGACTGGCAAATAACTCGGTGAGGCCTTTGCGAAGGCTGCCCAAACCCAGCATCCTGGGATGCTGGGAAGATGAAGCCTCCGCCTCAGCCTCTCCTGCCTCATCAATGGGCCTAGTCAAGACGAAGGGCTGGGATTGCAACGGCGATGGCCGAAAAGGCACAAGCTGAGGCACCTTGAAGTCTAGTTGATGCATGCCCAATGTCCAATGGAGGGCCGCATGCGGTGCAAAGGGTGTGCACCAATCAAGGGAGAGGCTAGCTGCAGCTGCAACAGAAGAGGACATAAGCCCGTAATCAATATTACCACCACCGGTACATGTGGAATCCCCTGCATCAACAAACCGGCCCTTAGCTTCCCGACCCAAGCTGGTCGCAGCAACGGTTTCGAAATCCTCATTCCAGTCCCCCGAAACAAAATATATACCCTTAATCGAGCGAAGAAAAGGGATCAACTTAGAAAGGACCAAAGAATTAGTCTGGCTCTGGAAACCCTCACCCGACTTCAAGTAAATGTTGATAACATATAAGTCGGTGTCCCTAAGCCTAAGCGCGGCAGCCTGAAACCCCACTCCATCATGGAGAAAATGATGGACCTTCCTGAGATTGAGGTGCTTGCGGAAGCATATGGACAGGCCGCCACTGACGCCGCCCTTAGCAGTTCGACGGCCCGGCAAACTGAACGCCGCGTACCCAAACGGGCCCAGCTGTGAATCAAGCAGATCAGGCAAATCTGGACTCAAGTGAGTTTCCTGGAGAAGGCACAGGGAAGGTTGGTGTTGTGCAATCCAGGGGCACAGGGCTTTGCGCCATGATGTCACATTCGCGCTAAGAATCTTGAGTTCGGGCCTCTGGGATTGGCATGAAAGATTGGCTAAGGCATCTTCCAAAGCCCAACATGCAACATGCTTTGGCACATCCTCCTGAGTCTCAACAGCAAGCTCAACAGCCTTCCACATGAAAGTACCCTCACTGATGATGCCCTGACTTTCCATGCTTTCAACCTTTGAGAGCAAAGGGCCTGAAGCTCCAGCAAGCACATCAGCCTTCAGAGCCTCCAAAGCCGCAGACTGCTGTGAAATCAAATTGGGGTTAGGGACGGCCAGGGTTTCCTCAGCGACTCGCCCGACCTGTTGACACGGGTTGGGGTTAGGAATTGGAAATACCTCATTCTGCCCCTCGTTCTGCCGCCGCGCAACTGAAGCAATATGTTTGACAGACACATCATCCGGAGCGGCTAAACCCGAAATTTCCCCTTCACTGGCAACTGCTGGAACTGCTGAAACTCCTGCAGACCCTTCTTTATGTGAAAATGCATTTTCTCCTAAAGATGGGTATGCGGACGGCGCAAAAAGCACCTGGTCATCCTGAGTGCAGCCTGCAGGGCGCACAGCAGCGCTTGGATGGGACATCGCATACCTTTGGTCACCAGCCTCAGGGCATGCTGGAACCGGATGATCATGAAAGTTCGGGCCACACTCAGAATTCTCAGACAACGAAATGTATTGCTCCCGCCAGGGTCCTCGGCCAGCGGCCACACCTCCTCCTGAGGGCCAATCCTCCGCGTGTGTGATATACCCACCTCCTGGACCCTGGAGGGAAACTCTATTAAGGGAAGCAATCCCAAAAGTCCGACCCCCAGGACCCTCGCCCAGCGGGCACACCACCTCCTGAAAGAAACCACCACCACTACAGTAACGACCACCCTCCTCCTGGGCCCTGGGGGCCCTCATGGCATCAAGATTGGCTGCCGCGCAACCCAAAAGATGCTGGTCCTGGTCAGGACGCCCGCGCAATTCACCAGCGATGCCGCAATGCCCAGGAGTAGCATCCCAGCAATCAAAATTGGGGCTAGGGTCCCAAGACTGGGAAGCACACGGGGTAGGGAACGGTACTGAAAGATCATGGCCAGCCTGCGACCTGGAGCTATCAACGTCAACCACTTCTGCATGGACTGACGCCGCTGCACAAGGTTCAAGCACATCACCACCGTGATAAATCGGATCTGATAAGGGCCCTGAACCCTCAAGAACGTGTCGCAATCGGCGGTTGAGGCGCCTGCGGGCCCGTCTGGATACAGGGGTTTTCCGATTCGTGGAAGGCCCATACGAGAATGCTCTGATACATGTAGGCCACACTATTGCGAGCTTCTGCGAACCAGACACCTCTCCCTGTTCATCACACTCCTGAGCAGCACTGGCTGGAAAGAAACGTGGTCCTGACAAGCAATCGGATATGTGAGGCAGGCCCTCGGTGCTGGTGGAGCGGTCCGCCCAGCGACACAAACACCCTGGGCAGTAACAGAGTACATCACTGACAGCCGTGGCAAGGTCCTCACATGAACGGTGTAACATGACCTTGCTGCTGGCTGAAAGAAAACTCCTAATCCAAGGAAAATCCTGCTGACCAAGCACTGCATTCTGGCCACAACTCAAACAAGGAGGCAACCCTTGCACAAGCTCTTCAAGCTCCGATGCATCTCCACTCGCAAAGGGCAAATTGGGGTTAGGGAAAACTCCCGAAGGCGCACACGGGTTCGGGCTAGAAATGGGCCTGGTCTCAAGGGTGCCTTCATGCCTCCGGGCGGAAGCACAAACACTCCAGCACAGTGGCAAAGTGGACGGCCTGTGGCGGAAGACCCTGGCCGGCACTCTGTAATCAAGGATCCTGGGCACAGGTTGGCCTGAAAGCGCACAAGATTCAAGAAAAAACACAAGATTCAAGAAAAAGCCACGGCGATAATGAAAACTCTCACTCTGACTCGGCATGCAGTGCTGGCACAAAGCTGACTCGGGAGGCCTAGGGGCAAAGGGGGGCACTGACAGAGGCGTATGGCAGCATGCACAACACCAGTCCTGACATGCAAGCTGCATCGCCCCTTCTTTCAAGCCCGAAATTTGAACCGAAGACCTAGCAACCCAACCTTGCGCCAACGGAGGCTCTGCCGAGAATGAGTGCGCGGCAAAATGAGGAGCAGCACAGCTTCTAGCCGACGCCACCTGACAGCAAGGAAAACACAGTCCTGTGGTGCTAACTCCAGCGTGGAAACTCACACTACGTGAGGACGCCAGGGGCGCAGCACAGAGCAAACATGATGTATCGACAGCGATCTGCTGATGTTGCAAAATCTGAGGCTCGGCGCAGGTCTGGGACAGGAGTGCTAAAGCAGGGGCTTCAACAAGCGAACAGCAACCCAAGGAATCAGAAACCTTTCTCCAGGAAGAGAACCAAGGGACCCCTAAAACACCCACAGAACCCAGACCCTCACCCTTTTCCTACAGATCCTCCTTCTCGCCATCTGCATCCTGTGCCTTCCGCGGCGACCTCGAACGGGCGTCGCGCTGGCCATTCGGCAGCCCAGGCTTCTTGGCTGACTCTGTCGCGCGTGGTGCCTCCGCCTTCAGATTTGGAGCCTGGCTGTCAGGAGCGGTCTGTGTGCCGGCACGCACCTGTGCAATCTGAGCCTGTTGCTCCGCAGTCAAGGAAATCCCAAACTTATCAAGAAACTGCGAAATTTCACTGTTCCAAGATTCGCTTTGGGCCAGAACTTTGGTATTGAGCTCCTTGCCCGCATCAGCAACCTGTTGCTGCGCCTCATCGATTTTCTCCTGCAGCTGCTTCATGTCAGTCAATCTTGCATGGTACTGCTCCTTAGCATGGTCGATACGCTTTTGCAGGCTGATTTTCTTGTCACCGAGCAGCTTCAAAGCAACAGTAGCCTTACGAAAGGCTGCATTGGCCGCTGTTCCAACCTCATAGGAGGTAGGTGCTGGAGTTTGCTCCGGCGGCTTGAGGCCGGCCTTGAGCGTGAGCTCTTTCTGCTGCTCCGTGGCTTCAGACCACAGCTTCTGCTTAGCCTCGCAGGCCTCAGATGCCTCCATGTCAACATCAAAAACGCCGAGACCCGGAGGCGGAACAAGCGCTGCCGCGGATGGAGGCCTCCACCCGGCTTCTTCGATCGCCAGTCGGGCTTCGGGAGTCAACTTCTCCCACACTGTGTGCAAAGCGAGTGCCGCCTTGCCGGGCTTTCTCTCCTTGCTCTGCCTGGGCGGCCTAAATGAGGTCTCAGACGCCTCATCACCGCTCTGTACAAACCTAACCTTAGGCTTTGCCTGTCGAGGCCACGTTGCACCACAAACTGCACAACACGGGTGGGTTGAAATGCGATCAGCATACAGCCAGCTCTCTTTGCACTTCCTGCACACGACATACGGCCGGAAGCGCGACATGTCCGCACTGACTTGCACCAGTCCTTGTGTGTCTGCTGCCTTTCAAGAAAATGTACCACAAGAAAAGCTGGCAACAAAGGGCGTTTTTGCACGCAAGGCCCTCAAAATTTTACTTTGTCCAAGAAATTCAAGCAATCTGTGCAAGCAAGATGTTTCAAGGTTGCAAGTTGCGGCGGTGTTCAAGAAAAGTGGCGCACAGAGCGCCTGACAGTCTACGGCTCCCTCCCAGCCCTTGCCGGCTAATCCGGCCTACGACCTCTTCGAGGTTATGTTTTGGGTTCTGTTTGAGAGCTCTAGAATGCAGGCCTCAAGGCTGGCCACGTCGGCACCTCAAGTTTGAGCACTTGAGCGGTGGTGCCTTTCTCTCCGAGCGTCGCAAAGTACACGCGGCTCCAAGGCCTAACAGTACAAGAAAGCAACTAGCAGAGCTACGGATCTGACAGCCTAGCTACGGAAACAAAACTCTACTGCCCACAGGCCATAGAGTCTTGCTGTTGCACGCGTGAGCTGGCTGGACCACGAAGCAAGCGGGTGAGAGCCGACAAATTCAACGGGCATGCACGGCAAGCCACCTCGTAATATCAATCCTTACAAGGACGTCTGCACCAGTGTGACACGTGACTGGTGTACCTGAGGTCAAGGAGCCCTGCATACGAGCAGAGCTGTGCAGCTTGAGGCTCTGGTGTTGCCAGAATGGCACCTTCAGTAAGAGAGTTCGCCGAAAACCAGCAGCAGCAGCCTTTGTACACTTTCTACACCTAACAAACTACCGCCGACTGTACACAGCGCCAACAAGTGATCGCATGAACACGCCAAGTGCCCACGCCATCACTTGTGAGTTTCCAGCGTAGTTTTTGACAAGTTTCGAACCAGGAAACCAGAACCATGCCCAGCACAGGTAGCAGCTGAAGGCATTTAGGGTGGTCTTAGGAAGAAGTGCACATATTCATCAAACCACCGGGTGATACCCGACTGCTGCTCACCATGGGAGCGCATGCAAGGAAAGTGCCAGCACAGGCAGCAGCTGCAGTGGCCCAGGCCACATACACGTGACCGCGTAACAAGATTTACACTTACACCAAATTTTATTGCAAACCAAGCGCCTAGCAGGCTCAAGTGGAAGGCAGCGCTAATGCAGCCAGCAAGGCGCAAAAGCGGCAACATCTCACCCACGTGCTCACGTAAAGGACAACTTGACTTGTTTTGGCGTAGGTTTGGATTTGCTTGAGCTTTTGGGCTTCGCCACCATGGAAGGTTGCCCAAAAGCCAAGAGGGACTGCTTGGGCCCCGCCTCTGGTGCTGTAGACTCGTCACGTTTGGTGCCGAAAGGGACTGCTGCTTTTGTTTTGGGAACAGCAGGACCTGATTGGCCCAAAGTGGTGTTACCCGAGCCTTGTGCCACCTTGCCCAGTTGGCTGACAGCTGCACGGCCGTCACAAGGTTTTTGCAGCTGCTTAGCTCCGACACCTGAGTGTGGCCGCTGTAGCCTGCCACATTTAGAACATGACCATTGCACACCCATGTTGACCATGGCATGTGATTCGTGAATGCCCCACTCTTTCAAGATTTCACCCCCACCAATGCAATGATGGGACATGAGGCGATTGAAACTGGCCTGTTCAGCTATCTGTTGCACGTACAAGCCGCATTTTCCACATTTCATCGTTAAGTTGGTGGGGCCTTCAGCGCCTTTGATCCACTGGTGACCCAAGGGATCCTCAGGCATTGCAAGCTTTTCCAACATGCGCTGTTTTTTGTTTAAGGGCTTGGCAACACTAGAGCTGGGACCAGGGTTCTCAGCAGCCGGAACATCACGAGCTCGCTGAGCTCTGGACTTCGGTGCCTTAGTGGGTTTGGGTTTAGAAAAGGCGGCACTAGGGACAACCAAGGGCCTAGGGACACCCTCAGGGACAACCTCACTAGTTTCCTTATTGCAGCGTTGCAAAATCCACGGAAAGTCATTGTCTTTTTTGTGCAGAAGAACATGACCCATCTTACGGGCTAAATGCAAGCATACATCCTCGCAAACTTGATCAATCTCTGTGAGCCTAGGTCTGCTTGAAGCTCGGAACGCCTGGGCAGCACGTTTGCCACAAAGGTCGTCAACGTCGGCATTGATCAAGCGCCTCCAATCCGGAATGTCACGTTGAGCAAAGTAGGCTGCAGTTTTGTGACTGGAGACCCAGTGTACCTTTGCCGTCTGTCGTGTGGTCCCAGAACTGTTAAAATCATTTGAAAGATATTTGAACGGTATTCCGTTGGAATCTCATCGAAACATATAAGTAATAAAATCTCGATGGAAATCTCAGTCGGAATATATTGCAAGATATAATTCCGCAACTGCTCACCAAAGGATCGCGCATGTTTTTCACACCTCCCTCGCACTGCTCGGATCTTGGACGTCGGGGGTAAATCGATGGATGGCAGAGGCAACACTCTCCGACTCATCCACACCCGAAGGCATCACACCATTTCCCCCCAGGGTAGGGTGGGTGGGCTAAAAAATTCAAGCTTGATGCCCGACTTCGGATGTAGTCGCTTCACACAATTCCATGCGCACATGAAAGTGTAAAGCATGTAAATTGAAAAGGTCGAAACACAAATGAAATATTTCAAACTGTGTGACGACAAATTGAGGAAATGTTTTCTCGAGCTACCGCGAGGTGAAACATACAGTTCAGGGTTCGCTACGTGCCTACGCCCCACACAACAGACAGAAGTATCCGCCCGCAGACACTAGACGTCTGTCGTGTGGTCCCAGAACTGTTAAAATCATTTGAAAGATATTTGAACGGTATTCCGTTGGAATCTCATCGAAACATATAAGTAATAAAATCTCGATGGAAATCTCAGTCGGAATATATTGCAAGATATAATTCCGCAACTGCTCACCAAAGGATCGCGCATGTTTTTCACACCTCCCTCGCACTGCTCGGATCTTGGACGTCGGGGGTAAATCGATGGATGGCAGAGGCAACACTCTCCGACTCATCCACACCCGAAGGCATCACACCATTTCCCCCTTCTAATTATACAAAACTGGGGCAGCTCAAAAATCTAGAATATTTCAAACATGATGTGGAGCTTTCCAGGATGCATATGAAACGGAAAAGCTTCGATTCCAATCATATATAATATAAAAAGGTCCGCAAGTCATAACATATGTTGCAACGGACTCGTGAAGTTCAATCGCACTCGCACGGACACTTTTTGGCTGCATAGCCGATCGGGGGAATTCGTGAAACGATCCCGGTTTGCCCCGACCTCGGCACAAGGCCTACGAGATCTACGGGGCACAACATCCCCCCAGGGAGGGTGGGTGGGTTCAAAAATTTCATGAATGTTGGGCCCCGACCTTCTGTTGCTTGAGAGGGCGAGCGCGGCCATGCTGATTGAGATCAAATCACAAAGTGAATCTCGCATGCCGAAAATGCCAGGAAAAACATTCATGAAAAATTCACCGTGAAAATCACATGTAAAAATTCTGCTTTGAGTGAAACTACCACATACCGCAAGACTGTACACGATACTGGACCCGCCCCGGCTCGCTCTGCGAGCCTACAGTTCTGTCTACTTAGAAAGCGCTACCGACAAGTCGGAGCGGTTCTTCTAATTATACAAAACTGGGGCAGCTCAAAAATCTAGAATATTTCAAACATGATGTGGAGCTTTCCAGGATGCATATGAAACGGAAAAGCTTCGATTCCAATCATATATAATATAAAAAGGTCCGCAAGTCATAACATATGTTGCAACGGACTCGTGAAGTTCAATCGCACTCGCACGGACACTTTTTGGCTGCATAGCCGATCGGGGGAATTCGTGAAACGATCCCGGTTTGCCCCGACCTCGGCACAAGGCCTACGAGATCTACGGGGCACAACATCCCCCCGTCGAATGGCTAGGTGCCCCGAGTGCAGGAGCTGGTGAGCGACGCATCAAGAAGACAAGAGCCTCCGGGTGAGGCTTTGGTCAAGCGGGTAGTCGTTTCCCACCTTGTCGGTGCAGACGGCCAGGGCCTCTGATGAATCACCCCTGCTCGGGCCATCTGCGATGTTAGAGAAAGATGGGACCCTTTCGTACCAACTGTACGATGGTGCCTTGGAGTCTGCAATCGCAAAAGACTGAATCAAGGATGACATCGAAGGACTATCCGAAATGCCTTTGATCAGACCATATCGTGCCGATTCGTTATCGATCCACCAAATCAAGCGCCTGTGGTCAAAGGTGGAAGCCAGGGCCCACCTCAAGCATACCACCGCGTACAACTCGATCTGGCAAATGAGCTGAGTCCCGACCTCGGCCTCCCATCGGAGGATGAGCGGTTCTGGGACGAGACCCTCATAAGTCCACGACTTGCCGGAAGCTGTGTCAAAGATGACGGCACCGATTCCGGCTCGGCGCTGCTCCCACGCACCGTCCGTGAAGATGTGTATCGGGGCTCGGCTGTCCCACACACTGAGCACGCGAGGGCTAAGTGCACGGAGGGCTTCAATGCTGTTGACGCAGAAGCTGCGGATCGCCTTCGAAGAGGCGGGGCTCGAAGCCTTTGTCAAGCGAAGGAGCTCCTGGCATGTTAAGCGTAAGGCCCGACCATTCACATAGCCTGCAGAGAAGTTCAAGAGTCCATGGGCGACTTGTGCCTCGTGCACCGTGATGGCACCCCTGTCAAGAAATCCCTGAAACAAGGCCACGAGCTGCTCGATACGTCCGGCTTTGTTCTGAAGGGTCAGGCGTCCACGGTGAACACCATCAAGTTGCATCGACATCCCAAGGACCTCGAAGCTTGCCGCAAACGGAACGCCTTTAGCGTCCTTGCCCACGCGGGCGTGACCCCAGCCCAGAAGATCAAGCAGTGCGGTTGTGGCCCACGTTGCGCTGTCACTTGTGTTGTTCGGTGACAGAAGAGGAAAGTCGTCGTAGAACACGGAGCTTGGCACAAGCAACATTTGGTTCAACAGGAAGGAGATTGCTTTGGACACCCTGTTGAATGCAAATACTGACGATGTGCATCCGAATAACAGCGAGTGGCTCACGTAGTACCTGGGCTTGCCCTGTCCATCAAGAAAGAAGACCACCGAGACCGGCAGGTCACGCTCCGAGACACACATCTGTTTGTAGGCTTTCGTCAAGTCAAGACACCTGGCTACCCATGGCACCGCACCGGGTTTGGAAGGGTCTGCCAGGATGCGTCGGGCAACCTCGAGAGCCATAGCAGACAGGTAGTCGGCGTCCTCGAGCTCGAGTCGCATCGTTGAGGTGCTGGCGCTGTTCACAAGGGCTTCCTTTGCGTCATCTATGGGCCGAAGTTTCCCTGGCTTCTGCTCCAAGACGAACCGCCGGATGCACGACCAGCGAGTGTGGCCGAACAGCCGGGACACTTGATCCTCCGTGTAGGGTCCCAGCATGAACCCAAGGTCTACCTCTTCCTTGCATGTCTGCTCAAGGTGGGCGAGCTGCCCTGCATCCGGAGCCCTGGCGCCGGGTGTTGTGAGAGCCCGCCGCCTCCATTCGGCGGAGTCAAGGAACTCGTCCCTCGACATGGTGGCAGGAGCAATCTTTTGGGGATAGCAAGAAGGGGTGTCCTGAAACCCAACAAGGTCCACTCCCTGTTCCATGAGCTGGACTACCCCCATGTCCCAGTAAGCATGTTCCTTGAGGAGCGCCTCGAAGAGAGAAAGATTCTTGCTTTCAAGCACCTTCTTCATATGATCCGGTAGGGCATTGTGCCTAGCCTTCTCAGAGCAGCTGAGCTTTTTGACAAGAATTTCAGCCTTAGCAATCGCCAATTTCCTCTTGAGCTCTAAGACCTTAGGGGGTGTCGTCATCACAGCTTCAAGGGCATGCAGAAAGTGTTTAGACAACGGTCTGGCGGCATCGAAGGGGTGAGGGCAGTTTAAGGCCTTATTCAGAAACTCAGGGGGGGAATGCAATATCCCCAGTTTCCACTGCTTCCCCGAGATTTCGGGTCCATCCTCGGTTGATCCCCCCGCGCACTTGGCAGAGAGGATGCGCTCGGAGGGCTGAAGCTTAGAACCCGACGGGACTACCCTAAAGGCGCGGTACTCGGGCACTAAAGGGGCATGGCGCTTTGTTTGGCGGCCCACTGCAGCAGTCGAGGCCTCTTTAGTTCGGGAGAGCGGCCCCGGGGCAGTATTCCGAGCCTTGGCACACTGGAGCAGGCAGCCGGCTAGGCGATGGCAGAGGACCGGCGGGTAGGCTGCAGGCGCAGCCCAAGGTCCGGGGCGCGGACCATGCCAATGCTTGCCGTCGCAAGCAACAGCCAGAGTGTCAAAAACCCGAGCCGTACAAAGGAGACGAGACAGGGCCCGGCTCGACCCCCCGTGCATACAGAGGGGGTACACGATCTTCTGGAGGCCAGCCCATTTGGACAGGCTCGCGGCTGGGAGACGCGATCGAGCCATCGACGTGAGCAGGGCCCAGCTTTCACTTCGGTCAGGCTGTTCAAGGGACACGACGACATCATGTTGGGTGCACCAGCCGACGATGTCACAACAGAACTCCAAAAGGGCCTCATGGCCAGCAAGAATCGGAGGCGCGAGATGTACGGCAAAGGGCACTCGGGCTTGAAGAAGATCCCAGACAACCGATTGACCAGAGGCAGTTGCCAAATCCAGCTTACAGACCGGGGCCTTAGGGTGGTTGACGTAATGATCGAAAGTAACGACTTCGAACCCAAAGTCGAGCATGGCCCGAGACAGGCCTGCGGATCCAGCGAAGAGCTCGATGAACAAGGGTCGCTGGGCAGGCGGATCCAGCTTTGCTGGGCTCGTAGAAGTTGGCTCGCCAACACCCAAAGGGAGACTGCAAGCAGGGCCTAAACCACTAGGGGAAGCCTGGGTATTGGGCTGCAAGTCCACAGTCGAAGGCACTTCAACTTTGCCCGGGCCCCGAACGAATCCAAGCTTGAGCAGCAAGTCAGCATCGGCCTGTGGGAGTTTACAAGCATCTCGAACTGAGTAGGCTGCAAGGACAATTCGAGGACCCTCGGACCATGGTAAGGTGCAATGCAGGTGACGCGGATCAAAGTACAGGCAGCGGTCAAGCTCCCGAGTGGAGCCCTGATGCACCTTGCCTTCGAAATGCATGGGCGAGGAGCCCTTGGGGTCGGCAACCCATAGACCTCCACCCTCAAAATCTGAGCATCGGATCAACGCGCTAAGGCCGGTATTATTACGATCACGATGCATGCGAGTGAGGTTGTCCCGGAGGAGCACAAGGGATGTAAATGGAAAAGAGTCCCCGACGAACTGCTTTGCAAAACGCGCAAGGAGCTGGGTGCATGCAGGCAGGGTTCGAGTATTAGCAAAAGTACCCGTGACACCCCCGTGGACATAAGCACCACAGCTGAAAAGGAAGGCATTGGGGCCGCTTGACGGCCGAACACTGGAATCGCATGGCAAAAGGAATGACAATTGAGCCACAGAAGATGCAGGGATCTCGGCCTTCGCCAGGAGGTTCAGCGCGAAGCTCTCGGCATCCTGTGTTTCGGGGCCACTGAGGCCCTCAGCCAAAATTGGATTGGGAGACGCGGCCCCCTCGGGCATGGTCTCATGCTCAGGACCCGCGGGGGCCCCCGCCATTCAGGCGGGATCGGTGTGAGTGCACTCGATGAATGGCACTGGCCTGCCACACCCTCGGTAATAGCACCCGTGGTAGCCCCGAGGGCATCGGCCCTTCTTTGGATTCTTGAACTTGCATCGGCCCTGATTCCACAGGAAACACCAGGGTTTGCCGTCCTCGCTCTTGGGAACACATCCATCGGGCAATGTGTACTTAGGCGCCTTCCCATCATCCTGGTTTTGATCAGCGGTCTTACCCTTGCCTTTCCCCTTCGGAGTCTTATGCGGGAGCTTAGGATCGGGATGAGGTCGCTTTGTCGGGTGAGGCATCGGAGGAGGCTTCACAAGCGGCAGCAAGTGCACAAGCACGTCAGTGCTCTTGCTTAAGCTTTCGATCTCCAGATCTAGGGGTCGAGCAGCGCCAGCCGACGCCTGGATCTGCCCCATAAGGTTGTGCGACAACAGCTGAAACAGCTCCCGGTCTGCAGCCATAACCTGAGAGAGCGAGACTGAGTGATACCCCGCAGGAGGCTCCCGCTGCATCCTCGAGAACAGGCTTTGAACCCAGGTTTCTAGCACGGTGTAAGAGGCCAGCTGCGCAAGCTCCATTGCAAGAGACCTCCGAGTCCAAGCTTGCCTCAACTGCATGTCAGTGCTGATGGAGCACCTCAGCTCCACTTGCTTGGCGGCAAGCTTCAGCTCATTTCCCTGTACCTGCAAGGTCGGATCCCTCTTGTTGGAATCCATCTCCTGTGCTCGGCTGATGCACGCGTCTGGCTTGACGTAGCTGAGCACACCCGAATCAAGCTGGTCAACGTAGTTATCCACTAAGCGGTTTGCTGGCAGAGTGTCCGGGGTCAAGATAAGTCCAGGCAGCTTTCGACGCAGGGCTTTGAGCCTTTCAGCCCGCTCTATCATTGGCAGCTTGCGAGTGGGAGCCTCGCCTGGCGCCTGATTTACCCGGTCACGCATCTCGGCAATCGACATTGACTGCGCTTCGAAGAGCAAGCGGCGCAACACTGACATTTGGTGCTCACTCGGTAGCGGATCTGCAAGGTGCTGCGCCCACCGGGAGACGGCCTCATCGCTAGCTGCACCCGGGGTCGAGGAGACCGCAAAGGCAAGAGCCCCAAAGGTCGTGTACCCGGCTCGGGCCAGCGCGTCCCTCAGCTCATTTGACAAGCCAACCTTCGCGAGCCGCTCGAGGAAGTAAGCAGAAGAGTCGAGACCTGAAGCCATGATCAGCGCTGGATGCTAATGATGTAAGCAGCAATGTGTTAAGAGTGTCAGCCTGCATCCTATCCCAGCATCAAGTGTGACATGGACCCATGCATGACCGTCGCTAACTCTCCAGCTTGACTCGCGATTCCTGAGCCTACGGGCAACAAGCGGCAAGTGACATGCCAACGCTCGCTGTCCCGGCTCCAAAGGTAGCGCATCGTTTGGGTCGTCCCCCTCAGGAAGACTACGCCCATGCACTTACAAGAGAGTCAAAGAGAGCATGACAGACACGACACAGGCAATTCTTTTCACAGTTCCGCCGCAACGGGTTTATAGATCTAGTCACCTACCAGGCCCAGGGCTCTCGAGCACTGATGGCATGCAGTAGGGAACTCAGCAGCAACGCCGGCTTCGGACAGTGGCGTGTAGTTCGAACTTACAGGCCGATGGCACCAAAGCATGCCGGAGTCCTTAACAACATGCGATATGCCCGAGAACCTGTGCACCACGATGTCCTGAAGGAACTGATCCGGGAACGCCCCCCGAACCAAGTCTGCGGCCTGCCGCCCGCCGTGACCTTCTGGGATCCCCGCGTCGGAATCGTCGGAGGAGGCACTATCCTCCCCGGCTGGGGCGTGCTGCCCCAAGTTGGACGCCTGCGAGCTCCCTACCATGATGGCCTCGGCGAGGTGCTCCACCCGGCGGGCCGGTGGCAAATCTGGATTGAACGATCCCTCCTCAATCGTCTTGAACATCGCTAGGACCTTAGCGTAAAGTTTGGAGTAAGCCTCCCTGCTGTATACGAGCATCGACCTGGTGCCCGGGGCCGAATGGTGGCCCAGGTGCAGCCTTTCGGGCTCACTGAAGTCGATTCGAACTGAGCGGCTCGCCCACGTCAATAAGGTGGTCTTAAGACTATGGGTCCCAACTTTGCTGTTCGGCAGATTAACGGCCTCAAGAAAATCTCTAAGGTATGATGATGCCTCTCCGGAACCCATGCGGGCCGTGCTCCACTGCCCCAGCCTCAAGGAGAACGAAGGGAGACAGAAGTCGCCTCCCCACTGAAGGCCCTCGTTCCTGCGGGCGGTGAGCCACCGGTCACCCCAGTCATAACCCGAGACACCAGTGGAGATTGCGACGTACGGCAAGAGCCTCCTTTGCGCCTCAGCCGTTTGGGTGGTCTTGCTCTTCAGGCCATTTGCAAGCAACAGGGTGGTCTCAGAACCTTCGGAGACATCCACGGACTGCAACCCCTGGATATCCCTCCACCTGCCGGCAGAGTGGACAGCAAAGAGTATCTGGCCCAGCACACAGGCGTCGGTATCATTCAGGTCGTTAACAAGTAGGGCCTCAAGTGCCGCAACCTGTTCCACAGTGAGTGGGGGCCTCTGAGACAGCGGAGCCTTGGTGAGGGCCATGTCACGAGCTACGCCCCGAACCCTCGCAGATACTGCCACATCAGTTGAAAAGAAGATCAATCCAACGGAGTACTCCAAGAAAGTCAGCGACTGCAAAAACTTGTTTCCCGAAGTAGCCCCCCGGTTGGAGGACCGCATTTCACACAAGTACGCATATAGCTGCTCCTCATCAACTCGAAGCGGTTCTGCCGCCTGGCAAGCACACCACGCGCTGAACCGTGTAAGCGCACAAGCATGCCCATTGAGCGTGGATGATGCCTTGGCACGGAAAGCATCTGCAAAGGACTGAGCTACCACAGCCTCTTGCACCAGACCTCCCAGCTTATCAATCAAGGACTTACCCAGCTCACTGGCCAGAGGGTCACTAGTAATCAATACCTTGAGCTTGGCTAAGGCAAGATTGCGAATATCTTCGTCTGAAGCCTCCGGCCGGAAGCGGTGAAGACGGTTCGCAAGTGACGCTGCTACGATCTGGGGCTTAGGGGCAGGAACCTTAGGCACGGCAGGCTTAAGGACGTCGGCACTACCTACCCCAGGCATTAGATCCAAATTGATCCGGCGCTGCAAGGTGTCATGCCAAGATGGGCCCCCGAAGATTGCGGCAAACGGTTGTGTCTCCCACGGGAGGAGTGGGGCTTCCAAGCGGAGCCTCTTATGGATATGCCCCACGGCACTCTGCTGCAACTGGTCCTCGGCGATGCTGTCCAGGGCCGGGACTGCCAGAGTTTGCTCTGGCTCCAAGCTCGGTGGTGACTGCTCACTAGGCGCACACTCTGCAGCGGCTGCCCCGAACGACCCCGCAATCAAGTACCACTCCCTCTCCGATTCAGAAATTTCAGCAGCACAAGAAAGGTCAGGGGCGCTAAGGGATCGGCCGTCCCACACCTCATCATCTTCAAGAAATGACAACAGCTGGTTGTCCGGAATCTCTTGATCTAAGCTTGGTGCAGCAGGAATGTTCTGGTCAGACTCTGGCACGACTGAACCAGCTTCTTGATCCTCAATCCCCCCGGCATCTGTAAGATCAATGGTGCGGAGAAGCTCATCGACCTGGCGAGCGGAGTCACTCATGTCAAGGACGGTTGTAAGCAAGAGCCAGGCGCCGGCGAGCAGACTGCACCTGCTCTCGGATGGCTGCAAAGATAGCAGCAATTGCGCGGCTCACGGGCTGCAAACTGTCAAAACAAGTGACCCCTGCAAGGAGAAGGAACCGAGCCCCGGGAGCCGTGGCCCCAAGCAGGTGCACAAGGTTGATTCGCAAGGGAGGCTCCGGCCGAAGAATCTCAGATTGCCAGCCCCTCACGAGTAAGCACTGGCACAAGTGCAGCAGAAGCAAGCGGCGGCGAGCCGGCGGCGGGCGTCGAAGACGCCGGTCCATGCACGGCCCCCCCTAGGCCGTTCAAAAATTTCATGAATGTTGGGCCCCGACCTTCTGTTGCTTGAGAGGGCGAGCGCGGCCATGCTGATTGAGATCAAATCACAAAGTGAATCTCGCATGCCGAAAATGCCAGGAAAAACATTCATGAAAAATTCACCGTGAAAATCACATGTAAAAATTCTGCTTTGAGTGAAACTACCACATACCGCAAGACTGTACACGATACTGGACCCGCCCCGGCTCGCTCTGCGAGCCTACAGTTCTGTCTACTTAGAAAGCGCTACCGACAAGTCGGAGCGGTTCGTCAACTGTGATGCTGAGCATACACCTTCATCAGATCGTCGAGAGCAGCAAAGGAGAAACATGGGTCCTTGATGAATCGCAAAAGCTCAGGAGGGAATGACACACCTCCCTGGTCAACTGCACTGAAAGATTCGCATAACTTCTTCGATTCGCCCCTGGAGGGCAGATCGGCCGGGTTCGATTTTGATGGCACCCTGTCGTACCAAGCACCGAACGGAAGAACTGCATCCATCGCGTTGATCACTGCCATTATCCTAAACATGGCCTCTGATTGGCTCGATCTCTTGATGAGCGTGGCCAAGGCGGAGTTGTTGTCCACAAAGACGAAGCCCTTTCGAGCGCATAACCGCTTCCCGAAATGCCATCTAGCGCACAAGACAGCGAAGAGCTCTATCTCGCATATGATCTGCTCCCCAACGGTCAGAAGCCAATGACGCCGGATGTCCTCAGGGATGCAGCCAGACATTGCGAACCTCTCCTGCGTATCAAGGTCACATAAGAAGACTCCCCAAAGAGCCTGATCGCCTTCAAGAGAGCCGTCAGTGTACACGATCACAGGCTTACGAGGATCGGTCACTCGCAAAATCCGGGGCTTCATCGCACAGAAGACTGAGCAAAGCATGTCGTTGAGGCGAACGATGGCCTCCGAAGAAAACGTTGCCGGCCTCGCTGACAACTTCGAGTACTCCCTAGCAATAGGCTTCAAAGCGGAGCCCAGGACGAAACCGCTGGCGAAGTTCAAGAGTCCATGAAGCGAAGTAGCAAGCTGCTTGACGTTGGCATCCTGCTTGGTCAGTTGCTGGGCAATCGACTTGATGCGGTCAACCCTGCCTTCTTTGTTTCTAACCTCAAGAGATCCTTGGTGAAGACTGGAGAAGTCGAACTCCGCCCCCAAGGCAACCCACTGGCTCGCAAAATCCACAGCCTTCTTCCCGGTGGTGGCGTGAGTCCACCCCAAAGCGTTGAGCAGCCGGGAGAACGAATCCGAAGCGTTAGCCGCCAATGGAGCAATCTCGAAGGTCGGGTAATCGTCAACATAGACCGAGGTGACAAGTCCCAGCTTCACCACTGCTATGTGCCACAATGCACGGGAAATCTTGTTGAAGGAGAAAACCGAGCCCGACCCACCAAATGGTAGACCTCGGGCAAGGTAGAAGGTCCATTTTGATTCTCGTGATGGCATAGCAATGACAGCGTATTTCAACGAACATGTAGCCACCGGCACCTGCTTGTAGGCTTTAGAGAGGTCAAGACATCTCCCAACCCAATGCGCATCTCTGCTCTTAGGGTGCCACTCGCCTTCGGGGACCTCACCGGATTGAAGGGAAACATGCACCTTCTCCTTGTCGCTCCAAACCCTCGCAACGAAGAGAGCCATGGCGGCGACGAAATCCAGGTCGTGAAGCTGCAGCAGGGATGTGGACCCGAATGATGCATTGACGCCCGAGTCCCTCAAGTTGTCAATGACACGCGGCTTTCTTGCCTCTCCCTGCAAGAGCAGGAATCTTTGACTTGGAGTCCACTGGCTGGTCCCCAACCTCTCAGTCACTTTCTCCTCGCAATCGAACGGCCCCTCAAGAAAACCCAATCGGCATTCTTCGTCTGTCTCATCGTTCAAGATGGTCAGCTCCTCCTGGGACAACTTTTGAGGCGGCTTTGAGAGGAGCTCACGGCGCCTCCAAATTGCCTGCGAGTCAAGTTGCTCAGGAGTGGCCCTCATGGGCTTAGGCCTGGTCGGAAACAGAGGAGAAGGATCCTCGGCCCCCACAAGAGACACTCCCTCTTCCATGAAGCGGCAAACCTCCTTGTCCGGAAACCCAGTTTCTTCGATCAGCTCTCGAAAGAGCTGAAGGCACTTGCCCCCCGTGATGGGGTGGTCTTCGCCAGTCCCAAGCTCGTTCGCCCTCGCCTCAATGCTAGAGAGGGTCTCATGCCTCATCTTCGCAATCTCCTCTGGGCCCTTGGTAGCCAAGTCGAAGATCGCCCTTCTTATGCAATCAGGGACGGTGCTTGCCGACTCCGCGGGATGCTCCAGTTTGGTTGCCAGATCGAAGTGTTCCTGCATCGTGTGATACACTCCCCAAGCCTTGCTGGGATTCGAGGAGAAGACTGGTCCTCCAACCTCGCCTTCCCCCGCCAAATTGGAGGGGCAGTCAGAGAGGCCGGGCCAAGCAAAGTGCATGTCACGAAGCACCGCCAGATCCTGGGGCGGAAGATGGTTCCAGTCACGAACAGTGAAGGCCACCAAGACTGTGCGTCGACCTTTGGCCGGCAAAACCTGATGAGGGAAGCTTGTTTGAAGAAAGCACGGCTCGGCATGAACAGGCAATGTTTGACCCTTCACACGCACGCCACCATTGGAAAAGCGAGAGATCGGAATGATGACGTTGTAGAACTTGTGGTCGTTGTGTGCATCAACGTGTTCAGGGCCATAGAAGTCGTCGAAGACGGCCAATGAAGAGTACACGGCACCTGGAGCAAAGTGCTGAACAATAGCCGCGAGAAGGCGGCACACGTGTGGCATAGATCGGGACACACTGTGAAGGCCCACCTGGGAAGAGAAAACATAGGCACCGCAGGTCCATGCCAATCCGTCAGCAGTGGCCCCACGACGGGAGCGCTGAGATGGCTGCAAAAGATTGACAAGTTGCAAAACATCATCCTGCGCGCAGGTCTTCTGCTGGAGTAACGACCAAGCAAGCTTCTCGACCGCATGGGCATCAAGAGGAGCGGGAGAGTTCACAGGAGCCGGGCCAATACACACAGGCCAAGACGGTGCAGCGGAGCCTCTGGCCGAGGCAGTATCCTTGGGAGGCACCATGTCGGGCAAGGGCTTGGCATCAGGATGTGGCGCCCGGTCGGCCCAAACAATCTCCCGGAACTCAGGGATTAAGGTGGCATGCTTTAGGGTCTGGGCGCCTGCAGCAGCAAGCGTGTCCAATCGAAATTGCCGGGTGGTTTCACGGAACAAAGCCGGGCTGACAGCAGCAGAGGCCGCCTGCACGAGTTTTCGGCAGAAGACACGAGGGTATTGAGCCTCAGAAGAGGTGTCGAAGATCCAAGTGCCCATCCGCATCTTTTGTCCATAAGGAACATGAGAATGCCTCCCGTCGCAAGGGACCGAAAGAACCTCGAAGACCTTGGGCGTGCATCGAAGGCGCGTGTCCTTGCGGCGAGTACCGCCGAACATGCACAGGGAGAGGGACACATCCTGAAGCTCGAAGTACCAATCAGCGAAGGCGGGACAAGAATTGTCACGAGCAAATCGGCAGATCAAGGCAGCGAGAGCTGCCCATGTCCATGCCCTCGCCGGGTTCTCGATGGTGACCAATGCGTTGACTTTCCAAGCAGCGAACAAAGCCCGCACGCAAGTGCCATACACAGCGTTGGCAGCCTCGACACGGAGACGCTCATGGGGCTTAAGATCAGGTAGACCCAAAGGGAACTTGGCCGATCGAAGCGGTCGAGGCTGTGGCACGCCCTGCGCCCGCATCGCGGAGCTGATGGGCAGCTGACGAGCGCGACTTCCAGTGCCACACGGCAGTCCAAAATGGAGCCAAAGGGGCCTGAGCTGATGAATCATATCGTCAATCAAGCGGTGCGAAGAAAGTGCGCCCAAATCGATGGGCAAGCACGACACTTTGGGCTCAAAACGGTTTCCATGATGATCAATAGGAAAAACCTGCCATCCTTGTGAGGCGGCAGCATGCGAAAGAGAGGCCGAGCCACAACACAGCTCGACGAAAATTGCAAAGGGAGCGGCATCTGTAGTCGGCAGGCCTGAGCGGCCTAGTCAAGAGTGACGGCACTCACAGTACGGCACTCCCTTCTTGAGGCAGTCCTTATGCCAGCAATTGTGCAAGCCGCGGTCGCACCGGGCTTTGGACTGATCAGGGCACTTGCCGTGTTGAAACAACACGCATAAGAACTGGCGAGTCTTGGGCATGCGCGAGACACAGTCCTTAGGCATCTCCTTCAGCAGCTGCAGGATCTCGGCACGCTTGGGGTCCACCTGAGCATCATCCCACTTGCGCTTCTGACCGCCTTTGTCGCCACGACCTTTGCCGCGACCACCGCGGCCCTTTCCTTCGCGCTCTCCTTTGCCATCGGCCTTGCCACCGCGATCGCCCTTGTCGCCTTTGCCTCCACCGGTGGCCTGCGGAAGGTTGGCCAAGCAAACATTGACACGAGTATGGGTCTGCAGGCGCTCGATGAAGACATCCAGGGGGGGTTTGACGCCCCCGACGACCTTAATGGAGCCACGACTTTCCTGAGCAAGAATCTGCCACAGCTCGCGGTCAGCGTTCAAAGCCTGGGCAATGCTGGTGAACTTGTGACCCGGTGGCGGGTCGCGAGTCACTGAGTCAAACAGGTAAGTGTGCCACGCCTCCTGGGCAGCAAATGACATGAGGCCAATTTGGTCAAAGGCCAGCGCCCGTCGGGTGAAGGCCTCTCGAAGCCGAAGTTCTCCTCGAACGTCGCATTCCAGGTCGGAGTGCTTCTTCGATATCTTCAAGCCACCTTGAGCATCAAGTGTAACTTGCTGAGAGGGTTTGTCGCTGGAAATTTCCAACGCTCTTGATGGGCACTTATGCGGCGGCAGGTAGGTGAGCGTCCCGGAATCGACCATGGATTGGATCTTGTCGATGAGGCTGTGCGCCGGTTCCACCCGTTCGGTGAACACTATCCCGGTCAGCCGAGTCTTTTGATTCTGTAGGCGAGTCAAGCGCTCGGCCAAAGGAAGCTCGCGAGGCGGGTCAAGAGAGGAGCGTTCCACCCGTGACTTGAGATCGGACAAGGCAAACGTGTTGGCCTCGAACCACAATCGTCGAAGATCAGGAAGCTCGCCCGGGGTGAGGTCACGAGACAAGAGCTTCTGTACCGCCTGGATGAGAGGGGTGTCATCGCCACTCTGTGGGCTGACAGCACAGATATACGCCAGCTTCCCAAAGGTTTTGATCCCTGCGGCCTGAAGCGACTTGACGAAGCCATCATCCATACCGATTTCTCGGGCTCTGGCCAAGAACTCAGCTTCCGACTCAAGCAAAGTGGAAGTCATGGCGTCCGTCCGAGGATCAGGCTTGAACAAAAACGTGTCACTCCAGGCGAAGGCTCACGACGGAGGCAGCAAGCATGGCTAAAACACAGATGCACTGCATCGATGTTTGCGTCTCTGCTCGACCTTTCCGCGTCTAATCCCCCAGGACTCGCGCCAATCTGCACTGTTCGCAGAAGATGTCCTCGCGCGGCTGCTGGGGGTCGAAATTGCACGCATCATAGTTGCTGTTCAAGGGTCTCCCGCATCTCAACAGTGAGGCTGGGACCATGACAGCGTGCACAATGGATGAGATCCGATGTCGGACGAAGGTGCCCGTCTCTGGCGGCTCAGGGCGATCAGACGTCCCTGGCACCAGGCTGGGGCGCTCATCGATGCCGACGTGGTCTGCAAATGACACATCTGACTGTTCAGAATCATCAAACCTTTTCAGATCTTCGACCCGACGATCTTCATCGTGGAATCGTTCCACAAGGTTCGCCATCCTTTCAGACCGGGACAGGTCTGGATCAAACCTGTCCGTACGGATTAGGTCAATCAGATGCTGTAGCTTCGACAAGACTGGGGCCATCACGTCTCTCCCGTAAGTGATGATCATCCGCTCGTCGGGGGCGGAGTGGTGCCCCAGAATGCGCTTTTCATGCTTATCAAATCGACCGCTCTTCGTGGCCCATGACAACGGAGTGGATTTCAAGGCATGGGTCGTGACTCTGTCGAGGTTCCAAGATTCATCGGCATCGACTGCGAGAATCTCTTGAAGCCACGCACACCCTTCCGCTGAAGTCATGGGCCTATCCAACCACATCTCGGATTGCTCCGACCAAGCTGGCATAAGGATGTTCTTGGTGTCAGCTCCTGATCGGGTTCGTGCTGACATCCATGCTGTGGCCCACGGCTCCGCAGAGAAGGTGTGCCCAAGGGCAATGAGGGGCATGAAAGTGGCCCGATCGTCTGCAAGCTTGGCTGTTTTGTGACCCAACATAACAGCCTCCACAAGACACATCGCCCCGTGACTCTCGATGGTCAGATCGGTAGCCTTGGCCGCATCGGACCATCGGGCAACCGAGAACAAGCAGAACAATGCGAACCCCGCTATGGTAGCGTGTAGGTCCGACCCCTCGAAGACAATCATCTCCATTCTCATAACAATGGGAACCTTCAGAGGCGGCGCCTGTCTCAATGGAGCCTTCTTGAGATAGCAGGAGTGCGCGGCACCCTCAATTCGCTGCGAAATGATGTCAGGGGCAGCGTTGCTGCCGGTCATGTAGTGAAAGAACCTCCATGACGAAATGAATGCAGCGGGCGCCGTGGGAGCACACTCAGCGTCTCGCAGATAACAAACATAGAGGTACAGGTCATTCTCAACAGCATTCAAAGGTCTAGCCTGATTGTCCTGGACCTGCCAGCGGGAGAACCTCAAGTAATCGCATGACCTCTTGGAAAGAGTACTCGTAGACTTCCTGGCAAATGCATCCATGAAGGTCATGGCAAGTTGGTGTTCAGGAACAAGCATTCCACTGGTCTCCAACAATGACCGCCCCAGCTTAGAGTCATTGGGATCGTACAGGACGATCTCCTTGATCCGGGCCAGCGCAGCCGAACGAAGCTGATCCTCCGACCTCGCCATCCTCGTGGCGAAAAGTCGTCTGGCTCTAAAGGGATTTTCTTTGTACCAAGTAGGATCAGAACCTGAAGACGAAGACACCGCAATCTGAGCAAACATGTCTGATCGCCCAATCGTGGGGAGATGGAATGGGATGGCCACAAGAGGATTCCCAGCGCTCCCAAAGATTGATTTGCCAAAGCCCGACTCCCAAGGGAGTCTGATCGAAGACTTCCTCTTCTCCTCGAAGAGAGCCTGTGCCACTGCCGGGTGCACAGGTGCAGGATCTTTCCATGCGGTCCTCCTACACTTGCTCGCACTTGGCTGGCACGGCTCAGCCGAATCGTCGACCCTTGCATCCTGATACCAACGAGCCTCATCTGATGCCACCGGCTCCACATGTGACCATGACTCATCTCTCTCACCCTCTCCAAAATCGGACCCTACACCAAAGTCAGAGTTCCACGGTGAGCTCACATGATCCTTGCGATCGGAGTCGTCCTGATCGAAAGGTTCCTCGTCATGGCCGACGCCCTGTGAAGCATCAGGTCTACCAAGCATGGCTGTGCTCGGACAAAACTGCTAATCTGTGTCAGTCGCAACAATCAGTAGTCGGAGTCATCGCAGCATGTCCGAACATGGAGAGCACAAGGATCACTCGGGACAATCTTATTTTATATCACTGGTTTGCCAAAAGAATCGCGGTCCTTCTTGGCCTTTCTTGTCCCCCGCATGCAGTCAAGAAGACCGCGCAGAGGAGCAAAACCCGGGGAAGGCCTAAACCAAAAGAAGCCAGGGGACCGGGAAACAGAGGGGCATCCGGCACCTAGGGGCGTAACCTAAAGAAGCACCTCAGGCGAATATGAGTAGTGCGCGCAGCCGCCAGCAATGCAATCCAGGCCTGCATGTCCAGGTACACCAGGGCCCAAGCGAAGCGGTAGCTGGCAGTGAAGGAGACCAGATGTCCTCGCACGATAGCATTCCAGAAAGGTCGACGGCAAGCGGCAAAGCGGCGCAAGCGGACAATGTGGAAGAAGTAGGGGCGCACTCGGACAATGACAAATGCAGTCGGATCCCCAGAGCTTTCAGAAGGCAAAGAAGAATCCGAAGTGGAAGTCGAAATCGAATCATAAGAAGATCCCCGAAGGCTGGCATCAGCCCGAGGCCGCGGCGCATCCATGAGGAGAGGCAGCAAGATCTAATGAAAGAGTTTAGGATGCAAAAATCTGCTAGCACATGCATGCATCTTGACTTGTGATGTTCGTGACATGTCTACCCCGACTCCGCGTCTCAGCCGAGGCCGGCACGGGCAATGGGCATCAAACTCGCACTGACACATGTATATGGGTTGGGGCAGCAGTCAGAACAAGGCATCCGCTGAAAGCGACGACGGCTCTTGTCCGATTTTTGCGACTCCCAGGGCACATCAATGGTCACGGCCACGGCCGGGGTACCCTAAAGGCCGGCGGTAACTGCATGCGACAGGGACGACAAGGCGCCCCGAAGAGCACACTTCAAAATTTTGGAGTGGACAACCTTCCAGGACTCCACACCAGCGCAAAAGACTAGGCTACGGCTCAAGAGTCAGGTCTCAGCAGCTCTCAGATCGGAGACCTCACAGCGAAGATCTTGAACCTCAGCACGTAGCCGCTCGTTGGACTTCGTCAGCATGTCCACCTGAAACTGGAGGCTCGCGACTTCCTCGGCCAGGGCGGAGAACTTGCGGCCCCACTCAACCTGCATCGCCTGCAGGTCAGCAATCGTAAGCGGCGGCCAAGGAGAGGGCGGAGCAGCAGCTGGAGCACCGGAGGGCTCCTCTTCTACCACGACCTCCTCTTTCTCTGACGAATCCTCGGAAGCAAAAGGCCAATCGGCATCATCAGCAACACCTGAGCCAGGCCATTCTTCATCAGAAAGAGAGCGAGACATGGTTCACGCAGGCGAACGAGGGGAAGCCAATAGCCGGCGGAGCCTCTGCAGCAGGTTTTCCAGAAAAGACAGGCGACGCGCAGTACGAGTACTCTGGGACTGAAGGCGGTCGAGAGTATCGCTCGTATCTCCAGAGGTGTCTTCCAGAAAGCGCACCCGCTCCTCCAGGTGCAAAACCCGATGCCGCAAGAGCTCCTGCGTCCTGACCAGATCCTGGACGAGCTCGACAGTAGAGCTGCTCTCAGAGCCCGCGGGCGAGTCCATGCACCGGCCGCCCCCCTCGTAAAAAATTCAAGCTTGATGCCCGACTTCGGATGTAGTCGCTTCACACAATTCCATGCGCACATGAAAGTGTAAAGCATGTAAATTGAAAAGGTCGAAACACAAATGAAATATTTCAAACTGTGTGACGACAAATTGAGGAAATGTTTTCTCGAGCTACCGCGAGGTGAAACATACAGTTCAGGGTTCGCTACGTGCCTACGCCCCACACAACAGACAGAAGTATCCGCCCGCAGACACTAGACCGCTCTCGACAGTGCCAGACAGACCCCCAGGGAACCTGTCCACAAAGAGGCGGGGCAGCCTTGCTGAGTATGTGTGTGATTGCCTTACAGTCAATCGTTATGTCAAAATCATTCTCAACACGAGAGAACAATTCGAAAACCGCCTGCTGCTCAGCCGACGCAACTGTTAAACGTTGTTCGGGAAAACACGTGACACTGGCTACCCTTGTGGGAACACCTTCAACAAGTTTGTATGCTGCAATGGCCCAGGCTACACAGCTGGACCTGGGATCTTTGGCCCCTGGGCCACCAGATGCATCACTGGCATACACAAGATTGCCATCAGAAATGACACTGTGGGGGCCAGTCCACAGGCCCTCGTAAATAAAGCCAGTGGCCACTCCGCGCGTGTCAAGTTGGGTGGCAGCTTTGGGAACTAAACCTCTTAACCACAAACTAGGCCAGGGAAAGAGTTCACGTTTTTTGGCAAGGTGCGGTGGCTCTGGAAACTTCTGGGAAGTGAAGGGACAGTCCCACAGAACGTGCTGCAAAGAAAGAGAGCAGTTGCACAACCTGCACCATCCCGGTTTGGAAGAGCCAACCAGAGCACCTTGCCATAGGGCTTGCAAATTAACCCGAGTTGACTTGTGAAAAAACCTGCGTTTGAGAAGTCGCAATGGGACAGTGCGATCAATACCCGAAGCAAGGTCATGACAACCCTCTAGAGCTGCAATCCGACTGAGACGCTTGTCCTCCCAAATTGGCAAAAGCCAGTGCCACACACGTCGTGTTGCATCTGGGCACGTCCAGTCAACTTGCAAAGTGCCCGACACATGATTCCAAGTGGAACCCTGTTGGCATTGAACACCAAGTTCCATCAGGTAGGCCTGAAGGGCCGCAATGGGCCCATTGACCTTTTTCCAAGGGTGTGGAGAGGCTGAAAGCCAGAGCCAGATACTGGACCACGTACTGGAAAACTTGGCTGCATCCACACTTTGCCATCTACGAAATACCCTGGCAACAGCCCTCACGTGCTGGCGCAGCAAGGTTAGATGAGGGTCTTCACATCTATGGCATTGCAACAAGAAAGTGATATCAATGGAACCCAACTTCTGACGACCAATTTGCTTGGCACACAGGGTTCGATACCATTTGCGTCTTTTGGGGCTCACACCAGCAGCCTGATGTCCCCATAACCCGGCGGAACAAATTGACGCTCGGACTATGCGAACTCTGTGGGATACGCACTTAACACCAAGTTTGTTGAGCTTGTTTGAACGCTGCATTGCCTTGCGACGCCTCTGCTCAGCCAGACCGAGCAACCTACGGCGAGCGCCAGCAGAAGAGACCCCTAAGTCCCGCGCCATGGTTTTAACCTTGGGATCGTCGTCCGAAAGCAATCGATTCAAGGCTTTGGCCGCCTCCGCCGAAGACGCGACAAAAGAAGTTTTTGTGACAGAAACCTGGGCCCCTTTTGCTACAAAATCTTGCCTCAACCCCCGAAACAGTACAAGACTGTCACTGGCGACCTTTGAAGCGGATTTGTTAATCGTGTCCAGGGAAAGGTCATCGACCCAAACATCTAGGTTACAAACGCTATGCTTCATCACAAGTTTAGCAGCGATTGGATGAATAACGAGTTTGGTAATCGATGGTGCTGCCGGGCACCCAGCAAGCACACCTCGCCCTGGCCATATAGGCGGGCAAACGGCACCTTCCGACTGCACGACACGGGGACCAAGATAAGTCAAAAGTGCTTGGTGCAAAATGATGGGCGGATACGACAGCCGGATTCCGGAACTTATGATGTCATCAAAGAGACACCTGTCGTAGAATGTCTCGATATCAACAAATAAGGAAATAAGGTGCAGCTTGTCGCGGCGAACCGACTCTCCTAGCATTATTCTTGAAAGTGCAACATCAAGAACTTGCCCACCTGGAACCGCTTGATCCCAACTTGCTTTGTGGGTGTATGCGCGCTGCCAATCATCAACTAAGTGCCATCGCAATCTGACCCATGCCCGGTACAACACATGAAGGAGAGCAATTGGCCTTTCACGCTTCTCATTTTTTGGCAAAAGGGCAATCAAAGCGTAAACCAATTGGTCAGGCCAAGACGCCTGACGCTCGCAGTGGTGGTAAAATTGGATAATGGCTTTCACAGCTTCAGCATCAAGATTATGGAGGACCTCACATGTCCATCCATCTAGACCTGGAGCTTTTATAGGAACCTTCCTGAAATACTTAATGGCCTTATCAAGCGAAATCGGTGGAAGGTGTGAAGCCTGTTCAATTGCTTTGGTCCGGAGCTCAGCCCGAAGTTCAGGGTTCACGCCGGGCGGGTAGAACCAAAGTTCGTGCCATTGTCTCCACCTAAGATATATGCGCTCCTGCATCGGGGCATCTAAAAACGGCCTGATGGTGACAGCTTCCTCAGCTTTGATGCTCAAGAAAAGAGGTCGCATACCTTTGACAGTAGACCGCCGCAGCCACTGCAGGTAGGAAGCACTCTTGGAAGCCTGCCATGCACTGGAGTGAAAATGGTGTTGAGCCTTGGCACTCTCAAGCAATGGCGGAACACGGTCAACAAAGGAACAGTCAATGAGAGCCTGCAAATCCTGGGCAAACTTCTCACATGAGTCAAGGTCTCCATGCCACATCAACCGTAGATTCTTTGCAGCTGTTTTTGCAAAGCTGCTAACATGAACCTTCCGAAGGCAAGCATCAAACCAAACAATCATTCGGTGCCAAAAGGAAACCTGCGAGCCGCCCCATCCTGAACATGGAGCACAAGTGGGAATTAATGGCCGCCTTTGCACACTGACTTGGGCTCCCCTGCCTTGGCAAGCCCCATACACAGAACGCTCAACGTCCTCACTCAGACTGGCAAACAACTCGGTGAGGCCTTTGCGAAGGCTGCCCAAACCCAGCATCCTGGGATGCTGGGAAGATGAAGCCTCCGCCTCAGCCTCTCCTGCCTCATCAATGGGCCTACTCAAGACGAAGGGCTGGGATTGCACAGGCGATGGCCGAAAAGGCACAAGCTGAGGCACCTTGAAGCACCAATCAAGGGAGAGGCTAGCTGCAGTTGCAACAGAAGAGGACATAAGCCCGTAATCAATATTACCACCGCCGGTACATGTGGAATCCCCTGCATCAACAAACCTGCCCTTAGCTTCCCGACCCAAGCTGGTCGCAGCAACGGTTTCGAAATCCTCATTCCAGTCCCCCGAAACAAAATAAATACCTTTAATCGAGCGAAGAAAAGGGATCAACTTAGAAAGGACCAAAGAATTAGTCTGGCTCTGGAAACCCTCACCCGACTTCAAGTAAATGTTGATAACGTATAAGTCGGTGTCCCTGAGCCTAAGCGCAGCAGCCTGAAACCCCACTCCATCATGGAGAAAATGATGGACCTTCCTGAGATTGAGGTGCTTGCGGAAGCATATGGACAGGCCGCCACTGACGCCGCCCTTAGCAGTTCGACGGCCCGGCAAACTGAACGCCGCGTACCCAAACGGGCCCAGCTGTGAATCAAGCAAATCAGGCAAATCTGGACTCAAGTGAGTTTCCTGGAGAAGGCACAGGGAAGGTTGATGTTGTGCAATCCAGGGGCACAGGGCTTTGCGCCATGATGTCACATTCGCGCTAAGAATCCTGCGTTCGGGCCTCTGGGATTGGCATGAAAGATTGGCTAATGCATCTTCCAAGGCCCAACATGCAACTTGCTTTGGCACATCCTCCTGAGTCTCAACAGCAAGCTCAACAGCCTTCCACATGAAAGTACCCTCACTGATGATGCCCTGGCTTTCCATGCTTTCAACCTTTGAGAGCAAAGGGCCTGAAGCTCCAGCAAGCACATCAGCCTTCAGAGCCTCCAAAGCCTCAGACTGCTGTGAAATCAAATTGGGGTTAGGGACGGCCAGGGTTTCCTCAGAGTCTCGCCCGACCTGATGACACGGGTTAGGGTTAGGAAATGGGATCTCAGACTGAGTGAGATCGCTGCCCGACCAAGTTGAATGCACAAGCACCTGGTCCTCCTGAGTGCAGCCTGCAGGGCGCACAGCAGCGCCTGGATGGGACATCGCATGCCTTTGGTCACCAGCCTCAGGGCATGCTGGAACCGGATCGTCATGAAAGTTCGGGCCACATCCAGAATTCTCAGACAACGGAATGTATTGCCCCCGCCAGGGCCCTCGGCCAGCGGCCACACCTCCTCCTGCGGGCCACTCCTCCGCCTGTGTGATATACCCACCTCCTGGACCCTGGCGGGAAACTCTATTAAGGGAAGCAATCCCAAAAGTCCGACCCCCAGGACCCTCGCCCAGCGGGCACACCACCTCCTGAAAGAAACCACCACCACTACAGTCACGACCACCCTCCTCCTGGGCCCTGGGGGCCCGCATGGCATCAAGATTGGCTGCCGCGCAACCCAAAAGATGCTGGTTCTGGGCAGGACGCCCGCGCAATTCACCAGAGATGCCGCAATGCCCAGGAGTAGCATCCCAGCAATCAAAATTGGGGCTATGGTTCCAAGACTGGGAAACACACGGGGTAGGGAACGGTAATGAAAGATCATGGCCAGCCTGTGACCTGGAGCTGTCAACGTCAACCACTTCTGCATGGACTGAAGCTGCTGCACAAGGTTCAAGCACATCACCACCGTGGTAAATCGGAACTGATAAGGGCCCTGAATCCTCCAGAACGTGTCGCAATCGGCGGTTGAGGCGCCTGCGGGCCCGTCTGGATACAGGGGCTTTCCGATTCGGGGAAGGCCCATACGAGAGTGCTCTGATACACGTAGGCCACACTATTGCGAGCTCCTGCGAACCAGACACCTCTCCCTGTTCATCACACTCCTGAGCAGCACTGGCTGGAAAAAAGCGTGGTCCTGACAGGCAATCGGATATGTGTGGCTGGCCATCGGTGCTGGTGGGGCGGTTCGCCCAGCGACACAAACACCCTGGGCAGTAGCAGAGTACATCACTGACAGCCGTGGCAAGGTCCTCACATGAACGGTGTAACATGACCTGGCTGCTGGCTGAAAGAAAACTCCTAATCCAAGGAAAATCCTGCTGACCAAGCACTGCGTTCTGGCCACAACTCAAACAAGGAGGCAACCCTTGCACAAGCTCTTCAAGCTCCGATGCATCTCCACTCGCAAAGGGCAAATTGGGGTTAAGGAAAACTCCCGAAGGTGCACACGGGTTCGGGCTAGAAATGGGCCTGGCCTCAAGGGTGCCTTCATGCCTTCGGGCGGAAGCACCAGCACTCCAACACAGTGGCAAAGTGGGCGCCCTGTGGCGGAAGACCCTGGCCGGCACTCTGTAATCAAGGATCCTGGGCACAGGTTGGCCTGAAAGCGCACAAGATTCAAGAAAAATGCCACGGCGACAATGAAAACTCTCACTCTGACTCGGCGCGCATTGCTGGCACAAAGCTGACTCGGGAAGCCTAGGGGCAAAGGGGGACACTGACAGAGGCGCATGGCAGCATGCACAACACCAGTCCTGACATGCAAGCTGCATCGCCCCTGCTTTCAAGCCCGAAATTTGAACCGAAGACCTAGCAACCCAACCTTGCACCAACGAAGGCTCTGCCGAGAATGAGTGCGCGGCAAAATGAGGAGCAGCACAGCTTCTAGCCGACGCCACCTGACAGCAAGGAAAACACAGTCCTGTGGTGCTAACTCCAGCGTGGAAACTCACACTACGTGAGGACGCCAGGGGCGCAGCACAGAGCAAACATGATGTATCGACAGAGATCTGCTGATGTTGCAAAATCTGAGGCTCGGCGCAGGTCTGGGGCAGGAGTGCTAAAGCAGGGGCTTCAACAAGCGATAAGCAACCCAAGGCATCAGAAACCTTTCTCCAGGAAGAGAACCAAGGGGCCCCTAAACCACCCACAGAACCCAGACCCTCACCCTTTTCCTACAGATCCTCCTTGTCGTCATCTGCATCCTGCGCCTTCCGCGGCGACCTCGAACGGGCGCCGCGCTGGCCGTTCGGCAGCTCAGGCTTCTTGGCTAACTCTGTCGCGCGTGGTGCCTCCGCCTTCAGATTTGGAGCCTGGCTGTCAGGAGGGGCCTGTGTGCCAGCACGCACCTGTGCAATCTGGGCTTGCTGCTCCGCAGTCAAGGAAATCCCAAACTTATCAAGAAACTGCGAAATTTCACTGTTCCAAGATTCGCTTTGGGCCAGAACTTTGGTATTGAGCTCCTTGCCCGCATCAGCAACCTGCTGCTGCGCCTCATCGATTTTTTCCTGCAGCTGCTTCATTTCAGTCAATCTTGCATGGTACTGCTCCTTAGCATGGTCGATACGCTTTTGCAGGCTGATTTTCTTGTCACCGAGCAGCTTCAAAGCAACAGTAGCCTTACGAAAGGCTGCATTGGCCGCTGTTCCAACCTCATAGGAGGTAGGTGCCGGAGTTTGCTCCGGCGGCTTGAGGCCTGCCTTGAGCATGAGCTCTTTCTGCTGCTCCGTGGCTTCAGACCACAGCTTCTGCTTAGCCTCGCAGGCCTCAGATGCATCCATGTCAACATCAAAATCGCCGAGACCCGGAGGCGGAACAACCGCTGCCGCGGATGGAGGCCTCCACCCGGCTTCTTCGATCGCCAGTCGGGCTTCGGGAGTCAACTTCTCCCACACTGTGTGCAAAGCGAGTGCCGCCTTGCCGGGCTTTCGCTCCTTACTCTGCCTGGGCGGCCTAAATGAGGTCTCAGATGCCTCATCACCGCTCTGTACAAACCTAACCTTAGGCTTTGCCTGTCGAGGCCACGCTGCACCACAAACTGCACAACACGGGTGGGCTGAAATGCGATCAGCATACAGCCAGCTCTCTTTGCACTTCCTGCACACGACATACGGCCGGAAGCGCGACATGTCCGCACTGACTTGCACCAGTCCTTGTGCGTCTGCTGCCTTTCAAGAAACTGTACCGCAAGAAAAGCTGGCAACAAAGGGCGTTTTTGCAAGCAAGGCCCTCAAAACAAAACTTTTCCAAGAAAATCAAGCGATCTGTGCAAGCAAGATGGTTCAAGGTTGCAAGTTGCAGCGGTGTTCAAGCAGATGGCGCAAAGAGCGCCTGACAAACTACGGCTCCCGCCCAGCCCTCGCCGGCTAATCCGGCCTACGACCTCTACGAGGTTACGGTTTGGGTTCTGTTCGAGAGCACTAGAATGCAGGCCTCAAGGCTGGCCACGTCGGCACCTCAAGTTTGAGCACTCACGGCAACTTGAGCCAGGTGGTGCCTTTCTCGTCGTGGGCGAACAAGTCGCTGCCAGGCCCTCGGCCGGCGGTTGGTTTTGCCCACCTTTGGTGGGTTCTACTCACCAGTGGCTTCCACTGGGCTGGAAGAGCTTTGTCAGTAGCACCAGCCTTCTGAGCTACACCAGCTGGGCTGGTTACTACTGACACCAGTTCTGTAGGTTGTGGTGACTGGTTTGGTCCTACAGCTGGAGCTCTTTGGCCCAGACACCAGCTGGGCTGGTTGCTACGAGCACCAGTTACCTGGTTTTCACCAGCAGGGCTGGTACTGGTAGCACCAGTTTGGAGTTGTCCAGGCCTTAGCCTGGGCTCTCAGTCCCTATGGAAAGGGGAGGATAAGCCACGTTTTTCCCCGTACCAAGTCGTGCCGGTACTCGTCCGGGAGGAGGGGCTGGCCCAACAGACCCTCCGGCGTTACCGCCAAAACGCTGGTATCCACCAGCACTTTCATGAGGGACTCAAAGTCCGTCTTGGAGAGCTTGGTCTTCGCCAGCTCTTTGAGAGCAACCGTGGTGCTCTCAAGCGACGTGTGATGCTTTATCACTGTCAGCTTTAGCTCAGCCCTCAAGGGATCGTCGATGGATTTCCAGAACCCAGTGAGGCGCTGGACGTTTGGCCATTGGGGTCGGGTTCCCTCAGGGTAAGGGACCCACCCCAACACGTCCAGCATCACCATTTCCGGTACAGCCTGTCCTGGTTGTGTGAACCTCAGGCCCATATTGGCCTTCCCTATGTCCTTCACCAGGAGGATCTTCGCCAGGAGGGCCACCGTGAAACAGGCCTGGAAAGCTTGAAAGGTGCTGAGCTGTGCCGGTATTGGGTGCACCGCCTCCATCTCGATGAGGGTGACCCATTTGGGCTCCTGGTCTGCACCAGGTCCTCTTTCACAGAGCTGGTGAACACCAGCTTGCTTGGCGAGGCCTGGAGTCATGGCCCCCGTGACCTTGCACACCAAGACTTCTTGGTCTTGGGGGTATACCGACAGTTTCCATACGACCCCCGGCTTGTGGGGTGTGAACGTGACCACTCGTGAGCCACCAAGGCCAACTATCACCAGGCCGAGCCTGGTTACCCCTGAGACCTCTGTGCTGAAGTATTCAACTTCACATGCCTCAGCATAGCGGCTGTGGCATGGTTTCACGTTCTTTTTCATGGAGATGAAGAATTTCATCGTTTGGGCATAGTCCGGGTCTGGACCGGTAATGCCTGGCCCCGGAGAAAGCTCACGTTTCCTTTGTGGCTCTTCTGAGCTGCTCCCTTCCGGGGTACCCACCGGAGCTGGTGGGCTTGCCTCCTCTAGGCTTTCAGAGTCTTTCTTCTCCTCCTTTACTGCTGCCTGGTTCACACCAGGTTCAAGGGCCGCACTTTCAGGCTCCGGCTCTTCTTGCTTTACTGCCTGGTTTTCACCAGGTACGGTGGGTGGGGCCTCTTGCGGGGACATCGCCGGCTCTGTTGGGCTTAGTGCCTCCCCGGCCATCCTGTCCACCTGCCCTTCTGGGCTCTCCTCCTCATCCTGGTCTTCACTAGGTTCGCTCTGTTGCTCCTCCTTGTGCTTGGGCGAGCTGGAGGATGAAGAGGAGCTGGGTTCACCAGCTGGGCCGCCCGGCGCGGTGGTGCCGCGCCCTTGCCGTGCCCTGGCTCCTTCCCTGATTGTCTCAAGGAAGCTCGCCGTGGGCCCGGCTTTGGGAACCACAGGTTCCGATTCTGTGCCGGCTTTGGGAACCACAGGTTCCGACTCTGTGCTGTAGTACGAGTACTCAGCAGCTTCCGCCGGGCCCGGCGTGGTTGCTTCCATTGCTGCCGCCGGGCGCTTTCTGGCTGGTGGCGGCTTCGGCGGGAGCTGGGTTTTGCCTTTGCCTTTTGCTGGCCCTTTTTCTTTGCTTTTGCCTGGGCCTTTCTCTTTCCCTTTTTCTTTTCCTTTGGCTTTTCCTTTGTCTTTGCCCTTGGAGGGCAGGTCCACACCTGGTGGGGGTGGCACCCCTCTGGTCACCTTTCCTGCCATCCTTTCCTTTTTCCCAGGCCTGTTGCGGTTGTACCACTTCTTGTAGTCCGACAAGGGTTGCCTTGCCGGGGTATTGCCCGGGCGCTCCCAGGAGCTGGAAGGTCTCTCCCAGGAGCTGCTGGGCGCTTCCGCTGGTTGGCCACCAGCTTCTTCAGCTTCCTGGTTTCCACCAGCTTGCTCATCCTGGTTTTCACCAGGGTGGGTGTCCTGGGTGTCCCCAGGCTTTGGTTCCTGGCCCTCACCAGGATCTTCTTTTCCCATGGCGATTTCCCGCTGGACGATTCCCCAGCTCTGAGCCAAACTTGCATTCAGAATTTCAGTTTGGTCTGTTTGGGGTCCTCACTCTGGGGCCTGGTTAAACCAGCTTTCGGCTTGGGCTTTGCTTTGGGGTCACACACCAGAGTTTTGCGAGACTGAGCCTGGAGAGGTGCTTCGGGTGGGCCTGAAGGCTTAGGTTGGGAGAGGGCCTTTCCTGGGGCTTGCTTGTTTGCCTGCTTTACAGGCTGGCTAGCTGCACGGGTTTGGGCACCCTTGGTTTTAGGTTTCGCTTTGCTACTGGAGGCTTGGTTAGCAAAGGCACCAACACCAGTAGCATCACCAGTCACATCACCATCGCCCTCAACAGTCCTAGGCACAACCCTGCTTCCTCTACAGCCGTCTTGCTTTTCCGTGTCCCCTTCTTCAGGCAGGCTGTTAGGTTTAAAAGCTTGTTGGGCCTTGAAGAACCCCGATTTTTGCGGTGCGAACTTTTGAATGCACTGCAAGATTTCCGGGTCCTTGCCCGTGTACACTTGCCTGCACTGTTTCTTTAAGCTCGGGAAGAGCTCTTGCCGTCCGATCCACTGTCGGACTCCACACTTGCAGCAGACCCACATGCGGCCTGCATTGACCATCTTGTGCGACGGATGCTCCCCCATGGCTGGGGCTGACGGCTCCATCCACTTGCACGTGTGGCCAATTTTCTTGGCAAAAACGGCTTTAGACTCTACTTGTTCGATGAAGTGTCCGCACCTGTTGCAGTTGACACACAAGTTGTCTCTGCTACGGTGCCCTTCCCGCCATTCGTGCCCATTGGTTGGCCCATGGCCAGCCAGGAGCGCCTCCAGCTGCTGCCTTTTGTTGGGGCCTTCACTCTGGCTTGGTGGCACTGGTTTGTCACCAGTTGTCTTTTTCCTCCCTTTGGTTTGGAGGTTGGTCTTGATTTTGGGCCCTGGCTTTTTCTTAGAGGGTGGCTTTTCCTGGTTGTTGTCACCAGGTGTTTCAGGGAAGACTACCTGGGGTCCTTCACCAGTACCATACTGGAAAAGTTCCTGCACTCTGTTTGCCAGGAAGGTATTGATGCGGCTCACGACCTCGTCTTTGATGAGCACTTGTTGCTCCCATTTGAGGTCTCTGCGCTGGTTTGCTGCTTGTTGCACCAGCTTGTCGACCGCCTGGTTTGCTTCCCAGCGCCACCAGTTTTCTTGCCCAAATTTGGCCTGGAAAGCCTCCTGGGAGAGGTGGGAATTTACCCATGTGAGGCTCAAGCGGTCCTTTTGATGACGCAACTCCTGGAAAATGTCCTCAGATTTCCAGCCTGGTGCCCTGCGTAGGCACTTTGGCACCCCTTGGCAATCCAAAGTGATATCTATCAGCCCTTTTGTCTTTTGGGCGAGGAACAGAAGGGCAGAGGATTCTGCCCTAAAGACTGTTTGCTGACCCTCAACCGGGCCTGTAGCTTTACCTACAACCTCAATCCCATGGGCATGCTTCCTAAAAGCAATGGCCCCCCAGGTTAGCACCTGAAAGCGCGTATCCTGGGATGCACCAGGGCTACCGTCAGTGGCGTAAAGGATAGACGGGTCTTCAACTTGCAGCTGGGTGAACACGCCTTCCACCTTGATCTGTTGCTCATATGTGGCTGGTCTGGGTTGCGGTGGTCCCAGGCCGCGCAACCAGAGGCTGGGGTCAGGGTATTGTTCCCGGAGCCGCGGGAAATCTTCGGGTTCTGTGGCCTGGTTTTCCCACCAGGTACATTCCCACAAGACGTGGCTCAAGGTAGCCTCCTTGTTGCATCGGGCACACACTGCCCCTTGGCCATGCCGTATGGCTCCTTGCCACACAGCCACAAGGGCATTGCGATGGAGCTTGCTGGGACTCTTTTTGAGCACTTTGCGCGGGGCGTGCCACTCAATGCCATCTTTAAGGCTTTCACTTTTCTCCCCTTGAGACAAGGCCTGCCAACGCCAGTGGTCACAAGTGCGCTTCAACTTCGCACTGAGTCGGTGTACGCTAGCCCTATCTAGGATATGAAAGGTTTCTTGGCCAGCCTTCCATTCCGTGAGGGATTGGGCCTCCCATCCAAGGGCTTTAAGGTAGCACGCCGCAGCCCCAAAAGGGCCAGCCACCACACGCCACGGCTCGTTGTGGTGCTTGATTTTCCGAATCCAGTACTGGAAGGCTTGTTCCAGTTCTTGGAACGGCGTTTGGTTCCACTCCACCAGCAGCTTGTGCAGGAAGCGAAAATGCTGGTTAATGATCGTGTAAGTGGGGTCTTCGTGCTTGTTGGTGGCTTGTTCAATCACCGCCTCTGTGGATCCCAGGCTCATCCTCCCTAGCACGCTGGCGTGCTGATGGCGGACCCATTTGAGGCGCTTTGGTGCAAGGCCGAGAGCCACGTGCCCGTATAGGGCAACCCCGAAAACTCCCTGCTTGTTTGCAGTCGTGTGCGCCTTCTGTGGCGGCGCAAGCTGCCCAAGGCGGCGCTGCCTCTTAATGCCTTTTGTGAACCTGGCCTTGTGTGTGGTGACGCGTCTGCGCCTACCTCCTGCACTGTCTATGCCTAGGTCCTTGGCTAAGGGCTTGACCTGCGGGTCATCTGCCTTCAGGAGCTTTTTTAGAGCCTTTTCTGCCCTTGGGTTAGAGCACACCCAGGCACTTTTTGCTGCACTGAGCGGAAGTTTCGCTCTGTCCAATTGCTTCTTTACCCTGGTCCACACCAGGTATGCTTGGTTGGCACACACCTTGGCGTCCTGATTGGCTATGTCAAAGCCAGTGTCGTCGATGTACAAGTCGACATGGCATTTCGGTGGCCCTTTCCAAATGGGTTCCACCACTTCATGCATTATCAGCTTTGACAACCCAGGCGCCAATGGACATCCCGCAATGATACCCTTCGTGGCCACAATTGGCGCACTGATCATATTTTCGGCGCAAAGGTGCCTTTTACTGCGATACACCTGCATTGCACCGTGCAGGAGAAGCAATGGGTATTTGTGTTTGAACGCAGCCTTGACCAGTGCTACGTGTGACACATTTTCGTAAAAGCCACGAAGGTCAAGAAGGAGCGTAATGCCAGTTTTCCCACTCTGGCGGTACATTTCCCCTTTGAGGACCCGCGTGACTGCGACCTCAAGGGAAGAGAGGCCTTTGACCGCTCTGTCCCATGGTGCTGTGGCCTTGTACTGCTTCGACCATTCATCATAAAGATGATACCTGGTTTTACACCAGGCACGGTAAGCATACGACGTGAGCCCTATCGGGCGTTCTTCCGTCTCTTTCTTGGCCAGCAGGGCGACGAGGGTCATAGTCACTGTTTCAGGCATGCAGCCACTCTGTTCCCAGTCTCTGAATGCCCTGGTCACCAGGGCCACCTGGTCAGGGTTTAAGGCTCTGAACATCTGGGCCGAAATGCCGTCTGGCCCGACAGCCTTCTTGGCTATCCTGCTCAGCACTGCAGCGACCTCCTCCTGTTTTAGAGGTCCTATTTGCTCCAGCTGGCGGAGAGCACCAGCCTTGAGCTGGTCAAAGACTGGATCTTGTTGGGGCTGGTTTCCTGGCCTGGGTTCCCACACCAGCTTCCAGTCTTTACGGCGAAGATGCGGCCGTATTTCCCCACTCTGGTCGCGGTAGGGCCGCGCCTGGACGTTTTCCGGTGATTTCAGTGCCTTGTAAAGGCCACGAAGGCCCCCTTCACAGGCACTTTCCAACCAGGTTTGGTACTGTTGTTTCCGTTGTTCTCTCCAGTTTTGGGCTTCATCCTTAGCTTTCTGAAGTACCGTTTGGACAACTTGGACATCAGTGTCATGTCCAATCATGTAGGCTTCAAGCATGGCCTGGATTGCACCAGGTTTGTCTGGGCTGTCAGGGTCCCAGAACTGGTGCATTTGGCCCAACTGGCGCTTGAAAACTTTAAACTGCGACGGCTTGAGGGGTCTGTCCTGTTTTTGGCGCACCCATAGCACCATGCGCTCCCAATACGCCACTTTACTCCCATTCCAGGGTTTCTGGGGTGCCGTGGGAGGGACCAGAGGCTCCCTTTTAACTGGGAAACACCAGCTTCTGCCGTGCTGGTCCATACCAGTCTGAGCTTCCAACTCGTGGACCAGTGCCCCCCATTTCACCTGCTCAGGCTGGTCATTGGGCGGCTCAAACATCGCAGTGATTTCCAGGACTTCTTTTAAGTCTGGTTGTTCCTGGTTTTCACCAGGTTCAGGTGTGAACCTGGTTGCCTGTGGGACAGGCAAGCATACGCCTCCTTTGTGGATTGTGTAGCTGATCGCAGCGTGCGGCTTGAAAGGCACTTCCCAGTTAGCTTCAGCTAGGATGCAGCTGGCAATCTCTGTAGAGGCTATTGCATAATCAATTTGAGACCCTTGCGTGGTGGTCTCTTCCGCTGGTTGCACCAGCTTTCCTTTGAGCATGCTCAGCACACCTGCCGAGACAAGTTCTTCTGGCGTGACATTCCAGTCTCCAGTTAAGATCCAAGGAATACGGAGTTCTTGCACAGTGACAGCCAGCTCGGCCAGGATTTGTGGGTTAACTCCACCACCCGGTCCTTTGCCGGACTCAAGGTACACATTACCAACAGCAAGCTCCCATCCCTGAAACCTAATACCAATGAGAACGCAACCTTTACCTTGTTCTCCAATGGTATGCAGGTGCCTAGTTTGCCGATGCCTTTGCGCAACAGTTACAAGGCCACCTGTGGTGCCTCCTTGGGTGGCCTCAGCCGGGTACGGCCAAGAGTCCAAGGAGACGGCTGCCAGGCCTGCAACCAGGCCTTCCTGTTTGTCGTGGGCAACATGTGTCTCCTGAAGGCAGGCAACATGACACTGGTTGGACACCAGCCATTGCCGGACCTCGGACCTGTACTGAGTGACGTTGGCCTGCAGGATGGTGCATGTGCCTTGGTTGGGCTTGCTGTTAACCTGCATTTTGAGGTCTTCAATACAGGCCAATATGCCTATGGTGTCCTCTTCGTTTGCCTCCAAACATTCTGGGATGCGGTTCGCAACCCAGAAGCCTAGAGTCTCCGGCTCCAAGGTGTTCTCAAACTCCTCAATCCACGCCAGTAGTGGGACAGATTTGGCCTGCATACAGTCAACAGGCTCCTGAACCAGGATGTCGGAAAGGCGACACCAGTCCTTCCTGGTTGGCTTTGTCCTGGCTATCTGACTGGCATTGCGTGTGGTATCTGACGAGCTGCCCTGGTTGGGAACACTAGGTGCGGAGGCTTTGAGAGCCTCGATGCCTGCAATAATACCGACAGTATCCTCTTCTCTGGTTTCCAGACACTCCACCAGATGAAACACCACCCTGTGCGCCTGTGTACCTGGGGTTAGACTGTGCTCGTTTGTCGCAATCCATTCCAAAAGTTTGGCCTCCTTTGCTTGCATGCAAAGCTGAGGCTCTTCTTTCAGGATGCTGGATAATTGGCACCAGCTTTCCCTGGTAGGCGCACCAGGCTGGGTTTGCCTGGTATGAGTGCTTGGGACTCCCTGGGTGGGAGGTCGTTGCTGGGACCCCAGCTGGGTCTCTGGGCGTGCCTGGTGAGCACCAGGTGGTGAGGGGGCAAGCAAGGGTGCCTCCAAAGCTGCCCTTTCCATGTCCTCCTCCAAATCCACCGGAAAATACAAGGCTCCAGATATGACCGCCTCCCCGACTTGTGGCTACACTCCAGGTATAGGCTCACCACTGCCTGTCCCGGTAGTCCACATATCTTCCGCCTGTTTCCATACCCACGCAGAGCATGACTCGCAGCACCACCCAAACGGTTTCTGCCGTAGGTAGTGCGCCTTTTTGGCATACTGTTCCAAAATTGGCGAACAGACCAGGGGCTGCACATTTTGGATGACATGTTTTTCCGCCACCCAGAGTGCAGCACACCAGTCCTCGCTGGTTTGCACCAGCCTGCTGGTAGGCTGACTGCACAAAGCACAAAACTGCTGTTGCTGATGCACCATTGCGCTGGGTGTCACCAGCTTTTGTTCTTTTAAAAAGGACCCTGCATCAACCAAAATGGTCGCCGGGCTGTGGCTCCTGTGACGCAAAATTTTCCATGGCTGAGGAAAAGGGCCTGCATGGGGGATCCATCCAGGACGGCACCATGGCAACCACCATCCTAGCAAAGCCCCCTGCCCTATGTCTCAGTCTTCCTCTTTTTCCCCTTCATTGCGGGAGATCGGATTGCTGCGAACCTTTCGAGGCTTCATGGGCCCAAAGGTCCACGGGGACCCCGAGTTGGCACAGAAGGAGTTGGAAGTCATGGGAACAAAGGTCCCAAGGTGTCCCGCAGGATCTTCATCAGCCTCCTCATCCATGTCGAGTTCCCTTTCCTCCTTCCTCATTTGCAGGTAGGCAGACAAGGCTCCTTCCTGCGTGGCAGACAGCTCGACTCCCGCAACCTTCAAAAGGCCCTGGAGATCATGCACTTCCTTGGCCTCTGGCGGCTCAGCATTCTTAAGCTGCTCCTGTACCTGGTGTTGCACCTTCCCCAAGTTGTCTTCCGCCTTTTCAATGGCCTTGGAAACATCAGCCAAGTCTTTGAGGGCCTTCTCAAATTGGGCCTTGATCTTATCAGCTCGCGCCTGCAGCCTCACTTTGCGCTCCACCAGGTTCCTGTGATCCTGGGTGATCGACTTGTAGGCCGAAAGGTACTTCTGCAACGTGACCCTCGGGTCATCGCTCTTGTCCTCCTCTGGTGGTTCAATGCCACAAGCTCGAAGGACCTTCTGGGCCTGTGGATCTGCATCCTGCCACAGACTGGCAACGGCATCCTCATACTCTTGGGGAGTCATCTGAGCACCGGTCCATCCCAGTCCTGGTGGATACTCCATCTGTTTCTTAGGCCTGCGCGGCTGCTGCCATGCTGGTTCCCACCAGCTCTGCTCCTTCTGCATGTCCTGGCGAGCCCAGGCTTGCCACTTGTTCCAGTCCTCCTGGCTATTTCGCGCCGGGCTTTGAGTACTCGGTGGCTGGCGCGGCGGTGTGGGCCCTGGCCAGGCCGCACCACAATGCCAGCAGCATGGGTACCATGCCTTTTCTGTCTTCCACACCCAGCCCACTCCACACTGGGCACACTCCGTGTGGTACTTTGTCTTCGGCATGGCCCTGGTTACTCTAGCCTGGCACACCAGGTACCTGTCAGCTGGAAAGCTTACTGGTTGCACCAGTGAGCTGGTAACACCAGCAAGAAAGGCACCAAGTCCGGGGACTGGTTGCCAATGGCGCTACCCCCCGTGAGTTTGCGGGACAGCCCGCCTACGAGAAAACACAAGGTTGGGTTTGGGGTCTCTTTGGGGCCCAGACTTAGGTACGGCCTCAGAAGCCCAGCGCCACGACGGCAACAAAGCGTCCACTCGCCAGTTTGAACCACAGCTTGAGCCTTGAGCCAGGTGGTGCCTTTCTCGTCTTGGGCGAACAAGTCGCTGCCAGGCCATTGGCCGGCGGTGGGTGAAACGTATTCCTAACAACTAAACCAAACAACTGTACACTAAGTCGGGTAAGCAGCACTATACAAGCCGACTCGCGTTCTCGCTCTTACTAACGAGTCCAACCAACAGGCTGTCCACTTGCAGGGACCAACCTTCTCTACGGCACTCACCCTGTACAGTTTCAAGGTGCCTGCAGTTCTTTGTCTGCTCACTACCCTGGTAACACCAGACTGTGCGGTAGGCCTGGTCACTTTAGAGGGCTAGTGAGTCTGGTAACACCAGAAGTCCCTGGTAGCACCAGTTCTCGCAGAGAGACTGTGAGTTACTGTTAAGACAGAAGAAGTGGCGCGCACTCTTTCAAAACAAAACTCACGTCATGCGAGCCTGCAGCCTCAGGCCTAGTGCTCTGTTACCTCTTGTTTTCTGCTGTTGCACCTGAGACCCCAGCTGTCTTGCCACTAACTGGGTGCCAAAACCACGTCCTATTTGCCGGTCACACCAGGTTTCCCTGGTAAAAAAGCCTTTATCAAGCATGACACTGGCTTCTCCTGCACTGCACTTGCCAGGCAGCAGGCGATTACATTCCCTCACAATAAGGGCCATGTGGAGACACAAAGGGCCGGAAAGCCAACCCTCCCTAGCCCCGCTCACCCAAACAACTTGCCTACCTAGATGCACGGTCCTTACGTTTTCCGCTCACGCAGGGCTACCACCTTCTCTCCAGTGCCACCTGCGCACCTAGGTCCCTTTTAACCTCTCACACCAGGTTCTTACGTTTTCCTTCGTGCAGGTTTTACCTCTTCCAGGAGGCCCTACCTGCGGCGTGAAAAGGTGTGCGATGAGCAAAGATAAGGAGAGCTAGCCTTCCGCAGCAAGCTCCCTCAAAACCAACAAAGCGCATGCGCCAGAACATACAGCACTTCTCCCAGGCCCTCGTACCAACAGGCACTCCATATTCACAAGGGCGAGAACCCTCCTTGCACCGGGTCTTAACACGACGCCAAAACACATTGGCACGAAGGTAGCCTGAGGCCGGGCTAAGCCTGCAGACTTCCTCCAAGCATTTACCCATGCCAGGACGTAGGCATAGGTTTGTTTCCTCCCTGCACAGTGCGAAATTCCTACCTTGGTACTGGCAAAACGACACCAAGGCGCCCAAAACTTAATACTACCAGAAGCATGGGAGGTACGACAGAACTCCTGCCAGCTCACAGCCCGGAAGGAGCGCAGGGGATGAGCGTAGCCAAACTCACCTTTCACAATACTTGCACTTCTGGTAATAGACTTTACTTGTTGTGGAAGCTGCATCGTGTCCAGGTAATCAAAACTGACGCGGGGCTTGGGCCAACCCAGCATACAGTATGAGCCTGTCCGCTTAACTGCCCAAGAGCAACGTGAAGAGTCAGGTGGCCCCTGCTTTCTCGCTCTTACTAACACGGACCAAGTACCCATGCCGGTGCCAGCGCTGGGCACTCTGCTACCTAACCTCACGAATCCCTCCGCAGGCGGAGACGTAGTTCCACCACTCTCGGCTTTGACAAGCATTCCTAAACATCCTAAACCCCCAAACTCACAGGCTGCAGTGTGTTGGGGTCGGCAATGCTCGCTGCTAAACAGGACCTGCAGACCCTGGTGCCCACCAGGTCTTAGACCAGTTACCTGCATTAAAGGACACGAAGGCTTAGCAACACGACTGGTCTGCCACGTCTCAACAGGCACCACCATGAAAGGACATGGTCACCAGTCAAACTTCCAGCCCCAAACGGTCACCACTCTAGCGCCAGTGGTTAGGCAGTTTGGTAGCACCACCACTGTTGCTCAAGGAAAACAGGCACGCCACAAGGCTACACAGACAAGTGCCAAAACTCCTAGCCTTCAAAAACACCAAGCCAAAACTTGGTTGCTAACAACACCGCCTTTCACCAGGTTAAACCCGGGGCGGTTACACCAAAGTGTCCTTTGGTTGGCCTAAAGGGCAGCCTCCATGGCAGCAACTCTAAAACTGGAAAAGCGGGCCTGGAACCCCACACACGGTTAGGCCTCGAACCCAGTTCCGACAGCTACCGCTCCCTACCTGGCCATTTGAGCCGAGACCTTGAGCCAGGTGGTGCCTTTCACGCTCGAGCGGTCGGTCCGCTGGGCTGAGCCCAGTTCGAGTCAGGGTGAGACGGAGCTTTAGGGGAGTCACCTCACCCTGATTTCGGAGCCTAGTCCACTTTGGGAGCGGCGAGTTTCTCTAGACCAGTCTGACATCAGGTGATGTCCTTAAACAGCACCCTCGGCACAGACTGGTCGAGCTCACCTGCCTACTGCGGTTGCCCTCAGCCTACCTTCCAAGGAGTCTCCTCACTTTGAGCTAGGCGGCAACAAAAGGGGGTGTGCAAGGGAGGTGTCTCAACCTTGTAGCTTCTCCAAGTCCACGGAGTCTCCTCACGTTGTTGACTTGTAGAGCAAGGGAGTAGCCTCACCTTGAGCAGACTTAGGCTTGTGACCAAATTGGCTCGTTGAATTAAGGCTGGAAAGGGGAGTCTCCTCACCCTGAAGCGGCTTGCAAGCTTAAGGGAGTCACCTCACCTTAAAACCCTTCAGGGGTTTCTCAACTGGTCGGGGTGTCCAAACTAGGGATCGGAACGAGCTGCCAGGTTGTATCATCCGGATTGCTCCAAGGGTTGCTCAGGGGAATAACCATACCAACCTTGTAGCACAAGGGGAGGTAGGTTAAGAACCCCGAGTCCTTTAAGCCCTCAAAGTGGTGCGGAAAGTCCTGGAGGCGGTGGAGGAAGACCTTGCACAAAACCTCGGGGGAGCCATAAAGGTGGATTTGTTCTTCCACCCATGGACCAAACATTTCATGTTTGGCGCATAGGCTAAGAAGCCCCTTGGTTGCCGCCTTTCCAGGCAAGTGCTTGTGCTGCGCTTCTCTCCAGCGGCCCCCGTCGTACAAACAAACCTGCACGTAGTCGGCCGTGCGCAGCTTTGCACTTTGAAGCGCCATGTTCTCGGCGCGTGTGCGCGCCAAGGTCGGGAGGGCCCAACCTACATTGTGCTCCCCAAGATCCGACAAGCGGATATGGCAGGCACTCAAAAACGCGACCACACTTAACAAAGCCAGGAGGTCCGGGACATCAAGTGTCCTAAGCCTTCCCTGCGGAGAAGCCACAGGGATGACCCGCCTGTAGAAAACCGCGCGGCCCCGTAGGGTAAAACCCTTGCCATGGCCATTCTCTGACAGGGTGAGCAGAACATCACCAGAAGTCCCCGGTCGAGGGATAAAGGTGAAATCTCTGGATAGTCCCTCCAGAAAAATCTGCTCCTGGCCCATGTCCTCGGCGAGCCCCAGTTTGAGGACCTGAAAATCGGCTCCAAGTCCCCATTGAGCCGGGGGCTCCAAGGTGACACGACTGCCACCTACCCCCAAAACGGCCCATACCCCTCCATGCTCGTCCTCCAGCTCCGCCGGAGTGTAAAAAGTCCAAGGCGTGCCAGACGAGCCCTTTTTGTTAAGGGACACGCCTCGGAGGGATCTCGGGATCTTCAGGGGCTGCTTGTAGAGAAGCTCCAAGGGAACCTCCGAACCTGGCTCCCCTCTGAGGTCCTCGCCCTTGATTCCCGGATCTGGGCCTGGAAGGGACTCCGCTGGGGATGGAGCCTCCTCCGAAAACTTGGTGGTGGCCGGTGAGTTTGCCTCAACCTGGTCACTGGGGACAGGATCTGGATGAGGTGAGGGTTCCTCAACCTGCTCAGGGACCAAAGAAGAGGCTGGCTCAGGTGAGATCTTCTCAACCTGTGTTTTGGAAGCCTTGCCTTCTGTATCCGGCTTGGGTGCCGGTGAGGTAACCTCAACCTGGGAGCTCTGGGCAGGCTCCTGCTTAGGAGAGGTCAGTACCTCTTCCTGCTCATGCTCCGAGGGAGAGGCCGGTTCAGGCGAGACTTTCTCAACCTGGGTTGTGGCGGCCGGGCCTGGATCACCAGCATTTGTATCCGGCTTGGTTGCCGGTGAAGGAACCTCAGTCTGAGAACTCTGGGCAGGTTCCTGTTTAGGAGAGGTCAGCACCTCATCCTGCTCAGGCCCCAAAGGAGAGGTTGGTGCCTTTCACACCCCCTCTTGGACTCAAGCTTCTGGCCCGCTACGGCAGCTGGTTGCCGACTTGAGCCAACTTGAGCCAAAATGGCTTGAGCCAGATGGCTACGGAAATTTTCTCACGCACGCTTCGCAGAAGCAGCCCGTAGGCTTGTCCGACATGCATTAATTAACTCCAAGTATTTTGGAGTCATCCGCATTTGCGGGCATCGCCAAAGTGGCGGCAGTGGCTACTCCTACCAAGAGCTGCAGGCTACCTGACCTACCTGAGCTACTGGCAGGAGTGGCAAACCACTTCCTGGGAGTGGGGAACCACATCCCAGTGAAACAGGACGAAAGTCCTACAGGGAGGGAGCCTCACCCGAAAGGGAGGTGCACCTCACCCTGCAGAGCATCCTGTCTCTGCACAGGAGAGGGTCAGGCTAGGAGGCCAAAAACCGCCTGACCCTCTCCTGATGCCCGGGGGTCATGAAATGGGCTTGCCTATGTTCGATTGTAGGGCACCCGACCCTACAAGCGTAACAAAAAAGCCCATCCGGGCTGTTGACTGCTCGGTGGGGTCCATACGAGGGTGGTGCCACCACATCCTCTGCAAGAGCCGAATCCTCGGAAGGCTCTTGAGGGGGGGGGCACCCCGTCCCTCCTGTAGACCCCGCAGCTTCGCTGAGGGTTGGCCCACTGGCCTCGGGAACCTCCGGCTGCAGGGCCGAAGGCTCAGTAGCCATGAGGGTCCTTTCACCCTCGCGGAGTTGATCGCCCATGGGCAACCGAAGGTCCAGTATCGCCTCGTCGGGCCAGACCTGGAGGCAGTCCAGGCCCCCCAGCTTGAGCCTGTTGCGACACAGGCTGAGCACCTCGGAGGCAAGAGCGGAGGGCTTCACTGCCAGGGCGATCCAACGCGCCTCCGGTGGCGACACTCTCCCCTGTTCCTCTTTCGAGGGGCAGCGCCGCCCTCGCAAAAGAGGGGAGGAGGCTCCTCAACCCTCGGTGCACTGGCAGGTGCAGGGTTGCTTGCAGGAGCCCTGGGAGACGCGAGATCTCCATGCTCCCTCTGGGTAACCTTTTCTGGGCCGTAGGAGATCGGAGGGCCCGCGGGCGGAGTCTCACGACCAGGGGAGTGAGGTGGCGCCTCCTGAGGCGCAGGCTCCCGCACATTGGCAGTGGTGGCGGGTCCTGCGGAGGACGTGTCGCGGCTAGAAGCCGGACCACCTTTTCCTTCCTCAACCCTGGAAGGGGAGGTTGAGCCCGTTGAGACCGGTGCCCCGGATTCGGGGACGGCCTTGTTGGTGGCCTCGTCTTTGGCCATGGGTGCGGCTGCAGGCGCCAAGGTGGCATCCTGGCCGGAGGGTGCCTCCTCTAAGCCGGGACCCGGCGCAGCAGAGGGTGGGTCAGGCTCCATCTCCTCTCCAGAGCTGCTGGGTGGGTCGTTGGCCGACCTGGCCCTTAGACGACTTGACCGCGGTCGTTTTCTGAACGATGCGGCGGGACCAGGGCAACATCTCTTCCTGGTCTCCTGGCAGCGGAGGCTCCACCGGAGGGCTACTCTCGGATCTTTCGGAAGAGCTTGCTGAAGCTTTCTCAGCCTTCGCCGCCCCTTTGCTGTTGCCGCCAGTCCGCCTAGAGGGCGGAGGGGTGCGGACTCTAGGCGGCTTGCCGTCTGGCTGGGCCTTGGGAGGGTTGGACCCATCCCTTTCGGCCTTTAAGGCCTCCCTCTGGCTGCGAGGGGGACGCTTTCGGTTCCGCACAAAGCTGGAAACCGAAACCCTCCTCGCATCGGGGTTTTTCTTGGCACGTTCGTCCACGTGCTTCCTGTAGGCCTGGACGAGGGCCTTGTCCTCCCGGTGGACGGAGGGCTGCTTGCCTCGCCCTTTTGAAGGGGTGGAACGACCACACCCTTCAGAGGAGGCGGGTGGGATATCCCTGGACCCGCTGGCACCAGTGTCGCCAGCCTGGTCGGTCCAGTCCCACTCGTCCCACCAACCTTGCCAGTCCTGCCAACTGGTGGTGGGACCGGTGGGACCATCAGATCCGCCGGTATCACCACATGCTCCCGAGGTGGAACTGTGACCGGCGGTCTGATCTGCTGGGGCCTCCCAGAAATCAGCCCCGAACGGTTCAGGGCCGTTCCAAACCATGCGCCATACCCATCTCCAGGAGTGGTAGCACCACCTCCTTTCCCATTCCCAGCCCATCTCGAAAAACTTGAGAGGGCTAAGGCCGAGGAAGCAAGAGGTGCTCGTGAGCCATGGCTGCAACTACTGGCGCTTCAGAGGCTTGGGGAAAACTGAGTCTGAGGTAGGAGTTACTGTCCCAGGAGACTAAGGGAAAGTGCCCTAAAGGAAAAGTGCCTACACCAAGGCTACTGCTTCCCTAAGGCTTCCCACTTTGGGCCCAGAACTGCCGGAGCTTAGGTTGAGAAACAGGCTTGGGCTTCGGCTTGGGCTTCGGGGTGGGCGCAGCAAACCCTTCCCCAACATCACCAAGGGACACAGGAGCCTCGGGGGCCTTGGGTTGACCTGAGAAAAGTGGGGCCAGGGTGGAGGGCTGGGAACCAGAGGGTCTAGGGGCCCTGCTACCAGACGTCCGTGCAGAATTCCGAGTTTTTTCCTTTTTCGGCCTTGATGCCTAGTGGTCTCCGCCTCGGCCTCCGTCGCGGTGTGGAGACCACTACCGTTGGCCGAAGGGGCCCTCGTGGCCTGGAAGGTTGGGCCGGGCTCGCTCAGCGCCGGGGACACACCCGACCCTCCACCCGGAGGCGATCTTGCGGGGAGGCTCACAGCCCGTTTGGCCTTTGTTCTGGGTGCCACCTGAGTGGCAACCGGAGGGCCTTGGTCAACGGCCTTCGGAGCGGGCTGGGTGTTCCTTCCCTTTTTTCCTTTGCCTTTAAGGGAGGACTGTCCCGGGGTGCAAAAAGGCTGAGGGGAGGGGACCTCAACCCTGTCAGCACCGCTAGGACCAGCAGCCGGGCCTAGGTTGTGAAGGCGGCCCCCTTGGGAGCCAGCAGGTCCATCATTCCCTGCACGTCCTATCACCTTCTGGAGAGTGTCCTGGGTGGTCGTCTCCTTCAGGTATTTGGCCGCCCATTGGGTGCCACGTTTTTTGTGGGCGCGGGAGGCCCCCTCACACTGCATTTTGGCCACAGCCGTGGGGTTAAGCTGCCCTGGCTTGTGGACCGCATAGCATTTGGTGCAAAGGAGGACAGCCCCCATGCAGTAGAAAGAGTGGGACGCGTGCAGTCCAAAGTTGCCGATATCAGGCATCGGCCGGTGAGCGCACGGCTGTGCCTCCAAACGCCGAAAGGCCTCGGAGGAGTGGGTCTGCTGGATAAAGAGGGAACAAACCTTACAAACGAGGGAGTGGTTGTTGGGGTTCGTATGGCTCCACTCGAATTGATGCCCATGGTGGCCTTCCCCTGCCATGAGGGCTTCCAGGCGTTGTTTTTTGTTTATACCCCCATCCGCACCAGGTCGATGCTGCCTCTGAGGGGGTTTGGCCTGTTTCGCCTTAAGCCTGGCATCAGGGCGGGGAGGCCCCTTGCCCTTTACCGGACTGGCGCCGACGGCCTCCCATGGGGGCCTGTCAGTACTCAGAAGTAGCACTTCGGCTTTGCGTTGGAGGTGTTGCGCCACCTCACGCGCCAAATCATCTGCAGGGGATGCATCCCACTGTGGTAAGTGGGAGATGGCGGCCAGCACAGCTTCGCCACACGCGGCGTCAGCCTGGGCGTTGATAGTCCGGCGCCAGCTCTGGTCAGGGCCGAATTCAGCCGCGTGTTCAGCCTCCGTGGTGTGGGACCTGGTCCACGTGACTTGCGCCAGAGACGCATTATCCAGGGCCTGGGCCCAAACCCAGGGCTTTACAGCGCGTGACTGCTGTTTGGCCACCGCACTGCAATCGGAAGTGCAATCTGCCCGCTCCACCAAATGCGAGGTGACCCGTGCGACCGCGAAGCATTCCCCTTCGCAAACAGAACTCCCCGGGGGGAGGAGGCCTGTGAGTTGGCCAACCTGGAGAGGGGCACCCTCCGTCCAGGTGAAAGCGCAGATGGCCCAGGCCACTATCCTGCCCCTGGCATCGGCCGCATAGGGCCCACCAGAGGCGTCCGTCGAATAGAAAAGCCCCTTTGGCCAATTGGCCTCTTTACAGACTCCTTCGGCCCGTTCCGACTGTGGGCCCCAACAGTACCCCTGAATCTGGGTGGCCTGAGCCGGCATCAGGCCCCGTTCCCATAAACAGTCGAAGGGGAACTGGGTGGTGAGGCGTTCCCAGTGCTTGGGAGGAGGGGGGGCCTTACCGCGCCACCACCTGCAATCCGTGGCGACGTGGTGCTGGGTGAGGGGCACATTGCACAGGGGGCAAAGCTGGCCAGCCTGGACATGCCGGTTTTTCAAAGCTCCCTGCCAGGCCATTCTCAGGGCGGCAGACTTAGTCCGAGGGGCCTTTTTCACAAGGGCTGTGGGAATCGTTGTGTCCACACCAGAGGCCAGGCTGCTGCAGCCCGTTTGGGTGCTGATGGCCCACCGGGCCTTGTGGCAAGCGCTGGCCAGGCAAGAGAGGATGGCGGACCAATGCCTCCGTAGGAGGGGGTTGAGGGCCACCATCCCTGGGTCATCAGGGACCCCTGCCAAGGTAGCAGGACACAGGTCGGCGGGGAATAACCAACGGTCGGGGTGGGAGCCACAAGCCCGAGATCCAGCAGATAGGCTATCATGGCCCCCAGCGGTCCATAGACCACTCGCCATCTGTCTTTCCTTTGGAGTTGGCGAGTGAGCTGCGCCCACGTGCGGTCCAGCTGCTCGCGGTCGGGGAGGCGGACCATCACCCGACAGAGAGCCTTAAAGTGTTGGGTGACCACAGAAACCCGGGGGTCCTTGACCAACCAGGCGCCAAGTTCCAGCGCGATTTCGACGCTACCCGTGCCAACCTTGCCAGTGATGGCGGCAGCTTGGAGTCGCACCGATTTCATGGTTTTGGGGCTCACCCCTTGGGCCTGGTGTCCCCAGATCCCCGATGCCAGCACGGACATGGAAAACACCCGGCTGCTGGCCTTGATGTTGCGGACCTTAAGGCTGCGTAGCTTGCCCAGTCTGGCATTGGCTTTGGTCCGCCGCGCAGTGGAGAGGCGAGTACACCGTCTCCTGCCAGCTGACAGCGTCATGCCCAGGTCTTTGGCAACACTCTGAATGGGGGGGTCACCCTCACCCAACTTTCGCCGCAGGGCGCGCTCGGCTTGGGGACTGCTCGCCAGGAAATAGGTCTTGCCGATAGATACCTGGTACCCAGCGTCAGAGAGCGAGGCATGAAGCCGTCTGAAGACCCTAATGGCGGAGTTCGCTGCTTGGTCCGGGCTGTGATGTTCAGTATCTACCGTGATGTCGTCTATCCACGTATCTACGTGGTTGACATGCGGTCCAGAACAACACTGCCGAATCGGCTCGCCCACAGCGAGTTTGCTCAGGGTAGGGGCTAATGGGCAGCCCGCTATAATTCCGCGGCGAGCGAATGCGACGGGCGACGCGACTTCGTCGGAAAGGATCACTCTGCCGCCGCGATACGATTCCATAGCAAGGAAAAGCAAAAGATCCGGGAAACCTGCAGAGAGCGCGGCGTCGCAGAGAGTGGAGTGAACCACAGTCTCATAAAAGGTACTCAAGTCGACAAACAAAGAGCACCGATGGAGACCGTCAACGCGCGCGGCTTCGTAGCAGACGCCTCTCCGGAGGGAGGCATCGTAGGTGGAGCGCTCTGGCAAAGCGCAGTCCCACCAAAGCTCAGCGCGGTAATCGCGAAGCCACGCCTCCACGAGGTGCCATCTTGCCTTCATCCCTAGCTTGAGGAGCGAGGACATCAGACCAATCGGTCTTTCGATCTTCTCGTTTTTAGCGAGCATCGTGAAGATGGTAAAAGTCATCTGCTGCGGCACCTCGCCGGTGGTTTCGATTTCCCTCTAGAAAGAGGCCAGGGAGGAAACCTCACCCGGTGTCAGGGCTTTGAGCAGTTCCAGGGACCAGCCGTCTTTTGAGCACACTTTACAAGCTCTAGACCTAGCTTTTCAGGATAGAACCCTGAATCTTTTAATTCCACCTGTACATGTTCATGCACTTGGTCACAATCCCTTTTAGGAAACACTTTGACCCAGCGTTTACTGTTCGTGGCAAAGTACCACCGTTTAAACACACAGTCGTACGCACAGCGGTCTACCACAATACCCTCAGAAAGCCCCAATTCTGAAGCAACCTGAAGATACCGCGGGTCCTTCCAGAGGTCGTTCTGCAGAGGCCACTCTTGAGTCAACAACAAGCGTTCACTCCGAGCAACCGGTTTCAACAAACCTTCAAGAAGTTCCCAAGCACGCTGATGCAACTTCTTCTTCTCTTCCCACTTCTCTTGACTGTACTTGCGCCACCCGCGGTAACGCAAACGACACCCAGTGGTACAGGGAGTGGAGATATGGCAGTAGATCTTCGTCTTCAAGCCACAACTCAACACAGAAAACAACTCCTTCAGAAAACACTGCGTCTGCTCAGAACAAAAGTCAAGCTTTTCAGTGACGCCCACATAGGCAATCTCAAGCTTCTCACATGCCTTCTGTAAGGCACTTTCTTCCTGGCAGAACAGTTCAACGACCACAAAGGTGACCTGGTTCTTCGCCACAGCTTCACACAGTGAAACGTACTCCTCAGGAACAAAAGAACGGTTTACCGGCTCTTCTGCAGTCAGGCGTTCCAGCTCAAACTCACCCAACTCGTCTTCAAAAGAAACCAAACCGGTTACCTCGTAGAGGTTGTCCAGCTGCTCCTGAAAGACCATACTCTTGGTCAGGCCGTCGGAGGCATTATATGCTCCGGCCACAAACTCGAGGATCACTCTCCCCGACTGAACCATCTGCTGCAGGAAAGCACACCGCAACTCCAGGTGACGAACCCTTCTCAAGAGTCCCTCCATTGAAGCAATCGCCTTTGCCGACTCAGAATCGGTACAAATCCGGATCCAAAAGCTTCCGGTATCATCCTCAGGCAATCCCTCCAAAAACGACTGTTGAAGCAACCCTGCAAACAAAGCCTCTTTCACAGTCTCTACCAAAGCACTCAATTCAGCCTCGGCACTGCTCAGGGCCACAACCGTCTGTTTACGGCTAAAACTCTTCAGCAGGTTGCACTGCCAGCAGATAATCGCCCCACTCACAGAGGGCAAATTCCAGCTAGCATCACAGAAACAATCGATCACACGCGTACTTTCCGAAGGGCGATAGTTCACCCACTGTGCCGGGATCCGCTGAACCCGATTCCCAAGCGTGAGAATCCAACGCAGCACAGCTCGAATACACGCTTCACTCCTGGAGTCTGGGTTGCTCTGGCTCCGGGCCAGAAAACCTACAACAAACTGCAAATCAGCTCTTGTCAAAGCTAGCCACGACAGTTTGCCCAACACGCGCCGGTAGCGCTGATAGGCCTCATGCGTGATCGGGGTGGATTCCAGACTGGTCCACAAACGCTCAAGCTTGGGGAGTTTCGCTCCCTTCGTGATTTGATACTCTTCCGCACAGCTATGGAGCATCCCGGGTTTGAGTCCGAAGTACAAGTCTCCGGTCTTCCTCTGATAAATGTTTCTCCCAAGGAAGGAGATCACCGATTTCTCTCCCGGTTGAAGCGTTCCCGTGCGCTTCATCTTGAACACTTTACTCAGTTCCTCAAACACTTTCTCAGCTACACTCGCAACCGTGCTGAAAACCAAGATGTCATCTACATAGGCCAACACCAACACAATGGCATCCTTGCCTTTCTCCTTGATCACCTTGCGATACACAGTGCTGTCAGCAGTAACAAAGAAACCAAGTTTTCTCAGTGTTTCTCCTAGCTCACGAAACCAAGCCAAAGGCCCAATCCGCAAACCATTCATGGCACGCTTCAGCAGACAATGCACACGTTCACCTGACACTGTCCTACAGTTCTCCGGCAGCTTCACCACCTCAGTAGAAAACAGCTTAGCCTGCATGAAGGCCACAGAAATATCTCCCGAAATCACCTTCCCTCCGAAATGCGCATACATCCCCAACAGACACCTCACAGACTCTAAGGTAGTAGTAGGAGAATAGATGCCATCAGCTAAAGCAGAGGTGGGCCCTTTAAAGTCACGCACAACCAAACGGCAGCGCACACGCTTGTGCCCGTCCTTGTAGTGCAACACCCACCTGGTGGAAAGCACTCTCCTCTTAGCTTCCCGCACAAGGCGAAACGCCTCCTTCTCAGACACAACCTGGCACACACCAAAGTGGTCCAGTTCCTCCATTTCAAGACGCATCCCTTCCCCAAGTTTCTTCTCCTCAAGAACCTCCCCAGTATACTCATCAGCAGCCCCAGAAGGAACCTCAACCTTCACCTTGGACCCTCCAAACTTCAAAGTAAACTCCAACTTGGCCGCCCTAGACCCTTTAGCGTCCTTTGCCGCGAACACAACCTCAGGTCTAGAACACATGGAGTACAAAGCATGGTCCTCCAGCCAGCTGATCGCCACCTCCATGGGATCATCATCGTCGGCCGGCTGCATGTCCACATCGTACAAAGGTGGGGCCTCGTTCTCTCCTGCAGGGGGACCTTCAGGGAGTACCTCTTCCTCCTCAACTGGAGAAGGATCATAGTCCATAAGCTCATCCTCCAAGAGCTCAGCTGGAGCCTCCGGCTCCGCACTCCCCCTCTCAACTAGATTACCCTTAGGCTCTCCAGGCTGAAAGGCTTCGGGGGGCTTCAGGTCTAAGGAAACAGGACGCTCTAAAACGTTGTCTTGCCTAGAAGGGGCACCCGAATCAGCGGCTTGTACCACCAACTCCTCAGGATACAGGTAAGGCTGGTCCGGCCGAAAGGCCGACATCACCTCGACCTCATCAGGCCGATCAAGAGGGAGCACACGCACTCCTCCACCATTGGGCTTAGCAGGCCCTAGGTACATACACGGGATGAGGCGGCGGCCTCGATTCTCAGGCTTCTGCTTCGCAGGTTTGGCAAAACCCTTGCACCCAAAAGGAAACGTCTTCGTTACTGGAAGATGTTGGCGTCTCAGCCTTTCAATTGGCGTGGTTTGCGACTTCGATGTCGCATGCAGGTTCCTTGTCCTAGCAACATATCTCAAAGCTTCCTTGTACAACAAACCACCCAGCCGGAGCTTCTTCTCCAGCGTAGTTTCTAGCGTCAACCAATTCACCCAGAAGGCTTCCTTCAAGTGTCGCACACCTACCTCCACAAGCCCTTTCGACTGCGGCCGTCCTTTCGGCACCGCGTCTATGTGCAACGAGAGGCCTGGGTATGAGCGGTCTTTTCCCACCTTGTTCCAAAGCGAGATCAGAGACGCTTCATTATCCATCCTCAGCACAACATGCTGACCTTGAATACCTGCGGCGGCCAGCTCGGCGTTTATACACCGTGCAACATGCCCTGGATCACCTCCTGTGGGGTAGGGCACAGCGAAACAATATCCGCTAAGCTCGTGCACCACAATGCACACTCTCAGGTCTTTCGTAAAGAACAAGAAGTCGCTTAAGAAGCTTGCTTGCGGAATTGAAGGATCTTTGCGCCTTCGCGCTGGAATCACTCCTCGACTGGACACACACAAAGAACACGAAGGCAGATAGGGCTGATGGCCCCGAGCAACGTGCTCCTGATACTCTTTATCCTCCAGTGGAACATGAAGTTCCCCTTCTTCAGAAATATCCCCAGCATCTTCAGCAGCAGGCTCGGCTTCAACAACCGGTGCTGGAGCTGAGGCTTGGGCGGGTTCCGCCTGCCTTGGTGGATCACCATCCGGAATCAACTCTTCATCGGAAATCGTCACTTCCACCGGAAGTCCACGCATCATGCACAAACGGTGTGGCGGCTCAGACACTTTCTCATCACAGCCACCTTTCACCTTCAAAGGCTCCGACCTTAGGTCATCCCAGCCACAAGCACAACACAACCACAAGCCACGCACACGCTCCAAGCCACAACAGCACAAGGACCGCAGACGCCGCACACCAACCAGCACAAAACACTCCACGGCTTCAGAGGCTCTCGGTGCTTTGCTGGCTCTCGGTGCTTCGGGGGCTCTCGGTGCTTTGCTGGCTTTCGGTGCTTTGCTGGCTTTCGGTGCTTCGGGGACTTTCGGTGCTTTGCTGACTCTCGGTGCCTCGGTGACTTTGGACGTTTTGGGGGCTTGGGCTCTCGGGGCTTCTTGCACGTACCCTGGCAAACACACTCGCACAGAGGGCCCCAAGGCTTTAAGTAGAGCCTGAGCCTTTCTCACAAAACCCTCGCAAAACACTTGCAGCACGTCACTGGGCCTCCAGGCTTCTGTGGGGGTCTGGGCCTCACACTCACTTGCAAAACCCTTCCCAAAAACCCGTAAAACCCTATAGCGCTGCAACCTCAGAACTTCACCCTTTCTACCGAGCACACCCGGACACTCACTACACTCAAAGCAACCTACTCTCACAGAAGATCGCTTCCACTTCCTCTTCAGACGCATCCTTTTGCACGCTGCGGTTGGTCGCACGGTAGGTCTCAGATAGAGACAGAGCGGGAGCGCCTCTTGGAGCCGCGTCCATGTTGCGTTGACCCTTGGTCTGGAGGGCCATACGAACCACCGAGTACCCGTTGTGTTGGGCGGATCGGTGCCTTGCTCTTTGGATCGGTCGGCGGGGCTTGCAGCAAAAGCGATCTGTGGTATCCCAGAGGCGGCTGCGGTCCCAGCAAAAACGATCCTTGGTACCCCAACGGCGGGGGCGGTAACGGCGGCAGCGGCACTGCTGGCGCTGCTGGCGCTGGCAAGGCCGGCATGGCCTTCACAGGCACCATCTTCGGAGGCGCCGCCGGCCTCACTGGCATCGCCTTCACTGGCACCAAAGCAGGATCCACTCCAGGGGTCTCCGGTGCCGCTGGCACGGCTCTTTTCGAAGGCTTCGGCGGCGAGGGAGAAACTTTGGCCGGCGACCTGGACGGTTTCACCTTGGGCGGCGGTGGCCCATCCGGAATCACAATAACGGCCGGCTTCAAGGTCACAGCCGGCCTGGTCACTGTCTTTGGCTTTGGAGCCAAACGAGGCTTTCCACGTGGATCTGAGGGCGCCGGTGTCATCGGCACCTCCTCCTCGGCAGCAGCTGGTGCCACCTCTTCCACCACAGCCTCGGCCGCGGCTTCCACAACCGCTTCGGCAGCGGCGTCCACAACCGCTTCGACAGCGGCCTTCTTCTTCTTCCGCTTTTTCTTCGCAGGTACAGGAACAGCTTCTTGGGCATCGACCGTGGTTTCCGCAGTCCCCACTGCCACAAGGAGGTCCACTGCACCCTGCTCCGGCTCCTGGGCCGGCCGGCCTTCGGATCTTTCGTCCAGGCGGCTTTGCACCCATTCCAGGGCGCCTTCGGCAAGCGCCTTGCCCTTCGCTACAGCACGGGCGTGCTGCTTCTTTCTCACAAGCCGCTTGGCCTTCACGACCTTCTTCTCCGTCCGCACCACCTGCATCAGCTGGCGATTGTAGCCCATCGTCACTGGACCACCATCCGCTGGCTTCCGCTCGGGCTTCCGGGCCTTCTTCTTCGAGGTGGGCGCGACAAACAAATGTGGATTCAGAAAAGTAGGGTCCACAGTGTCCGCCTCGGCTTCCTCGGCTGCTGCAGCCTCCTTCAAGGCCTTCGTGGCCTTCTTTGCCGCACCACGGACCTCCTTCAAGGCCTTCGTGGCTTCCTTTGTCGCACGAGATGCCCGCTTCTTCTTGCGCTTGGGCACTTTCTCGACGGCTTTCTCTGCAGCATCCAGGGCCTCGGCAACGTCCGTGGCCACACCAGACTCGGGGCGCCATTTGCCCCAGCCTTCTTCCTCTTCTTCCTCCAGCTTTGACGGCAGCGGTGATTTCTGCAGTGGCGATTTTGGCTGTGAAGGCACTGCCATTTTGTGCCACTCGCGAGAAATTTTGGTGAGCTCGTCGTGCTCCTCCATCATTCTCCGCTCGGATTCCTCCCGAGCCGTGCTTTCTATCACCGATGCGACCGTCACCACATCGGATCGTCGCGCAGACGCAGCGCTCTTCATAGCGGTGAGGTCCGCCATCCTCTGAGCCATAATTGCCGCCTGCGACGACCTTTCTTCCTCGTCCGTCGAGGATACCGGGGGCTCCGGCTGCTTCTTTCGTCGACGCCCCATCGCACAAAACGAGGAGCGTGAAAAACAGAAGCTTGAGCACCAAACTACGATGCACGACCCTTGCGCACCCTTGCAGTCTCCACTTGAAACCACCTTGCACTGACCTCGCGCACTCACTGCCTTGCAGCTTACGCCGTACTGACCTCGCGCACTCACTGCCTTGCAGCCTACACGAGGAACCGCCTTGCAAATCCTGACAAAACCCTAACCCTGAAACCTTGCACGCACACTCCCTCACGACACGCACTGCACTACCTTGCAGCCTCCGCAGGGAACCGCCTCGCAAATCCTGAAGAAACCCTAACCCTGAAACCTCGCAAGCACACTCACTCACTAAGGTCCACAGGGAGCACAGCACGCCAACGCAAGCCATGCACCACAAGCTCACAACACTTATCATCATCGACCCAGCGGTCCACGACGGCTGAGCCTCAGAATCTTTCTTGCCACTTCTGCTACCACAGCCAAAGCGGTCAAGCTCACAGCGTTCAAGAGACTCCAGAGCAGCACCCTCACAGACCGAAACGGCACTACCACCGTGCGTCCTCAAGCTCCTCAGCAGAAACTTAAAAGGCGTGTACTCTAGGCTCTTCACAGACTCCAAAGACCTTTGCTCCTGAGCTTTCTGGGCTTTCTGGGCTTTCGTGGCTTTCGGGGGTTTCGCGGTTTCAGGCTTTTCCGTGGCTTTCGGGGGTTTCGTGGTTTCAGGCTTTTCCGTTGCTTTCGGGGACGACGAGGGCTTCAAAGCATCAACCTCCATCTTATCCCCAGAATCCTTCAAAGCAGCAACCGCGTACCAAGCGCGATCCTTGACAGTCAACCGAATGCGTTTCTTGTTCTTCTTGTTGAAAATATGAGGTGTGTTGGTGAGCATGGTGTGCCATCCTCTCTGCCAAGCCACAAACGGTGACAAGACATTGAAATCTAGGTTCGTGATCAAGCAATGCTCTAGCACCACCACAAGCTTCCCAAAACGAACGCGAACGTCACACACCTTCAACACTTCAATCATGTCGTTGGAGGCATTCGACAGCGTGGGCTTAAAATCATAAGTGCGAAGGACTTCATACTTCTCGAAGCAGGAGACCGACATGCAATGAGAAGTAGCACCGCTATCCACTAGCCAGTAGCTATCTTGCGACTCAATGCCAACTAAGCACACTCTGTGCTCAACGGTCACTCGGTGCGCCGCAGCAGGCACCTCAGGTGTCGAAGGAGTCGTCCTCAAGACGCCACCGCGGGCATCAACCGGAATCAACTCGCCAGAAGCGCGAAGGGCCATCACAGTCTCTCCCTCCGGCTCCTCTTCTGCTTCGCCATCCGCTACAGCACGGGCGTGCTGCTTCTTGGTCTTCTTGTCCTTGCCCTTATCCTTGCCATGCTTGCCTTTGCCTTTCTCTTTGCCCTTTCCTTTGTCTTTGTCGCCCTGGCCTTTGCCCTTGGGCTTGTTGCTCTTGTCGCCTTTGCCCTGCTTCTTCTCATCTGCGATCCTCTGGCGGCACTCTTCTTGATAGTGCCCTTTCTTCTCGCAATACCAGCAGACAATCTGGGACTTGTCCTTGGCACCGCCGGTTTTTCCTCCTTTCGCGCCTTTGCCGTCTTTCCCGCCTTTGTCTCCTTTGAGACCACGCAAACCACCACTTGGCAGCTCCACCATGCGCAGCTGCTCCTCGTAAAAACGAAGACTCTCCGCCATCTCGGTCCAACTGCCAGTCTTGCCATGCAGCACCAAGTACTCTCTGGCTTGCACTGACACAGCTTGCAGCAAAATGGCCGATCTGTCGGCGGCGTTCAAGCAGAGGTCGGGAAAACGCACCAGCTTTTTATCTCCCTTGGAGATTTCGTCCTCGAGGAAACGCACAACTTCCAGAGGGCGCTTCAGCGCTGCAGTCTTTGTGTGGAGCTTTAGCATTTCGTCTCTGATATACACCGCCTCCATGCGGCTGTTCACAGAGTACTGCCGGTAAAGCTCTCTCACACCCTCATATCCTGCAGCTGCATTGCTCTGGCGTGTCGAAACACTCCGGAGGATCTCCAATCCTCTGTCCCACTTTGCCGTTCTCAGTAAGAATACTGTGAGTTTGCTGAGCAATGCAGAACAGAGTTAAGAAGCGCTCACCTCTTTTTACTCGCGAAGGATGCTTGAAGTCGGTGCGAGGCAATGCGATGCCCAGTAAGGAGAGGAGCGGGGCAGTGCGTTGCCGAGCTCTTTCCCCCAGGGTTGTGGAGGGTGGGTGAAAAAAGCTAAAATCGGAAGCGATCCGGGTCGACAGCTTGAGCTAGCAGTGCGGCGCGAGGCGAAGCAATGCAAGCTCAAGTACTTACCGAAAACACTGTCGACCAAAACAACAAACTCACGACAAGCGTTCTCAGTAAGAATACTGTGAGTTTGCTGAGCAATGCAGAACAGAGTTAAGAAGCGCTCACCTCTTTTTACTCGCGAAGGATGCTTGAAGTCGGTGCGAGGCAATGCGATGCCCAGTAAGGAGAGGAGCGGGGCAGTGCGTTGCCGAGCTCTTTCCCCCTCTTTAGTTCGACTTCAGCATCCTCTGCCTCGCGGGCTCAGATTCCCCCTTCGCACGAGGATGTAGAAGGAGACCTGTCGAGGCTGACAAGGAGAAGCAGTAAAAATGTGCCAGGGCACAGGGCGTGCAAGTGGCAGAGCTCTGATGCAGAGTTTTTTCCCGTTCACGACGGTGAGCGAATCAACGCAGTAGGCTGCGCTGTGCCTCGCAGAGGCGAGGGGGGAAGGTGTTCTCCTCCCCTTGAAGTGAAACTGTGTGCGAAGCAGATGCGAGCTGCGCTAGGCTGATGCGAACGCGTTCGGCACTGCGGTGCTTAATGAATGCAAGGCGTCCGCGGCTGAGGGCGTCAGCCCACGAGTTCTTTTCGCCAGCCAAGTGCTCGACTTGGAACTGTACACGGTGCAGGTGCGCCCAGGTGGCGGCAAGGCGCAAGAAGGTGCTGAGCGGTTCTGTTGTCGTGAACAGGCGGTTGACACCACTCTCCGCAGAGGTGTTGTCGCTGGCGCTGGGCAGGACGAAGCGCGTGTGCTTGTGCCGAAGGAGGGCCCATGAGCAATGGGCGAGTGCAAGCTGTGCTAAAGCTTCAAAACACGCTATGTAGCTCTGCATGGAGCCGTGCAGTTGGGGCCACTCTGCTCGGACCTCGTCGGCAGTAAAGATCTCGCTGTACCAAACAAAGTGCGAGGAAGTGCTGAGCCAGCCGCCGATGCCCATGCGGTCAGTGTCGGCAAAAGCATCTGCGGCGCTCATGCAGGGCGCGACGGGAGGAGTGCGGAGGCTGCGTGGTTGCTCGTGTTTGAAGCAAAGCTCGAGCCAGGCAAGGCAGAATTTGCTGTCTTGTTTGAGATGAATTTCTGTGCGATTTGGGTCAGCAAGGCGGACCCACTGGTGCTTGTGAGAGGGCGGCACGCGGGGCACGTCGGACTTAGAATGGATTTTAAGGGAGCCAACCTCAAGGAGCTGTGCATTGCGAGGCAGCCAGGAGCCGAGAGGCGTGGAGGAAAGCTTGGCGGTGTTATCCAGGCACTCGTAGAAGGGCGCCCAAGCCTGAGGGGCGATGCTGTGGAGGGTTCCCGCACTGCTATGCAAGTCTTTATACAGGCATGACATGAAGGAACGCATGTGCGGGCTGAGAGTGGTAGCCCAATTGAGCAGTCCGAGGCACGCTTCCAGGTCCTTCTTTAGGATTTTGGTAGCAGTGCGAAGCTTGTGGAGCTGTTGGCGAAGTTTCTCCAGTTTGCTCTGGACCAGGGCGACGGTTTCTGTTCGGAAACAAAAGGTCCAGCCACACCAAGTAATCTGGTCTCCGAGCTGTGCCTTTTTCCAGCTGATCGGTGCGTGGAGCGCGGCGAGCAGTGCCACTATAAGGGCGACCGGCTGGTCGAGCTTGTCACGCAGGAGCGTAGCTAGGATGTCGTCAACATAGAGCCATGCTTTGTGCGGGTATTTGCAGAGCAGTGAGTGCAGGATGCGCAGGATGAGGGATCCTGTCCGTTGCCACCAGTATGCAGAAAAGCGGGCGCCGAAGTGGCACACGGTGTAATGGTAAAGCTTGTCAGCAATGCGAAAAAGCAGGGTGCCTTGCTCTGCGGGGCGGACTTTTTGTGCCTTATGGGCCGCCTTAAAGTCCAAGGAGAGGCCTTGCAGACGAGCAAAAGGATCGGAGGCGAAGAAGGTGCGTTGCACATCGAGGGCGCTTGGCATGGCTACGCGCTCCGGTAGGTGGACAGAAGGGTTTAGCCCACACACGGAACTATCTAGTACTAGGCGAGGATCTTTGCCGTCTGCATGAACTATATTTAGTTTGCCGATAGCGGTGCCTAGCGGCCAGTGCTTTGCGGCATCTTCTGCGGAGCCGTGGAAAGGCGCCACGTGTCCCACCGAAATTTCCTGGTCCACCAGCTGCTGAAGCAAGGCGGGGTCGCGTTCAGCGGCGGTCCAATTTCCCGCGCAGTGCTCAAGGCGGTGCGGATCAAGATCAGAAGACGTGTCTATGTTTTGCGGTGCGGAAGGCCAGAGGCCGCTGGGCGGCAGCGGTGAGAAAGCGCCTGTGGGCACGCCTTCTTTGAGGATTTGCACGAGGCCGGTGTCAGGATCGTCAATGGCGCGTGCGAGCATTTCAAGGATCTGAAGGCGAAAAGGTTGGCCTGGTTCAATGCGCAAGGCTTCGGCTGCGGGCATTTGCCGGGCAAGATGCAGTCTAATGATTTCAGCAAGCACGGAACCATGTTGTTCCGAGAGGGGCGGCTCTGGCAGACCCGCGTGCAGGTGAGCAAGGATGGGCTTGAGGAGTTGTTCTTGCCGCAAGTATTCCAGCATGGATTGCGCAACCGTAGCTAGAGGGGTGCTGGGCTTATTGGTGCAATGCATGTGGTCCGCGGAGCTGACATTGCCAGCACCGTCGCAAACCGGAGAGCGTTTGCAGTGGAAAGTGGATGCGCCTAGGCTGTGCAGAGCGTGCAGGGGCAATGGAGCCGAAGGCGACTGTGAAGTCACGTCTGTGGTGCAGAGGGAAGCCAGGGAATGCAAATCGGGGATGCCGTCCGATTGCAGTTTGCTGTGCAGGGAACAGCTAATGCCTAGGAGCCTGCGATGAGGCGAGCGCATCCAAGTGCAAGTAGCTGCGAGTTCTTGTGCAAGCTGGAGGCACATGTCGAAAATGTCTTCCGTGGAGGGCTGCGGAAATGCAAAGATGACATGTGCACCTTGAAGGTGGGCAGCACGATGCAGGGCGCAGACACTGCGATGGAAAGATGCTGAAAAAGAACTGGTGTCGCCAAGAATGCATAACACTGCGAGAACGCCAGACCAAGCCGCTCCCTGCATGGAGGCTAAAATGTCCGGATGCCAATGGCCGTCCGGGGTGTGCAAAGCAGGTGGAGAAGCGAAGCGGTGCAGAGACTGAGTGACAGGCTTGGCATCCTGGAAAAGGTCCGGCGGCCAATAGAGGAGAAAGCGGGCTGGGGTAGCGCAAGCGGAGGCAGCTGAGGCTGGAACGGGGCTCCCGGAGTCACTGTCAGCAGACTCTGAAGCATCGCTGGCAGACGAGTTGCTGTGCCGTGGGGAAGGCTGGGCAGGCGGATGAGCCAAGGCAGGCGAGACCGGGCGGGGTGGCTTAGCAAACTGAGCCTTAGGGGGGCTGCGGGACCTAGAACCACTAGGTGAGGTGCAGGGAGAGGCGGAGCGGGATGCGCAGGAGCGCGAGATCGGCGAGAGGCTGCGCATATTCCGGGCTGCGGGCAAGAGATTGCTCCCGGAGGCGATCTCCTGCGGTTCTCAAGACGGACTGGGCTTTTCCACTTTGTGGTTGCAAGCTGCGTGATTTTTTCCGCAAGGCTGGCCTGAGGGCAGTTTAAATGCGCACTTGTGTTCAAACTTGCAGTTCTTGTTTGTACAATTGCCCTTGTTGAAGCGGATGCAAAGAGTCTTATCGCCAAGTTTGGTGGCGAGCGGTGCGGTTTGCTGGTTGCCAGAGTTGGGAGTGCGGGGCTGTTTGCCGGGCTGGCGCACTCCTTTGCCGTTTGCTTTGCCGCCTTTACCGCGGATGCGGTCTTCCCTGGTGGGGCGGAGGGGCGGTGCGGGTGGCATGGGCTTGGCACGAAGCTGCAAAAGGGAACTGATGTCCGAGCGGACACTAGTGATTTCATGCAGGGCATCATCCAGGGACCACCCGGAGCTGTGCAGTGCGGCAATCTCTTGCCAGATCTTCCGATCAGCGACGAGAAGCTCTTGCGTGGTAACGGTGCGTAAATGCAAATCGGGAGCAACGGTTTGCGTTGCGAGGTCGAGAACCTTTTTATCAAACGCCTTCAAGCGCTGCAGGTGCGCTCCGTTGCATATTGCGATAGCGTTGCGAAAGACTGTTTGCACGCGTTGCAACCAGGCGGAGCTGAGGCGGAGGTGGTCGACAGCCATTTCGGGCGTGTCGTCGAAGAAGGCAGTGCTGATGAGATGTGCTTCGGTGCGGATTTGCTTGGTGGCTTTGCTCTGTATGATTTCGTCATACTGCTTTGCGGATAGGCGGAGCTGCCATGGGATCCAGGTGATGGTGTGTCCCGGTTGGAACCACCGATGGACCAGGCTGAGTAGACGAATGCTTGGCATAGCGTCGCTGTCAAGATGTTCGCCGGGAAAGGCGTCCTTAAAGGCTTGCACAAGGCGTTGCACGGCAGATTGATCAAGGCGGGGCGGGGCGTGTTCTGCCCAAGAGTTTGCAGGACTAGGGGCAGCTGGTGCAAGGGCTTGTTGTGCTGGTTGCGATTGTGGCGGCGTTGGTGCTGAAGCGGCCTTGGCCTGCTGCAGGGCCTTGCGGAGGCGAGCCATGGCAGGGGAGATGCGGGGCACGGGTGCATCTAGCTCCAGCCAGATATGCGCATAGTCGTCGCCGCAGAAATGGTCCAGATCGGCTGTTTCTGAGAAGGCATATGCGAAATCCGACACGGATTCAACGCCGATGCTGTGCAGGGCTGTGGACAGCGAGTCCGGAACTTGGCATGATTGAAGCAACTGGGCAAGGGCGCTTGCCGGCACAGGCGGTGCATCTTCAAAAGAGAGATCCGCTGCCATCGTGGAGCGGGAGTGCTAAAGGCGGGAGAAGTAGATTTGAGCCAAAGGACTCGAAAGTGCAGGGAAACGTAGCTGCGAGCTAAGCCCAAGTGCAAAAAAGAGAGGCGAGGCAGGCAGCGAGCCGCATAGGCCTAGAAGAGCATGATGTCGAGGAGCAGCGAGTACCTGACAGGGGGCACAGGGAAAAGGCAACCCGAACAAGAAAAGAAGGAAGAGTGCAAAGGGTTTGGGGCAAAGGGCAAAAGCACAGACACTTTTGGCAGCATGCGGCTGAGATCAGGTGTGTGAGGCTGCGAGTCGCAGGGCGACGCACGCTTTGCGTCTGCAGAAAGGGCCCTGAGGGGCTGCGCTGGTGAGAGACCCCAGACCTAGGCGGGTGCCGCAGGCCGGCCGCAGTGTGCCGTCTCCGGTGTCGTTGTTGAGCAGGCTGTGCCAGCAGGCCCACGGGCCATTGCATGCGAAGAGCGCGTTTTCGGCGCAGAGAGGCAAGGGGGGCGGGAGCGCAGCGGCGTCGTCTGAATCCATCTCCGATGCGCTGGCGGAATCGGTGCTGGGCGGGGCATTGCGGGCAGCGCGTTCCACCAGCATGGCTTCCTCGTCGTCCGAAAAGCCGGAAATAGGATCGTCCTCCGAAAAGTGCTCGATTGGATCGTCCGGCAGGGAATCAAGATGCTGTTGCCGGGCGTCGGAGCTGGAGGGATTTGCTGGAGCAGGGGACGGAGGCGACTGCATTGCGCGCAGGTGCTCATGACGAGTGGCGAATCGGGACCACGTGCCGTTGAGGATGTCCTCGGGCCGGACCGAGTGAAGCACAGGGCCCGGAGCGATGCTGAACGGCGGTTCGGGAACAGGAGCTTGGCCGCCACGTGCTATGCTGCGTTGCGGGCGCCAGCCGGTGCTGACGGCCGTGGCGAGATCTTCTTGAACGTCAAGACTGGCAAAAGTGTCGTTGCGGGAGTAGAGCGCCGCGCTGTCGCGGTGGTGTCCTTGTGCGAGGCGGGAGTCTTTGGGGGCACGGCGTTGTGCCGCGGCCGCTAAAAGTGTGGATTTGAGGCTATGCAAGGTGAGAGACCTGGCCTCAGAAGGGAGCAGCCCGGCACCAGAAGGCCAGTTGCAGGTGCAGGCCCACCGAAGAGAGAGCAGAGCTGTGCAGTAGCTGGCTGGCGCCAGCTGTTCAAGGCAAAGGCGGCTGGGTGGCGTATGGAACCAAAGGAAATCGATTTGCGCGAAAGAGTCATAGAAACGGTGCGTGGCTTGCAGAATGGCGTCCAGCCAATGCAGCACCCAGGCGGTGCCGACATCACGCCCAGAGAGTCCCCCTAGGCGACAGGCCCAAGGCTGACCTTGGGAGGTAGTCTTTGTGGCGTAGCAGGTGCCGTGCAGGGCCTGGCAGGTGAGCGAAAGGCTGGAGAGGTCTATGCGTTGCAGGTCAGCAAAGCGCAGGCTGCAGTGTAGTGCGAGGAGCGCTGCTCCAAGGATGAGGCGAGTAGTAAGCGGTGCCTGGTGGTCGCAGACGCGACGCTCCCAACTGACAACAAGCGACAGAGGGATGGGTAGAGCCTCCTTCCGATCCCTGGCCGAGCTAGAGAACGTGTAGGCGGTGATGACAGGGCTGCAAAGGGCGGTGCCGAGGGCTTGCCATTGGGCATGCTTAGCGAGCCAACGAAGAGCTTTAACGCAGGACGGCACGGTCATTTGATGGATTTCGCGATCTTGCTTGGCTGAGGCGCGGGCCGCAGAGATGAAGTCCAAGATGACGTGAAGTGCCAGAGCGGCTGGCAGGATGCAGGAGCTATGCAGGAAGGCGAAGAAGTTGAAGGTGACCCGGAAGTAGCGTTCCAAGGTGCCTGGGGAGAAGGGCCGAAGCACTGCAAGCATGTGCTGTTGTGCTTGGGAGCTTTGCTGCAATGACTCCCAAAGAGAGGAAGCCCCGGCCAGGATTCCCAGAATTTGCGTCCAGGCAGTGTGGCAGGCCTGGCGGCGCATATCGTGCTGGCGTCGGCTGAAAGACATGGGTACCCCCTGGAGCCGAGGGACTGGGATAGGCGGTTGGGCTGCAGGAGGGCGAAGGCGCGGTGGCGATAGAGCCAAAAGGCAAGCTGTGCGCCGGGGCATCCGGCTGGGGTTTATGAAAGTTAAGGCTGCGTGGCATGGCTCGGGCCGGCGGCGGGGGGCGGCCCCCACGGGGAAGAGGCGGTGCCGAACCTGACTTAGGGAGAGGCTTATTAGGACTAGGGCAACCCAAGGCGGGGGCTGGGTACTTGACCACGCGACGGGGCGGGCGCGAAAGGCCTTGGGTGATGCTATGCGGCAGTCGTGGCAGGTTGCCTGAAAAGTCCACACGTACGGAGATTGCCGGCCGCTGCGGGGCTTTGCTGGTTAGCGGCATAACCTGGGGCGAGGCGGGGGTATCTGGCAAAGTAGGTTCGGGCAGAGGGCTTAGGGTCCTAGCGAGACAAAAGGGCAGAGCTGATTGCGATGCCGGTGTGCCAGGCGAGCTAAAGTCGTCTTCTGAGGCTGAGTCGCCAACTTCAAAGAAACCTAAGAACACAGGCAGGTGCGACGGTTCATCGTCTGAACCCGAGGCGTGTGGAGTTATTGCCAAGCTTGGCTTAGACTGCGTTGCCGAGGGCGGTGGTGCAGTGCAAGGTGCAGGGCCCTCGAAGGAGCCGAATTTTCGCTTCCATCGCTGACGCATATGGTGCAAGCGGAACCGGGGCAAGGCAAGAGGCACAGAGGCCCCGAGCAAAATACTAGCGGGACCCGCCTTGAGCAAGAGCCGGCTGATGCAACCTGAGAGCAGGGCCAAGCAGAAAAAGCACGAAGGAGACGCGGCTGAAAGAAGCAGCGTGCAAGTGCAGCAAGGCGGGGCACTGGAAGCCGAGGCCATTCCTGAAAAGCCAGAACAAGCGGGAGCTTAGCGAGCGTCCAAAAGAAACTGTGCTGAGCAGAGCGCTGCAAGAACGTGCCTGGAACAGCTTGAAGATGGACCTGAGCAAGCGCAGAGAGCATTCAAAAACTCAAAGGAAAGCGGCAAAACTGCAGGAAGAAAGGAGAGGCGGGCTGCGGCCGCACTTTTTTGCAGTGCGGTGCTGTGCGGGTGCGGGAGGGGAGCTCACTGCTCTTCCCTCTCCTCCTTGCTCTTGCAAATCGAGCAGCGGTGCTTATTATGCATCTCTGTTGCCAGAGGCTGTGCAAGGCGGAACGGTTTGCCACAAGGCAAGCAATCTCCAGAGCTGTGCGTGGAATCGCATTGAATTGCGCAACAGGCCCGACCGTGGCGATCACGATACCACGGTCGGGCCTGGCGGGTCCAGCGTACCTCTGCTGGTGTGCGGTGCGAAGCTTGGCTCCAGGTGCCGATCTGCGGTGCTTGGGTCAAATCATCTTCTGCAGGAACATCGCTAGCAGCGATAAAATCTTCGTTGCGGGGCGGGGGGCGGCTCTCTCGCCGTTCTTTGGCAGTGCTGGGGCGGGGCTGAGGGTGCGGGGCGGGGGGAGCCGGTGCGGGATCAGCGCAGCGTTTCTCCTGCTGCGTGAATTGCTTGGGCCACACTGGCGCTGGAGGCGGTGCGGGGTTGACGAAGTCAAGCGGTGGTTGCTGTGCAGGATCCGACATATCGGCCCAAGACTGGGTAGCGGGGCCGGCGCATGGTGCAAGGTGCGGGGCTGCGAGAAACTGGTCTCCCACTGGTGTCAGGTAGAATGCACCAGGCGGGTATGCAGGCATGGCTTTCACAGGCACTGAGCTTTTGGCCTGCGGTGGCGGTGCTGGGATAGGCGGGTATGTGCCGCGGGGATCGTGAAAGGCGGCAGGTGCGGGGGAGGGCTGAGCAACGGCAGGCTCAGGTGTGGCGGTGGCCGCAGGAGGGACCTGCGGTGCTGGTGCGGAAGCAGGCGTTGGCTGTGCGGGAGGGTCGGAAGGTGCAGAGCTGGCCGGGGGTTCCGGGATAGGTTGCAGGGGCTCGCGGGGCGTCTTGTTGCCCTTGCAGTGCGTTTCGATCTCGGCCAAGTAGGCGCCGTGCGTAAGGCAGGCGCTGAGCCTGAGGCTTTGCAGGGGCCCAAGGCGCTGTGCAGATTCGACCAATTCCTCACATTGGTCGCAGAGGCGAGTGCCACCCAGGCAGCGCCCAGGCCGGACATGATGCAGGAGCGGTGCAGGGCAAAAAGAGGGCAAAAGTCAGTCTCGTAACGAGCTGATGAAGTGAGCTTGGGTATGCTAAGCTAAGGTGAAGCAGAGCTGTCTGTAGTGTTGTGCCTTAGGAGGCTGGGCCACTAGCGGGGCTGAAAGACGAAATGAGTCCTCGGCCGAGAAGCTGTGCGACGAGCCTTGCGTAGCCCGCTGAGCCGAAGCGCGGCGGGAAGCCAACAAAGTGGCAAGCCAATGCTGAAAAAGAGCGTGGCAGAGCAAGGCGTGCAAAGAGCTGAGGTCAGGACCGTCGGTGCGCAAGGAAGAAGAGGTGCAGACCTGAGCAGAAAAAGCGGCAAAGCAAAGAAGCAGGAGCAGCCAGGGCAGCTTGCCGAACACAGTGCTAGGCGAAGCGATCGCGAAGCAGAAGACAAAGAAGGACCTGAGTCCAGGCGAGCTAAGCGCAGCCAGAAAAAAGAGCAGGGCAGGCGGCTCCTGAAAGCAGCCAGAAAAAAGGGATGTCGCCCAAGATAGGTTGACCTGATGCAGGGCATAGCGGAGCAACCGCGACCCAAGCGAGGGTTTGTGAGGCTGAGGCGTGGCGGCCCCGACCGAAAGCAGCCGGCCCGCGGGCCAAAGTAGATGTCGAAGTCGAAGAAGAAGAGCCTGGCAGACGTGAAAAACACTAGGGCAAGGCTGAAACAACAGGCGGAAAACCGACATGCAACTAAGAATGCTGGCAAGAATGCTTTTGCAGTGCAATGTAGAGAAGCCACGAAAAACGGTGCTGCGCTAATGTGCTGTGCGTGAAACAGGGCTTGCAGCACAGCAGTTGCGGCGCGGTGCAATTGCATAGGGGTGGAAAAAACCACCTGGTAGAAAATCTACCATGACGTCAGCGTTGCTGGGCTGTGCCTCGCGCAGAGAATAAATAGGCACAGAAGAAATGCCGAGCTGAAGCAGAGGCCTGCGGACCACAGGGCAGCGCAGGGCGGTGCGTTGCCGGAAAAATCGCAGAACAAAAAGAGATGCTCGCGTTGCCGTATCTCCGACCACTGTTCCCAAAGTGCCTGTGAGCAGCAGTGCAGTGCCCGGATCTCTTCCGGCAATGATGCGGAGCAAATATGCGGCGATCCAGTAGTGTGTCCTCCTCCAAGGCGAGGTCTGGAGCTGGGCGATGCAGGAGATGCTGCGGCATGGGCGGCGCGTTGCGAGGCAAGCCAAGCTTCAGCTCGGCGCGAGGCGGAAGCTTCGGCTCTGGCACATGCCGCGGCCACCACGCTGCTGCGGAGACTGCTGGGCGTGCTCGACCAAACTGATGCAGTGCTGGGCGGGCTGTCATCGGCGCGCGACACAGGGGCCGGTGCGTTGGCGGAGCAGCTCCTGAGCGGAATAGCGGAGCCATTCGGACCCTGAAGCCATGAACGCAGGGGCGGGGCGGGACTTAAGCTAAGGTTGCAATCTCGGCTGGGGTGAAAGGGTAAAGCTGGCTAAGAGCAGTGCGTGCTTCTTTGTTTGCTAAAGATAGGCTGCGGAAAGAAGCCATGCAGAAACCACTAAAGAAATAACCTGCGACTCTAAGTTGAAACCAGCAAACGCTCAGAGTCGAATCCGCCTGAAAGACAACGCGGGGCGATGAAGACCAGAGTGCCAGGCGGCGCCTGACGAGAATCAAGCGAGGCGGGGCATTGCTAATGGGGCAGGGCCTAGCTTGCTGGTAGCGCCAACAAAAATCTTCGGGCTGGGTGCGATTTCGGAAGGCCACGCTGAGCAGAATGCGTTTGCAAGAAGGAGACACATCCCAAGAAGTGCAAAGGTGCTGGTGCGAAGCGACGCAAAGCTGAGCAAGGCACTTGCAGTCAAAGAAGCAAGGAAGCTGAGCAAGAAACCTGCCGAGCATGCCGACTCAAGGCATGCAATCCATGAAGCAGTGCTGGGCATAGCGAAAGACCCGGGGAACGGCGCCAAAGGGCCCAGCGAGCCACAACAAGCTGAGCATGTGTGGGCGAGTGCACAGCGGTGCTAGCAGAAGCGACTGCAGGCTCGGTGCGCGGCCGTTTGATCTGCCCTCGGCGGCCGGCGCGGAGCAGAGCGGAGCAAAAGAAGCCTAGCTCGAAAGAAATCAAAAGTGAGATGCATGCAAACTCAAGCTGTGTAATAAACTGCATGAAAAGCTAAGCAAATGGCATGCGTGAAAAAAGCTAAAATCGGAAGCGATCCGGGTTGAGCTAGCAGTGCGGCGCGAGGCGAAGCAATGCAAGCTCAAGTACTTACCGAAAACACTGTCGACCAAAAACAACAAACTCACGACAAGCAAAGCTTGCTGCAACAGGTAAAAAAGACGTGCACTTCTTCCCGCAGTGTCACTGGACAAAGTAACCTGCTGGATCTCACCAGCAACAAACAAGCACTGCCTTAGCTCGCCAACAAAGGCGTCATCGGTCAATGCTAGCCAGCTGGACAGCACTTCCAGAAAGCGGTGGAACTCCTCAAGCTCCCGGATCCGGCCTTGCTTCATCTCACCAGCATTGATGAGAGGCAGGGGTGGCAGATACTTCTCTGCACGACCACCAAAACTCGAAAAGCTTCCAGAACTCGCAGCAGGCCCACTCGGAGGGGCAACAAGCGACCCAGTAGGCGCCGTCGGCGCTGCTCCAGAACTGCTAGCAGCCACTGCAGCTGCAAAGGGGTCCGAAGACACCTTTCGCCGATCCTCGTCGGCTTTCCGTCTGGCTTCTTCCTCGTCCAAACGGCGGTTCAAGAGGGTCAACTGAGCACTCTGAGCTTGCATCAGAAAGTTCATCTGATTCTGCTGTTGCTGTAAAGCCGTGTTCTGGTTGTTCAGCATCTGCAACATCAACTGCTGCAGTTGTTCACCTCCCAACGCAGGGTTCGGAGGAACCGGACACTGAGCAGGAGCCGCCGGCGCTACAGCCGGACCACTAACACCTTCTGGCACTGTTGCAGAACCACTCGCAGGTGCAGCCGCTGCTGCTTGCTGAGCTGTCGGCGACCCAACAGGACTGTTCACAGGTCCTACAGGTCCCACGGGTCCTGGTCCAAACAGGTCGAAGTCCATGCCTTCCTCAGGCACAGAGACGTTCTGAGCAGGAGTCTCACTCCACCTTGCAAGAATCGAGTTTTTGTCAAAAACACTTGGAGTGGCTGGTGCTTGTTTTCTCACATGATCAGGTGCTAGCTGCCGTCTTGTGGTCTTTGATGGCTTTTAGGAGCGATCTGTGCAGACTTAGGGCCTTAGAGTTTGGGGCCTTGGGTCTAAGGTTCCGGGCGAGGGTTTGGGGTTAGGGGTTAGGGGATTTAGGGTTTTCGGGGCCGCGTAGGGTTGAGGGTTTGGAGCCTTGGGTTTAGAGTTTCGGAGCCGAGGGTTTAAGGTTTGCTTTTAGTCTTGAAAGCGATATTTTCGTGCTTCTTCTTCTTCTTGTGTGTGCGTGTAAGAAGTTATAGTGTGTTAAGTTAGTTTAACCGAGAGACAGCCACGGAGAACCAGGCTTTTCCACGCAACGGAGCGTGTCAAATCATGTTGAGTAGAGATGTCCGAGTGCATGAACAAGGCAGACTCTCATCGTTTCGATCGAAACACAGATCAACACAGATGATCGCAAAGGTGAGAACTCCGTCCGATGCACCGATGAAGAGCTTGGACAGAAGACTGCCTCAACGATTCTCTTCGAATCTCTGAGTTTGCAAAACAGCTTGGAGTGCATCCTGTAAGCCGGCAGCCTGCAGAGTGGGACGTGGTTTCAAGTCTGCTGCAACCTGTCTCTTAGTTACAGTCGTAGACGCGGCAGTAGGCGCTCATGTGCTCGCAAGACGTCGCAGCCTTGGTTGTGCTGGTACCAGCACTTTGTGGTCACAGTGGTTTTGCAAGTTCTGCTTGCTCAAGTGGTCATGTAAGTTTTTTACTCGCTGTCATGTGTTGCTTGCTTGACTATGACGTCACTGTTTGTACCAGCTGTAGCACTTGCCTAACTGTGTTTTGACACAGCACTGACAATGCTTTGACGTCACCTTGTTTGCTTTGTGGTCACAGAAGATTGCACAGATGTTACTTCTTGTGGACGTTCTGGTCGCGTTAGTACTCGTTGTTTGTATGCCTGCTGCGATACTTGCAAGACGTCGCAGCTTTTTGCTTGCTGTGCATTTTCGACTTTACGATGTTTCGGCGCCCACCTTCGCGTTTGCAGAAGTTGGTTTTTTTGTTTTGAACTGTCCATCGCTTGTTCTGTCTGTGCTTGTTTTGTCGTCTCCACCCTCGTTGTTGTATGTCGACCGCAACGCATTGACGTGCGTTTCGCCGCTTGTGCACGTCTTCCCTTCCGCTGGTCTTCGTTGTTGTTTGCTAGGCTTGTGCTTGCTGTGCCTCTTCAATCTTGTGATATTTCGGCGCCGATTTCGTGCTTGTAGAAATTTGTTTTTTTCTTGGCGGTGACAGTATTACTCGGGCGGGGCTCCGCTGTCCTTGCAGCTCTTTCACTTTCCACCGCGCTCCTCGACTCTTGAAGTTCAAGCCGCGAGCCATGGCTTTGCCGTCTGCGTCTCAGTTGCTTTAACTTTGGCCGGCAAGAACTCTCCACAAGCTCAGGTCTGCGAAGGTTGCGGAGGCCTTGAACCGCAAGTTCTCGGCAGCACAGCTTGCGGAGATCTTCCAGGTCGCTCCAACTCTTTGGTCGTTTTTTGCGGCACATGTTCGCTAAGAAGCGTGTGGCTGTGTCTGCCTTCATACGCTCGGTGCTCAGCCGAGTTTCGTTCGGACAGCCAGTTTAGCTGCAGCATCCTTCTGTCTTTCGCTTCGGATTTTCTGCGTCTAGCTTCGGTTTTGAGTCTTATGTACGTCTCGCGCGACTGCGTGGGTAGGGACCCCGAACCATTCCAGCCTTGAACTCCCATTCTTGTTTCTAAGGGCCTTGTCCCAAGCACAGCCTGTCCCAGGAACAGTTTCAGATGTTTCTCGTCCCTTTTGCCGTGGTAGTCTGGTTGGCGTCCTTGCTAGGTGCGCGGCGCTAGTCACAGTCGCCGAAAACGCCCGACAACATCTGCGACAAACCCTTAACGGCGTCGTTCCAGTCGGACCCTTTTGCAAGCGACCCAGAAAGTTTGTAACCAAGTCGCACAGAGACAGCCCTAGTCGCGCAGTGGTTGGGACCGCGCCTCGGATAGCCGAACCATTCCAGCCTTGAACTCCTATTCTTGTTTCTAAGGGCTTTGTCCCGAGCACAGCCTGTCCCAGGAACAGTTTCAGATGTTTCTCGTCCCTTTTGCCGTGGTAGTCTGGTTGGCGTCCTTGCTAGGGGCGCGGCGCTAGTCACAGTCGCCGAAAACGCCCGGCAAAACGACGCCGTTTGAAGAAGGAAGGGTTTGTCGCAGATGTTGCCAGGCGTTTGCGGCGACTGTGACTAGCGCCGCACACCTAGCAAGCGTCTTCGACGACAGTCGGGCCTCAGTAAGGAAGCACGAGTAGCACGAAAACGAGAAGCAGTATAGGTGTGCGACAGAAACAACGCGAAGCAGCACGGCCGGTAACGCTACCACTGCGCGACTAGGGCTGTCTCTGTGCGACTTGGTTACAAACTTTCTGGGTCGCTTGCAAAAGGGTCCGACTGGAACGATGCCGTTTGAAGAAGGAAGGTATTGTCGCAGATGTTCCAGTCGGACCCTTTTGCAAGCGACCCAGAAAGTTTGTAACCAAGTCGCACAAAGACAGCCCTAGTCGCGCAGTGGTAGCGTTACCGGCCGTGCTGCTTCGTGTTGTTTCTGTCGCACACCTATACTGCTTCTCGTTTTCGTGCTACTCGTGCTTCCTTACTGAGGCCCGACTGTCGTCGAAGACACAGCGTCTCAGAGGCGCGTCCGGCTCGCGCCTCAAGGCTTGCTGCTACGCTGGTGCAGGTCTGCGCTCTTTGTGGACGTCCAGAGCTTGCAGCTCTCGCAAGTCCCGACCACGTTGCAGCGGCTGTTGCGGCAGGTTGGAAAACACAGTGACTGCCTCGGCCTCTACTTCAATTCTGCTCGCGCCTGTGCCGCCGTCTTCTGAGGTCGAAGCAGCCTCTGGAGAAAGGCGCCTTGCTCTGCAACACGCACTGGAGCAGCCTCTCGCGACAGGCTTGCTCTGGGAGTACCTTCGCGCCTGCTGTGCTGCCGCTTTGAACTTCTCGCTCTGCGCAGGTGCAAAACAAGAAGCGTACTTTGTGCTGCAGGTTTCAGGGCGTGGACTTCGATGTATGCTTTACTTTAGGAGTATTTCGAACAAGAAGAGCAATCGCTGTGATACATTTGAGAATTTAGTCGATCTCAAAGTGTCCTAATGTTTGGAAAGCTATAAGGACTCCCTGATGGATCCTATGCTTTGTGTTCAAATCCCACAAGATTCACTGCGTGAATCTTTGTGCGGTTAGTGCCCAATCACGCGAATTTGTTTGTTTGAATTCGTTTCCACACTTTAGTGTGAACTCCGACGCACTCCGTGAACGTTTGGCTCAAGCTGAGTGTGTGAAAAAGACTTGCAGCGTCCGCTGTCGCTTGTCAGTGACTTGTTTTCCGAGGGAAAAGGTCTAGGAGGGACCTTAAGTTTTTCACGTGGTTAGCGGAGCTTGTGCCGTGGAGGACAAGTCCGTGTCTTGGAACGGAGAGAAAAGGGTGGATGTGAAGGAAGATGTTGAATACACCGCACGACAGTTCTAACTCGAGAAGTCGAGAGAACCGAGTCCGAGGGTCTTCGGTGTGATAAAACCATGCACTGGGCTTCTTTGCCTGTGTTTTGTTGTCTGCATTTGTGTGTGATTTGTGAGAAGGGCTTGATTTCGTCCATTGTTTCGGACATATTTCGGAAGAGAGATGCATGCATGACTTAGTTTACACGGGGCGAAAGCTTCCGGGTATGACTTGGGCGTAACGAAGTTCGAGAAAGCACGCAACCGCCGTTTCTGCTTCCCTACCGCTCATGTCCTGTTGTCCATGCGGTTTGGTAGCCCAGTGCCATGCCACAGCAATTATGTCGACACCACGGCAGCTGAGGTGTGGAGCGTAGACGCTCGCAACCGCTTGCTGCGATGTAAGGCTCGTTTCCATTCCTAGGCAAGCCGGCTGGACCGCCCAAGACCGGATTGCACGAGACGTGCCACAGCGACACGGCGTCCCTGCAGCCAGCTCGCAGCCGAAGCCAAGGGTCACTGGAATAGTGATGTCGCTACCACCGGCCCAACAAGCTCCGTAGGCCTGCGAGCGGGTGGGCAGGCTTTCCCGAGTACTCTATTCGCACGCCCGAATGTTGCCTGTATCTTTGCCCTTCAGGTCACATCTGAGGCAACGTGCAACCCGCACCAGTACGCGCCGTCTTCGCGGGCAGGGCCGAAGCCTCGGTGCACGCCTTGCACGTCCGCCAGCAGGCTGGCACACAACATCGCACTACTCAGTGGTTTCGGTGATGCCACGGCTCCGATCGGCTCTGTGACGAAGGCAACCGCGAGGCGATGCTCAGTGCAGTGCGGTATTCCCGTGTCCTGTTTGTTGCGCCTTGCGTTGTGGTATGCGCGCGAGTCTGTTTGCTTTTGTTGCGCTGGAGAGTTATCACGCCGCATCACCCAATCAGAGCTTCTCATGCCGGCACTTTTGTCTGTGGCCCCCACCGTCCATGACCTGCACCGCGAGCTTCGGCCCAGTGAACAAATTCCTCATACCCGGAAAATGTCTATAGTTTGCACCCTACAGCTGTGTCGAGGAGCTGATGTAGCAAATAGTTCCTGAATGCTCCGAAGCATGTGTATGGGGTGTGGCCGGGTTCTGCCTGGGTGGGGACCTTGACCGAGCCCACAACGGCGTGGTATCGCTACTTTCGCAACAGTCGCTAAGTCGTGAAGCCAGTCTTGTTAAGTTAAGCTGGGCAAAAAAACCGGCGACAGGATGCGGGAAGTCGCTCCAACAATGCAAAATGCTCGCATCTTTGCCGGCGATATGTGTGGCTGCGTAGCAAGGCGGATCGAGGTCGTGTGAAATGGCAGATTTATCGTGACTTATCCCGAACTGCTCCGTGCCCGAGCGTGGGCCCACCGCTGCGTGGCATACTGTCTGCTGCTGCGTAACGAGCTTTCGCCTCCCTCCTGGAGCTTGCGGGCCGCAGAGATTTGCTGGCGATCCGCCTGCCTTGCACGAGCTTGTCGGCGCCGCACGTTGGCTGCAGTCGTCCTCCAGCATTTGCCTGCCGGCTTGAGCTGGTTCCACGACTATCAGGACCCATTCAACCCAGCAATTGACCAATGTTGCGCCTTGTGGATCGTCCAAGCTGCAATTTGCAGTCGTAAAAGCATTTTTTCCACGCACCTTTATAACAACCCCGGATGCGGTCACATTGCAAGCGGTTCAAAACCAAGGCGACACACTGCGGCGGCATCCAACGGAAGCGACTTGCTGTTAACGCAGTCCCTGGCATCTAGCTAGCTTGTCACGGCCTGCGCGGGGATGCGCCGGGTTGGAGCGGGGAACGGCCGATTGCTCGGCAAATAGGTGACGGAGGAAAAGAAAATCTCCATGAACACGGGCTGCACTGGAAAACGGCAAAGATGGGAGGCGGCTCACGAAGGCGCACCGAATATTACTTTTTATTTACTTTATATTTTCGAATGTGCGAAGGGAGCCTAGGTCCCAGTACGAACACACTTCTGAGCACGATACAAGCGTGTCCTTGAGGCTTAGACATCCCATGGGCGCCTCCAAAATAATTGGTTTGGAATCAGGTGCAAAATCATTTTCAAGCAGTGCCTTATTGGGATGACACGCAGAACCCTTAAACCCAAACGAATAAGCTAAAGGCCCATAACGGTGTCCCCTAAACCGGAAATCTTAAACCTTAAACCTACATGCGCACATAGGCCCTAAACTAAATCCAGCTGAATTGTGTCGTAGTCTGGACAAGCTGTTATATCAGATGCAAGTTAAACTAATATTCACCTGTCCAGAACCGGCATTTCAAGCGACGCCCGCCCTTTGCTCCCTCGTTAACACTGGCCCCTGACTGGCCCTGACCATGCGCCTCGCCGACATGACCTCGACTCGCCAGTTAGTGATGAAAGGCGCATCGAGGTCGTTGCCAACGGCCTCCCTATCTGGGACGGCTCCGAGCTTGCGGTTGTTCGGGGCAGAGGCTGCCCAATTGCTCCGACTCTTGGTGTGCCAGTGAAGCCGTGCCTGCGCACTTCCGCCCGACCGCCATCAATGCCTGGGTAGCGCGCTGGTCCGGCCTCCCGGCAGTCGCCGCGCGGCGAGCGTACTGCCCCCCTGTGTGGTCCCCCGCGCAACCTCTTCTGATGGGCGACGGTAGGCCTCAAACCCTAGCTCGACCGGACGCATCCTGCTGTCGCAAAACGGGCGCGAAAAAAAATGAAATAATAACTATTGGTAATATTATTGTGGCTAAAATATTACTAGTGGTGGTGCCATTAATACTAGTAATTGTGCTACTAACCACAACGACGACTATTATTATTACTGCAACCCCCACTACCCCTACTACGCTTACTACTACCACTACTACTACTACTACTACTACTACTGCTGCTGCTGCTGCTGCTACTACTACCCCTGCCCGTACCCCCACCCTGACCCCTACATGCTCCTGCTGCTCCTGCTCCCACTCCCACTCCCACCCCCACTCCCACTCCCACTCCCACTCCTACTCCTACACCTACTCCTATTCCTACCCCTATTCCTGCTCCTGCTGCAGCTCGTGTTCGTGCTCCGACGCCTACGCCTACGCCTACGCCCACTCCTCCTTACTCCTACTCCTTAATCCTCCTCCTCCTCCTCCTCCTCCTACTACTACTACTACTACTACTACTACTATATTACTATCACCACAACAACAACTACTACTATTACCACCACCACCACCACGACTACTACTCCTGCTGCTGCTGCTGCTGCTGCTGCTGCTGCTGCTGCTGCCACTACGAAACCATAACTACTTCGCGTGTTGCCAGTGCGCGTGCATGGGCGGTCGTGGGCCATCGCCCTTGTGTCGACCTGCGTCTGGTCTGGTCGAGGTTGGACGCGATGCCACTAGGCTCCGGACTCTGGTGTTCACGACGTGCAGCAGGCCAAGAACACCAGCAGGTGTTCGCCCGCCTAAAGCTCGGCCACCGCACGCTCCAGGCCATCAGCAGCAGGAGGAGGAGGAGGAGTAGCAAAAAAAGTAGCAGCAGTGGTCGTGCGTCGTCGTCGTAGTGGTAGTAATAGTCGTAGCGCTTACCCCTCCCGCTTGGCCCGCGCAGTTGCTCCTGCCGCGGCACACTCGATGCTTACGGGCTGCGTGCTCCACCTCCCGATGCGCGGCGCATCGAGGTCGCGTCTGCAACGGCATCAACGGCCTGCCGCTTTGGCACGGTGCACCGCCTGCCGTTGATGCGACCCTTGTCATTGTCAGCCCGGTAACCCGCGATGGACGGCCGCAAGTGGGAGCAGACACCCGCCCGGTTGGGCCGTCCCCTGCTGCGGTCCGTAGTTCGGCCCAGACCGCTTGGGTTCTGCGCTGGAGTGGCCTCATCTCCGTCGCAGCACACCCTAATATAAAAACTGGATCCCGGAGGTTTGATTTTTAAATTAGGGGGGGTTTCGGGTCCTGCGGGTATGAGTCGGAGTGATAGCAATTAATTAATTAGTAATGAGGCAGCCCGACAGTCAGACAGGTGGAGCCCGAAAGCTCTAAGCCATAAACCTCGAAACCTTGAGCCCTAATTAATTAAGTCCCTCAAGCCCTAAACCCTAAAGCTTAATTAAGCCCTCGGCATCCACGTAGTTATATGAGTTCGTGAGTAATTAAATACTTATTTAATTACAATCAGACAGTCAGACAAGTCAACAGCGAGCAATTCCTGCGCAGCCGTTCCGGCTGTAGACAGACCAGACAGTCAGCCTGCCTCGTTTGCCCTAAAGCTCTCGCGTCTCTTTAGTACTGCTGTAATTAATTTTTGCCTCTATAATTAAAGCCCTTAGCCCTAAACCCTTAAACCCTAAAGCTCTGGTGTCTTTAGTATTACGGTAGTCTTCCTTCAATTAAAACACATACAGATCTGCCACCCCCCCTAATGTTGCCCCCTTTAAATTGAATGCGGGGCCCGAACCCGCAAAATTCCCGGGGGGCCGGCAGTTTTTATATTAGGGGGGGGTTGAATGTTAGGGGGAAGCGATTACCTTTGCACAAGCTCCTTGCACACGCTCGCTGGCAGAAGGCTCCTGAGCCCAGCCGCTTCCTTGCCCGTAAGTGAGGCGCGTCCCGTCGCCGTAGACTGCACTTGGCACCGGGAACTGGACCCGACTTAACTCGCAGTCGCAACAGATTGCGCTGAGAAAGACAAAGTCGCGCCGCCCAGTTCTCAGGCGCTTCTGCGGTCCCAGGCCGGGGCCCAGGCGGGCGCTTAGCTTGCTGCGATCCCAACAGAGCCATACAGAGCCGGCCACTACGCTACCACCTGCCGCAATGCAAATCGCATTGCGCGGTTGCGGCAGCCGCTGGCCCGAACCTTGCGGACTTAGGCTGACGCCGCCACGTAGACTGCAGGTGCACCGGGGCCGTGCTCGTACGGGTCGCAAAAAAAAAAACCTTGGGTGGGGCGCAGCAGTCGATGCTTTAGGCGACCACGCGCTTGCCTGCCCTCGCACAGGCCTGCTGGCCAGACGCGCCAAGCTCGTGGAGCGAGCGTTGGTCCGTGTCGCGAAAGAGCGGCAGTACGAGCCTGAGATCGGGCGAGCGGTCTGACGAACTCAGGCAATGCCGAGGACAACCAGGCGGCATCGGTTGCGCGAGTTCGGGGAAAGTTTAAGTCCGGGCCTTGGCGAACTCGGGGACCCGCCCAGCTGCCCCATTTGTCACGGCGTGGTATCCTGCAGCCGACATGCACCGTTCGTCCTGCCGGGAGGGGACAACATGGAGATCACGCACCAGGACATGTGTTGCAACAGCTGCCCCGGCTTCCCTGCAGACAAGCGCCGCGGCTTGTTCGAGCGCACCTCCACGTGAGCGCAAAACGCTGAGCGTAGGCAAGCTGCAGACCGGACAGGGGTTGGGGGCTGCCCGGTACAAAAAATGTTTCTTGTCCTAGTTTTCATTCCCACAGCTGGCGGGTATAGTTCCTGGATTATTTCCAGCTTCGGGGGTTCTACGTAAACTTAGCGGGTCCAGGTAAGAGGCTTTTGGAGCAAGAGGTGTAGAGGGGTTGGTGCCCGGATTTTATCCCAAGCTTTTGGCTTTGTGTATGGAAAGGCATACTCTCGATTAACATTGCTGGAAGGGCGGGTTCGAGACGACTCGGCACAGGGAAGGAAACCCAGGTCCGGGCATAACTCAATCCAACTCCGAGCCAGATTGGAAGCGGATCCAGGAGCGAGTCTATTTTAACACACTTGAAACCTCGGGTGGGGTGGGTTGGGGCGGGGTAGAGTGTGGTGTGATTCGCAACATTCCAAACACTGCGGACACTCTGGCTGGATACAACAGCTGTAGTAGGGACTCTGGTGCTAACCTGTGGGGATGCAGCCCGACATGACATCCAGGGGGCCCCCAGCGGGGTCGGGCCCTTTGGAATTGATTCAAGGGGTGCTGAGGATGCATCCAGCTCTGGTAGCAAAGCCCGTTGGCACGGGCTGTTAACAGCCTGGGAAGCAGCATGCTGCCGTCCACGGCTGGTGTCGAGCAGGCACGGGCTTTTTCGAGAAGCGCAATGACGGTGGCAAATCGGTATCGTTCTGGAGGCTGTGCACAAGGAGGCCCCCAACAAGGGAACCGTCACGTTGTTGTAAAACGGGTATGGTATCCGCCCACGATGCCCAAACTCATGCCATGCGGCGCCTCGCAGGCCGAGGCCCACATGGCGAAGGGCTAGCTGCACACGAGCAACAACCGGTGCGGGCAAACCCTGCGCAGCGTCATTAAACAGTGTGAAGGCACTGTTGTGTCGTGGCATCATGTGGGGAGTTTGCGGAAAGCACACTGTGGCCGAGGGCTGGCGCAGCGTGACAACACTACCCAAGCGACGTGAGTGTTTCAGCAGTTCCGGCAGTTGACCGAGCAGGGCGGTTCGACGGTCGCGATTCGACGGTCGCGATCTCGGGTGTGATGGGGTGCCATAGGGGGCTCCGAGCAGCACGATGCCCAGTTACGCAGGCTCAAGGGCATGGTCACCCAAACACACGCGCGAGGTTGCCGTCAGGGCCTGCGGGATCCTGCGGGCTTCGGCCATGGCCCATCCCGTTTCCAAATGGCAATCTTAGACAGCTTCAACGTCGCGCGGGTAGGATGCGCGAGGTGGCGCTCAAACCGCGTGATGAGAGCACCAACCCTCTGCGGGCTCGCGAGAACGGTGACATCATCGATTCTCGGACGCGCTCGCCCAAGTCCGGCCCGGAGGTCGCCTGGCTTGGAACGCAGTGCTGCACGTGCTGGGCTCTACTATAAGGGGTCACCCTGTTCGACCCTTGCGCCTTGGTGCGTGCGTTGGGTGCAGGCGTCTGGTGCAGGCGTCGTGAGCGGTCACCCTGTTGCCACACGTAGCTCGACGTGCGACCGAGCTATATGCATGCGAACGGCAAGGTTTGGACATGCTTGCACACCTTCAAACCACAAGTTTTCGATAAAGCTTGGCTGTCAGAGCTGTTAACTTCTGCACTCAGCCAATCAGCACAAGTTGCCATCCCAGTCAATGTTGCCGATCTCGCCGCGGAAGGCCCGTTTCGAATATGAACAGCCAAGTCATGGGGTTGGACTTTGCATAGTTTGTTCACGTTTGCGCAGGACATGCCTCAGACATCCATGTTCCAGTCCGTGGAGGCTGCGTGCCGGGTCCTGGAGCGTGATCCGGTGGGCCGCGAAGCTGTTGGCATTTGGCGAAGCATCGAGGCAGTGTAAACGAACTGTAGCTGTAGCTAACTCTTGCAGGTGTTGTAGTCAAGAACATATTATGAAGTGGCATCTAGCTTCCGTTTGGCGCAAGGAGGTCCAGACATTGCCGAGTACGCCGGTGTCGGATGAGCCCATTGTTGTCTTGGAGGGTGCGGATGGGGTTGGGAAATCCACCTTGGCAGAAAACCTCCACCATTCCATGAACGCATCGGTTGTGAAGACACCTCCGGAAGCTTTGGGTCATCTTCGGCGGTATTTCGATACTGCGGATGCGGAGCTCCGGAGGTCTTTCTACATTTTGGGAAACTACATTTGCGCTGCCGGCCTCCGGTGGTTGAATCCCAAACAGCCCCTCATCATTGATCGCTTTTGGCCATCTTCGGCTGCTTACGCTCTGGCTTGCGATCTCCGAACCTTTGCAAGTGAACATCCAGAAGTTGCGGCGATGCCCAAAGACTTGGTGGATTTGCTTCCTTTCGGGTCACGGCCCATCGTCTTCCTGGTCCTGGACCTTCCTGAAGAGGTACCGTCGTGCGTCTAAGCGGCTTGATGACGGTCTGGAAATTTTGAATTGCTTTTCGCTTCTTATGTTCAGTTCAGACATTGTTGTGCAGGTACGGGCGTCTCGTGTGCGCACCAGATCTGGTGTCATTACTTCAGAAGAGGCCATTCCAGCCAATTCCAGTTGCACGGTGTCTTTTCCGGACAGTTTCTTGGGTGTTTTGCAGTGTCCGTGTCGTCGCCACGGTCTTTGAAGTGCCGTCGGCCAAAATCCTGTGATGTGATGGCTGGGGGTATAGACGTGCTTCCGAGACCACACCGAAGCATCGCGGCCAGAGCACGGTTTCCACCCCGCAAGCAGTTGTGGAACTTTTGTCTTTCCCCTCCAGCCATCCGCTAGTTTTCTCATGCTCAGTGAGTCGAGGAACATTTATTTGGAGTATATATGTATATAATGTATGCATTCATTATAACAGGTTATATTCTATTATACACAGTGCTTCGATGCTGATTGTACCACCTCCAAAAGAATTTGGGAAAAGAGTTCGAAAGGACAACCACGAACATCTACACCATCTTCGGAGCCTGTTTAAGTTCACAAGACATCCGGAGCTCTTGAAGCGGGAAGACTACACAAGTTCATGCATGTGAGCTAGTGTAGATTGGGCCCGATATGACCCAAAGAACGTCTGGTTTTAGAGCTTTGCTCAAACTGGAGGAGTCCTTGGAGCGGGATGCAGTACTGCGCCAACGTTTGGCCCGCGCGTATGCAGCCCTGCGGCTTCCAGAGAGCCAGGTGAGAGCCCTGGGAGCAGTAGCTTGAAGGTGCAGATTCTGATGTCATACGCTGGACTCAGTACTTCCAAGAATGTGGGCTACCATGTGACATGGGTGACAGACAGCCATGTGACACCTCATGTTTCCGGTCGCTTGATGATGCTTGAGGTCATGTCCTTTCTGGATGCTTCGGGCGGCCAAGGCCGAGATTGGTTGAGGGCTGAAGCCTTGTAGCGGGTTCCTGGTTTTCAAAGTGGAAGGAGGTTGCATGTTGTGCCGTCAATGCAGAAGCCCTGCAGAGGTCCTGTAGGAATTCGGGCAAGAGCTTGAATGAAGCAGTGTGCATGCTGTTCCGCAAACGGGATGCTCATCTTATGTTGCCTTCTCAGTGTGGCCAGGAGATGTCTTGAAGCGCGCGCTCGCAATCATAAGCTCGGCGAGGGAGGAGTTTCGTCCGTCACCGGTGCCACTCTCCGTGAATTGGCACTACACGAGGCAGCGTCGGCAAGCCTCGTGCACGGAGTCAGATGAATAAATCATTCTTTTGTGATTCGTGAGGTTGTTAGGGTTAGCAAATTGCAAGATCAGCTGGTGGCACCGATTACTGCCATTCTTATCTTCGGGTGAGAGTCATGCAGCACCTAAGCTGGGCAATCGGTTTTCGTGGGATTCACCGCTAAATACCCAACTGCGTAAGATGTAACTGTAGCCCATGCCCTTCCGGATGCCTTGGAGTCGCATTGCAGGCAGCAGAGTGGATTGCTGTTATTGGAGCATTGCTACCCCTGATGCCTAGACGGTTGTCCCCTGCTTCACCCGGAATTCTCAACGTCAGGCAGTGCAACTACTCATGCAAGTTCTGCTTCCACACTGCCAAGACGTCTTTCTTCCTGCCGCAGACAAAGCAAGGCATGGACGAGGCGAGACAGGCGACCCAGTGCCGAGCTGTTTGAGAAAACTGGGTCTCCTGAGGCGAAGCAGTGCTTGCGTCGTCTGCAGTGGGCGGGCATGCAGAAGTCTACGGCTCAGACACGCGGCCGGTGCTTGTGCCTGTGCCACACTGCGATTGATTCGGGGTTTGACTGGATTTAGATATGCCGAGGCTGAATTTCAGTGGTGGTGAGCCATTCCTACACGAGAAGGTCTCGGAGGGGGGCCAAGCCAAGGGCTCCGAGAGCTTGCCCTTGACAACTGTACGACAGACGCAGGAGCTTGGAGAGCTGTGCCGCTTCTGCAAGGAGGCCGGAAAGCGCCTCGGCACCACGCAGACTGTGCGCTTCTTCTGTTTCTTCTTTGCAGGACCTGGCCCTGGAATCCGTGAGCATTGTCTCTAACGGCAGCAAGATCACAGGGGACTGGATTCGAAAGCACGGTGTCTCGCAGAGGAATTCTGCACATTCTGGGCTCCTGTAGCTGCACGCTGTCTGTGATTTGGGATGTGGACATTGCGCACCTTTGCGTGTGTGCAGAGGTAGCTACGTGGACATCCTGGCCATCTCCTGCGACTCCTTCCAGGAGGAATCCGTTATCGCTGCAGCAGCTGCTCGTCAGGTTTCTAAATGCGTTTTAACATACTGGATTTCGGGCGGTTAGCGATGCAACATAGCAGAGATATGGAACGATGCAAGCAACCAGTCTGTTCTGTTAGATCTGGGGTCTTCCTCGGGCAGGAGATCAACCTCAAGATCGGGCGTGGCAAGGGCTCCCACTTGCAGCAGCTGCTCGCCTTTGTTTGCTGGGAGTGCGACTGCCCGAGATGCTGCGGCGTCCCAGGCTGGAACAGATCCGGCAGTGGTGCGAGGAGGCCGACATCAAGTTCAAGGTCGGCGGTCGGCAGCATCCAGCAGCCACTCCAGTCCGTGTATCAGTTTCCGCGCATCCCACCTTGGTTTGGTCCTGATCGTAACTTCAGATGTTTTTCCGAAGCAAAATCGAGTGAGTAATGCACTATCCGGATCCGGGCCAGAGCCTGTCTCGCAGGTGAATACGGTCGTCAATGCAATGAACATCAACGAGGATCCCAGCACTGACAGGCAATCTGTGAAGCTTTGCTAGACATCGGACAGGACATGGGGGACATGATCCGCCGGCTCAACCCGGTCCGCTGGAAGGTTTTCCAGTGCTTGCTGTTGGAAGGCAGCGCTGCTTGTTTTAAACGTCGCTGAGGGGCCTTCCAATCTGGACCGGAACGTCAGAGAATCCCTGTGTGCAGGAGAAAATGCTGGTGAGGAAGCTCTGCGCAACGCAAGGAGAGAGAGCGAGAGCGAGAGAGAGAGATGTGCTAGCAGGGCAGTTCCATGAGAAACCTCCCCCGTCGGGGAATGCCCTGGGTATGCTGTGGCCCCGCAATCTGTACTTGACCTCGTGGCAAGGAGGCTGACCGTTTCGTCCGAGGCGTTCCAGGGCTTTCTGGACAGACATTCGCAGATTGACTGCCTGGTGCCGGAAGACAACGAGAAGATGAAGGATACCCGTTCGAAGCTGTAGATGAGCCAGAGAATGTGTCCGCATGTCCGTTTGCATTTTGGAGGACTCCTACCTCATTCTGGATGAGTTTATGCGTTTCCTGAACTGTGCTTGGGCTTCGTGTTTATGTGATCCACAGTCCCGACCAGCTTCTGTCAGAGCCCAGACATGCCCAGACAATCCACTTGAGGCACTGGTGGCGCAAAGACACCCACAGCATCTTTGCGAGACGTGCCGGTCATTTCGGCATTGAAGGGTGCAGGCACGCTGAAGCGAACCATCATCGAGCTGACTTGCTCGCCTTCGGATTCCTGTGACTTTCCAAGCTGCCGGGAGGATTCGATTCGAAGATGTTTCACACACGTGGTGGAGTTTACGACTGGACACGGCAACGAGCTGCTGGATACGTAGGCGAAGGCCTGCAATCGTCATGAACGTGGCAAGTATACTGTACACTTCTGTCAAGTGTCTGCTAACTTTGTATTGGTATCGCACACGATTGAGGCTTGTCTTTTTTCAGTGACAGCGTTGTCGTTTCAAGTTGATTTCTAAAGAACCTGGTAAGTACATGCTTGTGTGTTGCATTGCATTTTCAAATTTGATGGATGATTCCAGCACTGAACTTGGCATTTTGATTTAGTGGTGCAGCCAAACATTTTACAGACGGAAAAGCATAGCTCCATGCACTATCGCAAGCTTGTCTTTCCACCCGCCCACCTTATTGGAGAAGAGTCGGGTGAGCAGTTGCACTGCTGGCTTCCTTTTCGTTTGTTGAGGGTTTATGAGGGTTTTAGGGTTTTGGGTACGCTGTGCATCGGCTTTTGCTTCTCAGCCCGGTGCTGCGAACCCGCGGAGCGCAGCTCCGAGTTGCTTTCTTCTTGCTTGCAGTCGCAGTCAAAGGTGGAAGCCTTGGAGACGAGAACGAGCGAGGAACAAAACGCCCAAATGTTTTTCGACCCTTAGCCCTTTCTCTTCTGTCTTCTTGCTTGCTTCCGCAATGTCCGTGGGAGGTGCTGACCTCGAAGACCTAGCAGGCAGCCGCACAAAGACGCCTCGGCGAACGTTGTTGAGGTGGCCTTCCAGCTTCTGCTCGACGCACTCTGAACCCTCTATTTCTGCTCGTCCGTGTCACGGTATGCTTGGGAGGGAAGGTGGAAGAGCCCTGGGCAGGACTCGTGGTCTCATCAACTCACCGCGCCCTTGGGGCCAGGCAAGGCAAGCACTGAGCTGCAAAGTATGGGATGGATGGAAGTGCGTCTTTTGGCCAGTGTCGGGATCGGTGCAGGTGCACGTCCTTGCTGCTGCGGCACTCATGGCCGCTAGTGTGATGATCGCCGTGGGCAGCCGCTCACGAATGGCTGCTGCGCGATGATCCCGCCGCAAGAACCAAAGGTAGGCTGCCTTCTGCATATGGAGTGCAGAAGCAAATTTGACGTGCCCTTAAACATGCACATCGTGGTACAACATCCAGAACTGCGGAGAGATCGGTTGTTTCACATCTCCACCTTGGCCACTTTCCCTGGTCCGGCTGCAATGCGATCATGGTCGCCTGCTTTCCGCCTGGCTCTCTGTGCGAGAGTCACGGGAAGCATGTCATGCATCGCATTGCAGTGGTGCTACGGAATTGTTTATCAAATTTGCGGGTCACGGCGCATGCAGACCCCGTTTTTCTTCGGATCATAGATGTAGTTGTGCAAGAAGGTGATGCCGAGCCTGCATGTGGGAATGTGGCAGCAGTTGCCCAGTCGGCTCCATGTCGTGCAACGACCTTGCACCTTGCACCCATTGTGCTTGACATGGAGACAGTCTGCATGCTACGTTCGGCTTCACTGTATTTGTCGGCTTTTTGCATCATTCTGCATCATGTCTACCAGGGTCCGTTGTGTCCGGAACAAACCCAGTGGTGCGTGTGGAGGTGCGGGACCTTATCTATCATGTCACCATGTCTGTCATGCTGTGTATCAAAAAAGGGACCTTCACCTCCCGTCCATCTTGAGCCAGGACGTGGTAGTCCTTGACAATGCGCCAGCTCTTTCTGCATGTTTACCCTTCTATAGAAATAGGTGCACGTTATGTGGTGGCTTGATGGGCGTAAAATGCATACAGAAGACATTAAGGAAGGGACAAGGATTTCGGGAACGTAAAACAGAGGGAACTAGCAAACCCACCCCTGAAACTTAGTTTGCCTAAAAGAGTGGTTTCGCAGATGAAGCCTGAGTCTGAGTTAACCTGCAGGCTGAACTTTCAGAAGCTTACCTTAAGATAAAGTGCCACGTTGAGCTCTTTCGCAAGGCCCAATTCCATCAGGCTGCAGCCAGAAAATTCAGTCCAGCTGGATCTTGCACTGTTAGATTAGACGAACTGGGGCATGAAATGCATTTCCCGAAGCATCTGGAAGGATTTGAACGCACGTTGGGTTTCATTAGATGGTTCGGTCGGTCGTAGCCCAGCTGCACGAAGACTCCCACATCAGTTTGTTCTTCTGACGTGTACAGGGATGCAAAAGCTGAGCAGGCTCTTCATCCACCGTCAGAATGGGATGCCCAATTTGTTAATTTGTTGTAGAGTCAGAGATTACGCAGCGAAGCATCTGAAGGATTACGAAGGGAGTAGCAACAGCCAGGCCAAGCCAGTCAACAAGAAAGTACTTCCTTTGCAAATGTTGCGCTACCCGAGGCATGCGGTCAGTCTTATGTTGCAGAATCTTGCTAGAGCTTGCGCTGTGAAATGTGGCCCTTCCTCCCAGAAGGGGGGGAGAATTGTGTGTCCGACCCCAAATCGCGTCAGTTGAGATTGGATACTGCGCTGGTTTCAAGCATTAATAATTTTTCCTGAGAGTAGAATTCAATGGTATCTCTGCGAAATGGAGGCATACTGTCTGGTCTCTGTGGAGATCAAAATTACCGTTTCCGAACGCCCCATGGACAGAAGCGTGGGCGGGGAACAAAATGCGTGTGGCCTGGTTCTGAGGCTGTCTTGTCGAGGTTCTCAAGTGCTATCGCAACAACGATTGAAACAGGGTCCATGTTCTCATTGGCTCTCGTCAGAACAGTTGATGGCTCTCCAAGACATTTTCCGAATGCTTTTCTCCACGGCTTGTGCACCTGCGGCAAACGAGGGTAATTGTCACACATGCCCCTACAAACTCTACATGTGAAGGCAGCAGCGTCACCTCAGCGTGTGTTTTGCAGTGTCGCCATTACATGAAAGGGGTGTTCGATATTTGTTGCACAGTGTCGGATAGTATTAAACTACAACAGAGACAAGAAGCCACACGAACAACCGATTGCTTGGATGTCAGCCACTTGAGCCTGGAATGTTTCGCTATGTTCAATCGCCCCGATTGCCCCAAGTCTTGCCGACAGTGCCGGCCGAACAAACCTCGGCTACTTCGGGGAGCTGCAGGCTAAATTCTAAATAAATCCGGACGGGATAATTGCAAGATTACGCCCTTCCGTTCATTTCCCTTCCAAAATGCGCCAAAGTACTTGGGGTTGGGTTGTACAATGCATTCGGCCAGAGGGCGGAGGCGCCACCACATACCCAGTGCCTCCCGGGCTCTTGCATCTCCGCATGTGCCCCCTGATGATTCCCGTTTCAACTACGACTGAATCTGTGGTGGATGATAGCGCCTGTGTTGTTTAGGTACTACAACTTTGGAATGCGCTGTAGCGCAGTCATGCCCCAAGTGGACACCCGACCAGTTGGTGTTGGATGCATACCAAGTTCGGTGGTACACCAGTAGTAGTCGGTGTATGATGGTGTTCGTTTTACAGCATCACCAGAACTATGTTTGCGGCCGTTTGGACGGTGAGACCTCCCAACAGATATTGCAGCTGTCGGCGGGATGGTGCTATCTGCGCAGGCTGAATGAGCCGAGAACTTACAAGACAACGTGCAAGCCCTGTTGCACATGTGCAGATGGCTTGCCATTTGACTGAAGGTTGGTTTGGTTGGTTCGAGTCGTCCGGTGGAGATGAAGAGGCAGACCTCATCAAGGTGACTTTTTGATTCTGCGGCCAAGTTTTGCATGTCCGTTGTTCGTCGATGTCGGAGGTCCAGAAAACGGCACAGCTTGGCAATCGGAGGCGGCTTTGTAGTCACTAAATTCGTTGAAGGTATCTGTCGCAGTATGTTTTCGTTGTGATGGAGCGAATCCAAAGCATGGGCATTTCAGGCGACCGGGGCGACCCATTCGCGCACACAACGCGAGCATTGAAGGCAAGTCGCCACCATGCCTTGGGGTTTGTGGATTGTCGTGATAAAGATTTGCTCAGGTCACCCTGCGCACGCCCCTCGGGGGGCTGCCATGGGGCAAGATTCGCTTTGCCGATCGATGTTGTTCTGCCACATGTTCATGTGAGCAACCAACTCAGACAATCACCCGGAGCATTACACACACGGATGTGTGGACAGGTATTGACCTCCATACCAGGCTCGCCACCAGATTATAATTTGTGTGATAACTACGTTGAGGACAGTGCCTGTGGTCTTACCGGATCCATAACAATTACGACAACCCTTGCATTCCGAGCAGGCATAGTATCCGCACTCTCAGTAACGAGTAACCTTTTGGATCATGAAAACCTGTATGCATCTGGAAACTCACTCTGCCTGGGGAATCGAAAGTGTCTCTGAGGCCCGGCTATGAAGCCAGCCCTGCCTTGAGCAGATCGTTGAAGGCAACCTCTTTGTGGCCCATGTGACATGTGTTTTTCCCGAAGCGTTGACTTCCAACGAACACGAGCACAGGTCGCCACAGCGTGTTGGCCTGAAAACAAAAGGAGTTACCGACTGTGTGGTCTACAGCGCGTCGATGCAGCAGCTTCTAATGCACCCATGCTGCCACTAACTAAGGCCAGGCCGGCAGCAAGCTGAACGTGTTTTTGAACCTCTGTCTGCACATAAAGGCATTCCAGGTGCTGCGAAGTCGTTGTCGCTGAGAATCGCAGTTCTCTTTGGAAGCTTCCACATGCTGAGTCGCAATGTCCCTTTTCTGACTGAGGTGAGGGTGTACGACCTTGGGAACACCTTCCTGACACGTTGGCCCAATGCGTGACCTGTCGGCTTCAGAAGATTCGCCCATAGCACCAGATTCGCATCGTGCTCTGAGGGTGGCCAAAGGCTATGGTGCGTTCCATTCTGGAGTCGAAGTTTACGGCATGGAATGGTGCGACTGTCAGGAGCACAGTCTAAAAGTCGGTGAAGTCGCAACTACATCTATGAGGTCGTTTGGCATGACTGCTGACAACTGGTCCACGGGAGTTGCAGCCAACTTGCCTGGGCGCCAGAGTGTGAAAAGTGAAGCCACGGGTGGGTGCGTCATCGTTTCTGGTGCGAGGCCAGGGCACCATCCAGACCATTGCTTTCGAGAAACTCTGTCAATGGGCATGTGACTTGGGGCCTTGAATCGGAGAAGCGGAGGAACGCGACAGCCGGTGCTCCCGGCGCCGAGGCTGCACCAGCTTGTCCAAGGGCCAGGCCGCGAGCTTGCCGAAGCGTCCGGCCTCGGGCCAAAAGAGAGGTTTTTTTTTCTGCCCGAGGTCACAGAGATCATTCGAGAAATGACGGTAGAGTGGAAGGGCCGGACTTACGATGTCCGCACCTGCGGCGCCTGCTCTTCATTCATCTAAAAAATGGCTCGCTAAGCAGGTACTATCCCGGAACTGTCATCATTTCTCAGATGTGCCATGCTCAGCAAGCTGCCGAGAAGCAACGTTTTGAATTGTCGTGTGGGTGATGATGTCTCCTGTTTTCGATGTTTAGATGAATCCGCAGGAACTTTGCCGGCGCCTGGGGGTGGCACCACTGCCAGATTGGGTGCGCACCTTGGGTCGGCGGTGTCGCTGAACTTCTCGCATGAAGTCGGGCAGCCATCGCAACTGAACAGGTGAACAAGCTTGCAGGAACAACGGCTTCTGCAGCTGGAATGCCGCAGCCTTGTTATGCGTGATCCAAACCCGAAAATTGAAAGCTGTTATTGATTATGATGTGGTCGCTTCGTCAGGATCGAAGGCGTTTCGCAAAGCACGGGAAAGATGGCATCGGACGTGTGCGTTTCTCAGTGCACGCAGTCGCTCTTGTTTGCTCTCCGTTTGATATGACTTTTCATTGTTATTGAATTCACACTTCAGGGCTTGGCTTTTCACATCGGCTGCCGGCGGCGTGTACAGCGCGACCCCAAATCTGCATCAGAAGCGTTGTGAGCCTGTGCGTGGCTTCGGGCGTCTCATGGACTTGTCATCTCAGGTTTGGTTGCACCGACGTCTGCAGAGGTGACGCTGAATGCCAATCTCACATTTTGCCTCTCTCTTTTCGTTGCAGGAGACGTTGCACCAACGTGCAGGCCGCACAGCAGCAAGCTTCTTGAAAGCTGACCTCGGAATTGATTAATCGGCCTACAGCCTGCATGCTGGGCCTCCGACGTCTTCACATCATGTACTTCGCGTGCTGTCCATGCGCAAGGTGTGGACGACTTTGAGCTGGTGAGGAGTTGCGCTCAGTGTGGCTTCGTGGAGAGCTGGATGTGCATCAGAACACAGTTTTGTGGACGAAAAGGCGTGGATCTGCCCCTGCTGAACTCTGGCGACGCGAACGATGATGCGCGAAAGTCGGATTTTCCTTCGAAGGTCTCCCACGGAATCGCTGAGTAGACAAGGCGACTCAAAGGAGAGAAACAGGTCAGTAACGATATGCACAGGGAGGCCTGTGTTTACGATATTTTGCGATGATATGATCTACGTCATGTGAAATTCGGTGGTAGGTAATGTGCTTAGCCGTTCTACCACGCTGCCCAAGGCGGCAGGAGTGAATTCTTGCAAGAAGAGGCAGGGCAATCTGAAGGTTTCTTGTCAGGCATCGAGAGATTATCGGGCGACGTAGGAGCAAGTTTATCTAGCTGTGATGCATCCTACCGTGGCTTGTCCTTCCTTTGGCTTGTTCGGCCACGGTCTACGCTAGCCCCAAAGCAGGCGAAGACCATACGGCCTTTGTATGCTGTGTTACACCGGTGCTGCGTTCGCCAGATGCGGCAGGAGGCGGTTTCTAGCAGTTAGCGGAAATCTAGCAAAATGCTGGAACCCGAGCTTGCGGAACGGACCAACTCCCACCACGCATTTTAAGACAAAGATTGCTCAAACTTGCTCATCCTGTTTTCACGAGAGGCATTGAGCCTGTAGGACAGACTGCTGAGCCATCCCATCGCGCCATTATCAGCAGCAGGTGGGTGAGCAAGCATCATGAACTCGACATATTGGGTTGTTTTCTAAGTCATCGTTGCAGCTGCGGAGCCAGCCTCGAGCGAATCATGACTATCAACCTGCCATGAGCCGGATTCTTGAATCACAGGGGTTGTGAACTGAAGCAATAATATACCAGTCTTCAAACCACAAGGGCTGAAGGCTGTCTCGGCGGGTCTCGACGTAGCTGGATCATCTATCACGGGCTCTGCTCATGAGACGGGGGACCCAGCGCATGCAGCTATGCTCTTCTGATCATGGGCTGGGCAGTCTCTCATGTCAGGGCTGTGCGGAGGGGTTCTCAAACTGATTTCAGGGTGCCGTTGCCAGAAACCCTCGTTTTATCACCTGTTTTTCAAGGCTGGTTGTCGTTTGTGCTGGACTTACAAGACTTCCCGATGCCAGTCGACACAGGGACGAGTGCGAGTACCCAGGCTGCATATTGCTTGAGTCTGCATCTTCTCTCAGGCCGACCAACGTCGTGACGACAGAGGCGAGTCGACGGATGAAGGACAGGTTCTAGAGCATCTCAGGGGAGATGCAGAAATCTTTTGCTTTGCTGGTCCGGGAGGTCCTATGATTTCTGGTCAGCAGGCTTGATGGCGCATGCCTGCCCGGTTTCGTCGAAGTGAGAGCAATCAGCACTATTCGTCCTTCGTGAAGCCTTCATGTTGAAGACCTGCCGCCCACTTCTGTGCAAATCTGCCAGCTGCAGGTTAACTTGACAAGAGACTTGAGCAAATATTGACCCAGGTGAGTTCGGGATGGAGCCAGCTTCTGCTTACCAAAATGTATCATGGGGAGTAGACCATTCCGTGATGTGGGAGTCTAGGATCAACTAAAAAGGGGCTTGGATAGCTGTGACTGGAATGCACCTCCTCGTTTAGCTGTGTGGGCGCGATGGGCCGACCCTGGATGTCCGGCGATCCCACCGATGACAAAGAGCGCGCCAAGCGCCGCACGCTCTAAAGCATAAAGCCCGAGCCAAGAAGTAGTAGTAGTAGTAGTAGTAGTAGTAGTAGTAGTAGTAGTAGTAGTAGTAGGAGTAGTAGTAGGAGTAGTAGTAGTAGTAGTAGTAGTAGTAGTAAGGAGGAGGAGGAGAAGGAGTAGGAGTAGGAGTAGCAGTAGCAGTAGTAGTCGTAGTAGTCGTATGATTTTTCTTGCTGTTATTATCATTACTAGTATTAGTGTTCGTATCAATATGATGACTATAGTGGTATCAATGTTAGTAAGAATCATTGTCAACATTATTGTTGTTCTCATTTTAATAACTGTTGAGATTGCTGTTAATATTGTTATTGTTGTTGTTATTTGTCATTGCGACTATAACTGCAAGTATTTTGGTTAACATTTTTATCGTTATTACCGTTAGTATTAGGCTTTTTCAGTAAGTTGTGTTTTCATTATCTTTACTATTAGTAGTATTCGTATTAATATGTTATTGTTATGATTAATACATCTTTATTAATCTCACTATTAATAGTACTTTATTTGCATTGTTGTTTTACTTGTATTTGCTACTATTCGTTTATCAGTAGTACTATTACGACGACGACTACTACCACTTCGATTATTTTTCTGGCTTTTATTCTTAAACCTGGTACTACTAGTACTACTACTACTACTACTACTACTACTACTCTCAGCCATGCAGGAGGCAAAAAACTACCTCACCACCACCACCAATCCAAGTTTTGTTTTTGTTTGCTCTCAGGAGATTAGGGTTTTCCTGGCTTGCCAGTCATGTTTGAGGCCTGGAGCTGTTGGCCGACCGGGCGCGGCGTTTCCGCGAGGAGCTTGGTCGACGCCTGGAGGGTGCTCAAAGGGAGGCCGGGCCGAGGGGAGCTACGCTTGCTTCGCTGGGGAGTTTGAATGCAGAAACGTGCGAACAGGTCGCCGAGATCGCGGAAGCGCCCCTCGGCGGCCTCGGGGTGGCCGCTGCGACTGTGGAGCTGATCGAGGCCTCTGATCCGCTGCTTGCTGGGGAAAAGCGATTTCCCCACCAGCGGGAGCATGCGGAGGCAGGTGAGGGACTGAGATTCCATGTGGTACATACAGCTCGCTTTATTCTGGAAAAGGGAGCTTTTCAGGAGCGTTGCGAAATCTTATTCTTTGGAAGGTTGCAAGGTTGCAGCATGTTGCAGCAGTTGTTTTTCGCAATGGATCGGCCCTGAGAGGCCCAGCACCATCCGACCGCATCTGAGACCAAACTCGACCCAGAAGCAGAGGCCACAGCTAGGCGTGGCCCAGTACGCGGCTCGAGCTGCAATCCTGGTGGACCGGCGGCAACGGGATTTTGTTGAGTTTGATTCCTAGACTTTCACAGACAACAAGAAGGCTTGCGGTAAGGGTTGCTATTTACTGGATGCCGAAGCGGGTTTCCGAAAATTGGGGACCCTCATGTAGCAACCGAAGTAGTAGGATCCTTATTATAAGGACCTACCTCCCTAGTTTTCGGAAACTCCCATGTTGCTGAGGTTCCAGTGCTTCCCCTGGATGCTCTGGCTCGGTGCAGATCTGCATCGACTCCGCTCAGCTGGCAGCGGAATTTGCAGCTCGGAGCATGTCGCAAAGGGGATATGGGAGTTTCAGAAAATTTTTGGGGTGCCTTATTTTGGGGTCCTTACACTTTGGGGTACTATATTAAGGTCCCCTATGTTTGGAAACTACCATATCTTTATTTCTTTATTTCGATATCTCCATGCTAAGCATTGAGGCGGAGATGGTTCGAACGCGGCAGCACCTAGCGCTCAAAGTTCTCCTGTCGGAGGAAACCTTTCTAGTGCCATGCTGCGCAGCGAGGCGCGGATTGGCTGTGCTTCGCTAGCAGCTGCTGACCACTGTATGTGGGTCCATGTCAGCTTGTTCTGTCCGATGCTCTGGCAGGGATGGAGTTCTGGTGTTCAGCCATATGTCCTGGCATCCGCTGCGATCCCTGCGGTCAGCAAGACTGCAACTGCTAGCGGCTCATAGCTCCGACTGTGTACAGCAACTTGGCAACGTGCAGTTTATCGCGTGGCATTCCACATTCCACCGTGTCGGCTTTTATCGACTTCTGCTACTTTCATGTACTTTCCCATCGAGGGGCTTGTTGGGGGTATGCTTCAAGCACGGCTTCAAGAGTTGTTGGCCGTAATGGCATACAACTCTACCGCAGATCGGCTAAGGACCATGAAGGAGCCCTTTGCCTCACATCTCGTAGTTCTGGCCACAGCTGAGCTGCCACAGCAGGCTCGGAGACCCCAGCATGTTGCGTTCAATGTTGGCGTCGTCAAAGCAAGCATGCACCGCCAGAAGTGCTGCATTCAAACTCCAGGTTTCGCAGATTTCAGGTTTGAGATGGAAGAGATGTTGGAACTTGCATTGGGCAGTGTTTTGGGGCGGGCTCGGTGCAACCTGAACATCAGCTGCATTAGCTAATCATTAGCAGCTTGTGATATGCTTGCTGATGATGCTGCTGGCTTTTCTGCATGGTACACTCTGGCATCTACGGGTTTTGGTCTGCTACAACCACTTTCAATAATTTTTCGGTGATTGGGCTGGAACAGCAGCGCGGCAGGTCACGTAGGCATGCCATCTCACTAACAAGCCCACAGAGCCTGAGCCGTAAAAGTGGCGGAGGTAGGGGGGATGCGCATCGCAGGTCCTGCAATCCTTGGCGCACGCGCGCCTGGAGCTGCCCTTGCAGGCTTCTTCGGGGCCCCTTGGCCAGTAGCAGTAGCAGCATGCCTTCCAATGCCACATAGTAGTACACATATATGTAGAGTTTATATGTATATGTACACATGTTTATACACATACTTGTATGTGTATGTATCAGAAACTGGATAAGTATATGTATACGTACATGCGGGTGTATATGTACATTTATTTTCTTTCTTGTTCATCATTGGTCTACCCGCCTATCTTTCTATCTACCTACTTACTTACGTATTTATTTATCTGTCTGTACATACATACGTACACACACACGCACATATATAATAATAGCAATAATAGCAATAATAGCATATATATATATATATATATACATGAGTTTACATGCAGATATGTAAATATATCTACAGGTATGTAGATACAAAGATATATAGATACATAGATAATTAGGTACAGATACGTGTATATATGTATATATGTATATATGTCTATACGTATATACGTATATATGTATATATGTATATATGTACATATGTATATGTCTATGCAGATAGGTAGCTAGATGTGTCTATTTGTAAGCATGTGTCTATACACACACATATACGTATAGAAGGATACTACAGAGATAGATCGACAGATAGATAGAGCAGAGCACGACGGATAGTCCAGCCAAGGCCACATGAAAGCCCTCGTTTTGTTGGAAGCATCTCGGCAGCTTGGGCTGCATGAGATCTTGGGGGCTTCGGCACGTTGGTATCGCGCGTTGCAAGGTCAAAGTGCTTGCAGGCAGTATGCAGGCAGGGGTATCCTTTGGTTTTGTCCAGGTGTCGCTGGCTTTGAGCTCGGAGGAAGTTAGGGCGCCGCCGATGGACGGTGCTTTGGAGCCCAGTGGGGTTCACCTCAAGGCGGGGACGAGACTGATTTAGGCATATATTCCGGTGGCTTACTGTACCGGTCTTGACATTGAGACACTGCGCGGGGGGTTCGTGGTTCTGGCCGTCGGGCCTTACTCGGAGCCAAGTCAGTAGCTGGATTAAGTCCAGGTGCTCAGGTACTCACGACAGGGTGTGGAGAGGGAGCGCATCAGGGCGATTCAGGAAGGGCTCACGGCAGGATCGGATGGAAACATTGAGCAACAGTCAGCCGCGTACTTGTACAACCTCCTTGCCTCGCCTTACTATGCCGTAGGGACATGTGTGGGTGCGAGATTTGCAATTGCCCGATACCCAGAGAACCCAGGCCAGAACCTGAGGCCTGGTGGATTTCGCCACAGACAAAGGCAATCTCATACTCCGAAATTTTGAAGACCTGAACCCAGCAGGTTTGGCTCGAAGATCTGTGTTTGCGGCTGGCTTCTCTAAACGGCGTCTTTGTCGTCTTGAAGCTGGGGCCGGAGCAGGAAATGGTCGTACATGTGTCCCAGAACGACCAGAGAGCAACTCGCCCCGTGGTAAACCGTATCATATTACATAGTACATGTTTGTTTTATGTGACGCCACATTCCGCGCTGCAGTGTCTATCCTATGTCAGATCTCTCTTTAAGAAGCTCTGCGCTTGAGGCAGAAGGAGGGGACCTGGTAGGCCGCCTTGGCTTCATGGCCGTAGCGGAGCACACAGCTTGGAGAGACCAGAATGCATGAAGCCATGTGTCTTGCTCGCTGTGTTTTTCTCTTCCATGGCAAGGGCTGGTTGAAAATCCAAGGCTTCGACCTCGCTCGGAAGATCCTCATGGCAGGCCCAAATCCAGTGACCTGGCAGAAGGCATGCAAGGTGTTGTGTGAGACATCTGCGTACAGGGCGCGTACCGAGGAGAAGCTATTCTTCCAAGTCTGGAGTGGGCAAGAGCTTCTGGGTCTTGCAGGCTGCGAGACGAAGGTGAATGTTAAGGCTGTTACGGACTTCGAAGGATCATGTGTCGCACCCCGGGGAGCCAGGGATGGAAAGGGTGGGACTGTGCATCACACGGGGTAAGTCCTTACTGAGATGCTTCATGGAGGCCTGGAAGTACCTCCTCTTGATGAGGATGCAATGAATGAGCTTGCGGAGCGCGGGCGTCCCTGCCGAGCCCTCGACATGGTCTTGATGAGTTTCGATTGTGGCATAGTACATATGCAGCCGATGACAGACCAGCTCGGTCTCATGCCGCGGGGTGCGGGTTGAGTTGGCCCAATCTGGCCGGTCCTTCTTTTTTTCAGAGCGACGGGTACATCACTCATGAGCCCTTGTTGGACTTCAGTCTGAAGCTTGAGTCAACGACCTTTCGGTTTTGTGCACAAGGCGAGCAAACGAAGTCGTCAGCTAAAGTGCATGCATCAGAGTCAGGTGTAGAGCTGCTGGCCGTGGAACTGCCGGTGCAAGCGACCTCCAACGGTGAGACGATTGGAAGCCTTCGCACGAAGATCTTGGCAGAGTTCACGTCGCAGAGGCGCGGAGAGGTTCTTCTTGTGTCGACGGCATTGCAGTGAATCGGCACTTTGGTATGCTGTCGCCATGGTGCAGGCGGGTGCATTCTACAGTGGCTGCAGCTCGCCGAAAGCACACTTCGTCCCTGTAGAGCAATTGTCTACGTTGGAGACCCGTGTTTGCCAGCGATTTGACGGGAAAGTTATGTGCGATGCTTGCTCCATCGCTGTTGAATCCTTTTGACAAGCGACCGGTCTTGCCAGCGACTTGGTCATGAACTTTGAGGCAGTGGCAAAGGAAGCGGAGATACCGGAAGAGCATCGGCAGGCTCCTGGCGAGCTTGCTGCTCAAGGCTGCATTGAACTGTCGGCGCCACTGTCGGACAGAGAGGTGCCTTCATCGACAAGAGTCGCGTCTTCCATTGTTTTGGTTTCTATAGGGTTCTTGCATGTTTGGTCAGTGGTTGCTCTGAAACATTCTGCAACCATAGATAAGCCTCCTGCTTTCATGCCAACGCGCGGGATTGGAAGGATTCTTTCCTTGCTTTTCGCCACATCGACCATCCCGGACAGGTTGCGACTTGGTTCAGGCACTTCTTTGCGCATCACCTCGCGGAATCTTTGCATATCTCCCCTGACCGGATACGCGTCATCAGCCCCTTGGCATGCAAGCACACCTGGCACGGGTTTGAGCTGGTTTACCCGGTGCACTCTGTTTCTGCTGGTTGTGCAAGGATTAGACGGCAGAACCTTGGTCTTCGAGATCGCTCCCGGGCCAAGACATGAAGCTCCTGCAAAGGATGCCCTAGCCGAACTCGGGAGGCAAGGCAGGCTTGAATCGGAAGGGCCGCAGTGAACTTGTCGTGTTGTCGTCGGACGATGGAGCGGAGGCAGCTTGCCGTTCGAGAGGGGCCGGTCTGGCACACTGACCTGGCCAAGCTGCTGGCGGAGTCTGCGCCCGAGAGCCCGGTGTGCGCGGCAGTAGACGATCGTGGCGATGTGCTGTTGGAGCTGCCGAGGCCGATGGATGCGGAAGGCCCTCGAAGTGAACGGCCTCCGACGGATTCCGGCGAAAGAGAAAGAGGTTTCAGCCAAAGGGGCACCGGCCCGGGCTGGGGTCCGAGAGCTGCTGCTGTGAGGCGCGGACAGCTTCTAGGCTCTGGGCGTCTGCAGAAGGTGCTCTGCCTTTTGAATTGTCCAGGGCAGAGCGGACGGAGCTGATGGGAAACCTCCAGCAGAGGCTCTTCGAAGTGGTGCGACATCCGTCGTCGAAAGTCAGAGCTGGTTTGCTGTTGCTTGAAGTGACCCTCCTGGAGTGAAGAGGTACATGCGTCCGGTGTCGAAGTGAGCAAAGCATTCACCGTTCTTGACACAAATCGACGACACCTCAGTATGAGACGTGGGTCGGAGGTGGAATGGTGCGGATTGCTTTCTTTCTCTATGGTGCAATCCAGGAGATGGCCTTGTGGAGATAACTGACATGGTAGCTCTCCTGAGCCATCTTGGACTTCCTTTGCCAGAGGTGCCGACTTGCAGATTCTGTTCGCTTATGCTCGGATGTCGCCTCGTTCTCTGAGGATCTCCTCCACTTGGCAGGGCATCTCTCCAAAGACGAGGGGTGCCAGGTGGACCTGTTGGAGTTCTGCAGGCGCGAACAGCTCTGTGTCAACAGACCTGTGCAGCGAATATCTGCTGGGCAGGCACTTCGCGGTCTGGCAGTCCGCGCGTCCTCCCCCTGCCCTCGCTCCAGCTCCAGCCCCTCCGCCCTCAGCTTGGGAAGCACTGCGACTCCGCGCAAAGTGGACGTGTTGAAGAAGTGAAAGGATAACTAAAATGGATAGAGATTCCAAACAATCCTCCGCAATCCCTGTGCGCAAAAACCATGCCGTGGGTGTCCCAGCGTTCGTGTGGATGCTGTCAGTCTAACCGCATTCTGAACATGTCGGCAACAGCCACGTGCCTTTGAAGCCTTAAGCTCGGGAAGGTCCGGCTGAGGCTGTGACAGTGCGGTGTGTGCTGTCCGAGGCTTTTACCACAGGGTGCGCGAGCAGAAAGGCCATGGACTTGTTGGTGGTGTACAAAGACACACAGTCACTGCTCGTCCGAGGATGCATTCGAGGAATGTCAATGTTCGGAATTGTCTTGCAGGCGCTTGCAAATCAAAGACTTGCCTAATCTTTGCAGAGACCTGTGGCCTCGCAGGGCCGAGGTAACAGCCTCATTCCGAAAAGCTTTGCAGGCTCTAATACCCCTCTCAGACTTCGTGCAATGCAGGTGTCTCTTGCTGCCGACCTACTTCCTCTATGCACTGTTGGATCCAGAAGCCACTGGACGTGTTTCACCTGAGACCTGGCTCTGCGTTGCGCAGAGATGTCTGGGTTTTGGTCGCCTGGCCCATTGATCCGCACGGCACGTGTATCACCAAGTCGCTGACTTGCGCTTTACGCTTCCGGCTTAGGGTTGGTCACCGAGACAGAGGGTATGCATGAGTGTGGAATTCTGATGGCCTCTGCATTCTAGGTGCCGACGCAGCGGCTGCCACGTACGGCTTCTGTGACCAACATGGAATAGGTGCCGGTCACAGTCAGGCGGAAGAACTTGTTTAGGCACTTCTACCTCGCACGAGATGGAGTCGTGTACACAGTACGACCACGCAAAGGCCCCGTCAGTGTGTCAAGACAAGCCCGGACTGCATAAGTTCGCGTTTCGAGATGCCCACAGGCTTGGAGTTCGCTTGAGTTGTGCTTGTTTGGGCTTGCCCAGAACGCAAGCCGTTGAGCAGTCAAGCAGTTCATCAGATCGGCATACCCATGCGTCGTACATTCATGTTGGGCCTTCACGTCGCAAAGCAGAGGAGCACGTTGGGGCCAATCCACCACACGGCCCAGGTGCATTGACCTACCGAGACTTTCGCCGCTACGTGCACCGTGTGGATGAGTTGCGTGCACAGCGCCTTCCGCCAGAGGCGCTGTCGGAAATGGAAATTCCGTCGACGTTGTTGGCTCAGCTCTTCTTTCCCGATGCTGAACTGCTGGGAGGCCTGCCTGCCGATCTATGTTTTTCGACAGGACGTTCGGGCAACCCTCGAGTGCTTTGGCAGCAAGGGTGCAGCATCTTTTCCTTGAGTCGCTGTCGGGAGCAAAATAAAGGCTGGCAGACACGACCGTGACTGGTCCCACAGAGCCGGTAAACCGGCTTGCGGCCGTGGCGGCCTCTCTTCAGCGGCGAGGACGAGAGCTGGACCACGAGGCAGGGTTAAGCCACATCACATGCTCTCCGTGGTCCTTGGTCAGCTTGTCAAGTACACTTGAGTTGGCATGCTCTTGGCAGGTGAATGTTTCCGGGCTTGAGGACTGTGCAACAGTTCTTGAGCAAATGGGCCAGCTAAGATGCGTTTCATCAATCCGTTTCATCAATGCACGTGTGCAAGGGCTAAAGTTTGTTGAAAACATCGCATGGACAGAAGGTGATGACCCATCAAGGCGGTACTAAATGTGGGTTGACCACGCGAGAAGTTGCAGATGTAAATAAATACAGAGCTTTCCCGGCCATTTGGTAGGCAGTGAACGGACTAAGTAGATGTCGACAAAATGCCGAGACCTTCATAGATGTATATGTATAGCCAAAGTTTGACGTGTGCAAATGCATAGACACTCTGAAGATCGATAGATTGATCGATCGATAGATGCGCTTGTGCTGTGTATGTCGATGGTTGACGCCGCTTCCTGAGGAGCTCTTGTCGGACCTACGACTATCCCCGCAGCTGGCAGCACACATGCTGGAGTGGCAGGAGCTCTGTGCCTAAACCAGTGGTTTCCTGTTAAAGCTGCCCACGTCTGTCATGCATTCTCAGGGTGCTTGCCTTTGACAGCTTGTGACATGGGAGGAGTCTATTGCGGCGGCAGTGTGGGCATCTAGAGGCAAGAGTGCCCAGCCGTCGTTGACCTACCGCGGGCTTCTTGGCCGAGCTGTTGAGAGTACGTGGTTGGTCCAGTGATGCCCACAGTACAGCGGTCTCCAGGCTCTCTGAACAAGGTTTTGTGGATTCCTCTTTGCTCGAACATCGAGGTTTCTATCTCTGTTGCGGCGTGCGCATGCTCTTGTCCAGAGCCATCTTGACGGCCTTCTGCGTGCCTGTCTCGTGGCCGGTGCGGACTTGCAAGTGGCTCCACAGCTGCACTCGCAGTAGGGAACGCCACATTCGCCGTCGTGGAACTAGTTATGCATAGCCTGGCATCTCCACCTTTTAAAGAGCGAGCGAGCCTTTCCACGTTCTCCGATAACATCTCCCAGACTGTCCACGCTTCGTAATACTTGGTAGGCTCTCGCGGCTGGTTGTTGAAATCTTGCCAGAGGTGCTGAGCTTCGCGCTGGTGCGGCCCAACCAGGTCCAAGCTTTGCTTCGAGACTGCGCAGCGGTCTTTTCGGCGCTTGCAGCTTAGGCCCTGTCAGCGGAAGAGCTCGCTGGTTCTCTGGCTGCGGCCGGAGTGGATCTCGCCTCTGTGGATCCTCAGGACTACTGGAGTATACTGGAATATCTGGAATTTCCTAGGATGTCTCGCCTGCAGCACGATGCGAGGGCCCCGTTGCTCGCACGTCGTATGGAGGATGTACTCCTGGCGCTGGACCCCCACTGCTGCAAGCAGATCTACGCTCCAGACCTGATCCAATCATTCGTCATTTGTCTGAATTTCGGGACATCCTTCGCAAGCAGGGCGCCTCGACTGAAGTTGCAGCATCAGCCTTGCGCATATTTCAAGAATAAGGAGACATTCCGTGCAAAATTCGGAAGCATGTTGAGCTCTATAGCTGGACAGCTTGGCCGGCGTGGCTTGTCACCTGATCAGCTCTTCCCTGCTGCAGTGCTCAGTCAGCGTCGCGTGGCTGCATTTGTCTCTTGCGCGGAAGATCCCTGCCCTGGTCAATCTAGCAGAGTCGCTTAGCCAAGGAGGTGGATGAATGGGCAGCTGCAGATGTGTAATTCAGTGATTGTTTTTTGGAATTTATATGAATTTACGCATGTCCTGATGCCGGGCACATGTGCCCAGAAGTTGAACTGGCATGCGCATTTGCGCTTTTCCAGCCTGTTCAGCAACCACGGCTTCGCAGAAAAGCAGTGCAAAATCAGCGCCGCTGGGCGACACGTCTTGCGATTGACGTGTTGCAGGCCGTAGAGCCCAGAGGCGCGCCTCTGGAACGGTCGACCGAGCTTCTGAGGGAGCCTGTCGGGCTGGTGAGCAGGCAGACCTGGACCTGACGATCCTTTCCTGACGGAGGCGGCGAGTGCAGCTTCTTTGGGGTCCCTTCCCTGTGGGCCCCACAGGCCCGTAGGCCCTACGGTGGAGTGCTGCGCCGTCTCTTGGAGAGGCCTTGTCCAGCGCGCCGCCGAGGCAGGGTGCAACCGAGTGCAGTAGCGCTTCGGCATGTTGTGCTGGCCTTGGAGGTCTGTATCTGGCGGGGTGCAGAGAGTGTACAGGGAGCGGGTGTTGGCTGGCACCTCGTTCAGCTGGGAAGGCCCACTGTGGCAAGCTTTAGACCCATCAGTGGCCAGTAAGGTGCGAGTGTACGATCTTGGACAGCCACGGCCTCAACAATACTACGAGCAAGCTCAACTGGCCTCGAATGCATCATACCTTAGAAGATGCTATGCCTCCAAGTTCTTGCAGCGGGGCAAGACACAGTTTGTTGCAGTGGATTTGCGCAGCTTGACAAGCTGAGGACTGTTTGGACCAGACGCTTGGCTCATGTTTCAGTCGGGTTAGTTAGAGACAGGTGCAGCCCCTCCAGCCCTCCATGCACGCTGTGGTGGGTGCCGAAGCTCATCTGTCGGCACGCCAGGATTCCACAACCAGCTGACAAAGAACTACGGGGCCTTTCACACTGGCGTCGAGGCTACAAGTAAGTCGAAGGAGCCTGAGATGAAGACGAGTCTGCAGCAGTGGGCAGAGCGGCTCTTGCACGCGCATGTATGGTTTTAGCCATTCTTGACAGCAGCATTTCATGCTCCGCTCCCCGGCAGAGACATGTAGGTAGGCCAAATCCGCAGGAGCCATGTGAGACTTCGATTTCGATTGACTTTCCCAGCCTTGTCCGAGTATGGCTGCTAGCAGCAGCCTGTCTCCACGGTTGTGCCCCTTGCACCTGGCACATCGGTGGCTGATCCAGACGACACGATGGCCAGAGTGCCACGCATGCTGCTCGGCGTTTGAACATTTGAACTGCCCTACAGCTTCTTCGTAACATGTTTCTTGGTCGGGGTTTAATGCAAGTACGAGTCCACCGAAGCTGCCCAGGAACACGCAGCAGCTGAGAACCGCAGCTTGATCGTCAGCAAGCGGCGGTCTTCTTCACCTGCCCCTGCTCGATGCTGCCGGCGAAGCCGGCATCCGTTCAGAAACGGGGGAACGGACTCCACGGGACCTTGCCATGATATCGTGGGCCTCTGGCAAGCTAAGATGCTTTCGCTCTTGGCTTTTCGAGGCGACTGCGGCTCAGGTGGTGTTTTGAGTGGCGGAGTTCCGGCCTCAGGATGCATCGAACGCAGGGCAGAGCCTCAGCCGGGCAGGTTGCGTGAATCAGAGGCTGCCGGAGGCTCTGGGATCCCGAGGACGGCAGCTGGGAGGAATTCCGCAGCCGCAAGAGCCCTCGAACAGAGTTTGGAGCTCTAGAACAGCGGCATTTTGAGACACCTCCTTTATGCTGTGCTCGAGAGACCGGATCGTTTCCAGGCTTTCAGAACCTGAGCGACAGCACTTGGCCAACACGACTTGGTGGTTGAGTGCTACGCTTCACGAGGACGGGTGGCTGTCGGCAGCCGCCGTCTCGGAGGTTTCCCAGCGTGTGGCTTTGGGGGAGAAGCTTCAAGCACGAGAGCTGGCGGGCATGCTGTGGTCTTACGCCACGCTTTTTCTCACAGGCGAGCTGCTTGCGGGAAGGTTGGCATGGGAAGCCCTGAGGGTTGGTCCAATCGTCGACTCCCAAGCCTCGGCCAACACGCTCCGGAGACGTACTGTCTCGCGAGTTCACGGAGCTCAGAGGCCTGTGCTGAGCGCACTGGCCTCTGCACGTCGTGCGGCCTTTCAACCACGGCACCTTGCAAGCAGGATCTGGGAAGCCGCAGTAGCCCAGCTGCCGGAAGCCGCCATCCTTTTCGGGGAGAGCTGCCTTCTGCGAGCGACGGAGCTCAATGCCCTGGAGCTCTCCAGCATTCTCTGGTGACCCGGTAGATTGCAATCCCGCACAATGCCGGTGATCCACGCTCTTGTGGATGCCGCGAGCCAGAAGCTTGATTGGCTCGGGCCTCAAGAGATCTCCAACATGCTTTGGAGACCAGCTGCCGCGGTCCTTGAGAAGGCTTCGTTGTTTCATGATGTGGCAGTCGTTGGAATCCAGAAGCCGTTGGAAGGCCAGAGCTTAGCTAGCATTTTCTGGTGCCTTGGCACGACACTCTGCGCTGGCAGGCTGGCTGTAGAGACCACTTCTGCAACCTTCGTGACCTCTGCCCACACATGTGGGCCGGTAGAAACTGCTAACATTGGATGGGCCGTTGGCACACTGCGGCACTTCGGCTTTGCCGTCCTAGAAGTCTTGAGCCATGCAGCCGAACAGTTGAGTATGAATTTCGCACACCAAGAGCTAGCATCCATTGCTCGGACGCTTGCCGTGTTTGATGTCTCCCGAGAGCCGCCACTGACCGCACCATGCAACGCTGGATGTGAAGCAGTTCTCTGCATGGATGTGCGATGCCTTGCAGGCATCTCTTGGGCTTTTGTGGTTCTCGTAACCAAAGGCGCTTGTACCACCCGGAGAATCTGCGAGCGCTCTAGGCAGCTTCTCGAAGGCTCCCCTGACGAGTTCTCTGCGCAGAGTCTCGCATCCATGGCGCAGTTTCTTTCCTCTTTCGATTTGGGCCAGAGTCCGCCGATGGACCAAACCGTCAGACTGTCGTGCAGTGTTGCCTCCAGCTTCCGGGACACCGAAGCGGCTATGCTGAGCTGGTCGCTTTGTCATTCTGGACGCTTGGAGCTTTGTTGGAGACTGATTGATGCTTATTCTGCGTCGCCTAACGAAGGCTCCGAGGATCGTGATCGTGCCGCCCTGGCTGTGGCAGCTATCGGCCCACTCCTGGCAGCACATGGATTGGAGGGAGATGCTGAGGGCTTTGCAAAGAGTTTGAAGGCCTTGGTCTCCCTCGGAGAGCTTCCCGGACTTGTAGATCCAAGTTTGAAAGCCGCTAGTATGGCTCTTGCGGAGCTTGGCCGGGCAGACGCTGCCCTTGAGTCGCTGGCGAATCGAGAGCCTGACCCTCTTGCGAGGGCATGCGGCTTGTACATAGAATCAGACGCAAGTATGATGGCCTTGCATGGGAGCTCTACAATCATCGCGGCTTCGGGAGTAGGTAAGGGCAGTATGACTGGGATGAAGCTCTATCTCTTGAACAGGTCTATGGAAAGGAATGGAGCTTCGGCATGTGCATTGACAGGTATGCGCAGGTCTCCCAGAGTGACGTCTGACGTAGCATCCTGTTTGGGTCTCAGAGATGCTGTGTGTCCGAGGCCCGGGATCACCTGTAACGAGCCCGGCAAAAACTTAGACCATGCCTTTCGAGAGACGCTTTCAATGGGTGGCGGCCTCAGCACATGTAACGAAGCAAGCGATTCTGCAGGATGATGGCTGGCATTTCTGCAGGCTACACTCGATTTTCGCCAACAGAAGTTCGCAAAATACTGGAAGTGACGCGCCTGGCTTTGTGATGTTTCACAACATCCTCGAATTTCGACTCTTGAACACGAGACGGCTCGTGGAACCTTAGGAAATGGAGAGAGAGTGGAAAGGCCGCGACTATCATGTGTGTGCCCCAGGCTGGATCACATCCTTGTCATCACGGTTTTCATGTTTGATCCGTCTGCTTCCCCGAGCCACGTGCGGAAATGTGGCCTGATGTTCCGGGTGGACAGAGGAGTCATGCATAGAACGATAGGTTTGCAGGCAACAGAAACGGCTATTACGAAGCAGAGTTCGGACGGTCATTTACTCGAACGAACCTGAGAGAAAGTAGGAAAGTTGTTCTATGTAGACAGTCTCTACGTACTCACATTCCTGTTTGATTTGCCTGTCTGACTTATTCTTGTGGTTCGTCATGGTCCATCACATGTACGCCTGTGGCCGCGTGTGGAGAGGTGTACTTCTGTGTGACCAGTTTATGTTGTACGAACGGCTTTGAGAGTGGATGTTTAGCTTGGTCCGTGCCAAGGTTCTGACCAAGAACTGCCATCATTTCTCTGATGCGTGGCCACCCTAAAGAATAGCACGTGTGTCTGTGCGGACGAAGCATGAGCACAGATCAGACACATGATTCATGATTCTCTGAGGTTTTGTGCACGTCTGGGTGCGCCACAGCCCTCTGACCCTCTGCATGCTCTGTTTGGGGGCTGTAGCAGTGTTGTAAGCGCACGCTGTCTCCGCTGTGTCGTCCTGAGTTTCTGCGACCGTGTGGGTTTCACCTTCAACGTGCCTGTGCCGGTGGAACGGAGCCTTTGCTGCTCAGAATAGGCGCAAAGGGATTTTCCCCGCTGCTTGAGAATGGCTTCGGTCTGAGGAAGAGGAAGTGCATGCAGAGCAGCGCAGCAGCGCAGCAGCAATCCAGCATGGTCGCAGCACTTTGAATTCACCAAGGCCAAGTCCCGAAGCAGCATCTTGGCGTTGGCCACCTTGGCAACGGGCCTGTCGCTGCCTTGAATGGTCACGGTATGCCACGGCGTCACAGTCGTTCTTCGATGCAATGCTCCAGAAGAGACTCATTCGTTGGCCCTTGCCGTCTTCAGGTTGGCCTTAGTGTGGAGCATGGACCTCGGCTTTGTGGTCCCACGCAGCACCATCGCCAACCAGGCGGTGCCTTGACGGGTTCGTGTGGAGAGACCATAGGGCCAAAAAGGGACTGCGGAAGGCCCCTCCTTCGAGTGCTTTGGTGGCTGGCAGCGCGGCCTTGCTTGCGGCCGCCCCGATGCCGGCCTATGCGGGAGGCAGCCGGTTCGGTTCAAAAGGGTGCCGGAAGGGAAGGAAGAGATCGGAAGAGTGGAGCTTGGGCGTGGCCTCTTCAGAGGCATGTTCGACTTCGGACTGACACTGCCCTTTGTGGCGGTGTCCTTCCTCACCTTGATGGCAGTGCCTTGGACTCCTCGGCGACTGCTCGGAAGCTGCAGATTCAGCAAGAAGCTAAGGTGCTGAATGCGCTTTTCTATGCTCCAGTGTCCGAGGAGGTTCCGAGCATGCAGCGATGCAGCATGCATGTGATACATCTGAGACTTCGTCTTTCAGTTTTGCCCTGCCCAACGAACTGTGCACAGATCAGACGTTCTAAGAAGCCTCGGGAAAGGCAAGCCCCAAACAAAATCCTTCCCCAATCTCAGACTCCTCTTCAGACCACCCAAAAAACCCGACAGATTTTGACGATCGCTTGTCGCTGTAATGCTCTGCAAAGCAGCGCTGCGTCGACGCAGTGAAGACCTAGGAAGTTGCCAGCACACACTAGAATCATCGGCACAACTTTCACAAACTTGCAAAGGAAGGCTCGGCGCAAGCCGAGGTTTAGCAGACTGCTTCTGGACTCTGTGTCTTCAGACCTCTGTTTCAGATTCGTCGTCTCTTTTGCTGTTTGCTGTGCTTCGTTTTAACGTTTAATGATTCTCTCCTGATTGCTGTACAGTTCTGTATTTTTGATTGTCGTTTCTCATTCCGCTGGTAGGAAGACAATGGGAGGGTCTGGGCCTTTGCAAAACCAGACGGCAGTGACCGGTCACACAGGAGTCAGGCCGTCAAGGGCCGGTTGTGTGCTTTTGTACCAGCACGTCCCATAGCAGGCCGAATCCGAAATTCGTGGTTTTCAGGGACGCCAGCAACATGCTGTAGGTTCACAAGTTTGAAGTTTCGTGGCTAGCCAGTGCCAGTCAATGTCGCGGGTTACGACAGAGAAGACATCGGACCAGAATTGGCCTGAGCAGGCAACTTGCAAGATCAAACAAGGCCAGGGGCTATGGAACGGATACTATGCAATCGGAAAACCGGCAAGTACGTGAGGTATTGTCAGTATGCTCTTTCCCAGAGAACCGAGCAGACATGAGAAGACTGTGCCGGAAGCTGCAGGTTGAAGAGCGCAATGCCAAGCTCCTACAGACCTTATCGGAGGCCACGGACATGCTGGCAGAGGCTGATGAGATGCAGGCCGGCATTCCTTGTGCCGTCATAGAGACAGCCGAGTGCCGCAGGGTACCTGCTTGTTGTACTTGTAGCGTTCAGTGCACCATGCCAAGAGATGGTGCTCTGAACCCTGCATCGAGCTGGTGGATGTGCCCGATGGTGCATCTGCATCCAAACTCGGGAAAGTCCCAGTCGAGTGAAGACTGACACGAAGAGGTGCAATACACCGCCGAAATCAAGGAGGCTCGCGAAAAGGCTGCACAGGACTGGACTGGTGCTTGCAATCGAAGAATTTGCTTGCGGGTTAGTTTCTCTTGGCTGTGGTACTGGCTGAGTGTCAGGAGCTGGCAGATGCGCGAGCAAAGACAGAGGCTCTCATTGAGACCCAGAAACTCGCCCACAAAGATCGGAGACGAAGCGAGCGCGTGAGCGGTCTCCCGGACGCGCTCCAGAGCGCCTCGTGTGCTCAGGCTGGCGGCTGCCGCGGATGCGCGCGAGAAGAAAGCCGCTGAAGTGAAGGCCAAAGAGACAAAACAACGCTTGGCAGACGCGAAAAGGACCTGCGCTGCCCGCCATGTTCCGGAGCAGCCTCGTGGAAGGTGAAGCTCAACGCAGAGATGGCGTCCAAGATCCAGGCTGCCGAGTCTGAGATCGTGAAGAGGAAGGATGGCTTCGTGAAGGCAGGCTTTTCCGGTCTTCGAGCGTGGGCATGCGTGGGCTGAGAAGACAGCCATAGTGGCATAGCTTGGACATACTTGTTCTCGCAGTTACGGTACGATTCATTATTGCCGCCTTCGTTTCCGAGTCGTCGCTTTTCTATCGCCACTCAGACATCTCCAAATGATTCGTTGGTCCCTGAAGCTTTTGCTGCCGGAGAAAGGGCGAACACGGATAGATTCTCACTCCTTCAGTCCGAAGCTTGGGATGCTCAGCCATCCAAAGGTCATCGACCGGGCGTCTAGAGCACTTCAGGGGTTAGAGGAGCGAAACTGTTCTTGCACCTCCGGTCCGAACCTTGTGGCTGGGTTGGATCGTGCGGGACTGCAAGGTTTACATAGGTTTACTATAAGGTTCTTACAGTGAGGTTTCTGTAAGTTGTCGATTAGAAGTTCCAGAGAGTGGCTTCCGCTCGCACAGCAGTTACAAGCAGTTGAAGGAATGTTTCTGCAGTGGTTGCGTGTTTTTGCAAGATCGCGCCTGTCGACGCCGTCATGCGCCGTCGCATCTTTGCATGTCCTTCACTCGCACAGCAACAAACCTTGTCGCACAGCTGCAATACTGCGTCGCACGGGCCAGCAAATACTAAAAGACAGAATAGAAGCAAGCATTGAAGCTTCCTCGAGCTGCTGTAGATACTTTACTCCGCAGGCGACGCTGTCTGGAGTGGGCCTTTGAATGGGGCCTGTTTCGGAGACTTGGGCAAGCACATCATGCCGTCATGCGAGACTTGATTGGCACAGCTTTCGCGAAAGCGAGGACGCACTCCTGAGTTCTCCATGCCCGCCCTGAGCAGTGAGCAGCGATGGACTGAAGCTTGCGTTCGCCACGGTTGCGAACCAGGTGAGACAGGCTTCAGAAAACAAGATCAGTTGCAATGCTCCTTGACAGTCTTTCTGGGCAGCATGATTCCAGAACTGCAAAAAAAGAATTGCATCCGTTGGGCTCGAGCCGTTTGCGTTTCTGCTATTCCTAGAAATACCCGGAGCCACTCGGCTTGAAGAGCATCCTGTAGCTGCAGGCGATGTGAATTGGTCCAAGGTCTCATGGGCTCCTTCAAGTCAGGATATCCTACGTCTGACGTCACGATGGTCGACTCCAAGGCTCGTTAAGAAGTGGTGGCTGCAGAGCTGACCGTGAACGTGGCCCTCTTCTCTCTCGTGTCAGGGTACAAAGGCGCTGCAATGCGAGAACTTATCGTATTGTTTCTCGGCTTGCACCGCCTGGCACGGAACGGGCTGGGGCACGGGGCGGAACCATCACGCCGGTAGCGCTGAGGTTACGGCGGAGGGGCGACAATCCACGACAGAGCTCTCAGCGAGCCGAGTTTTGCCAACATTTGTCTTCAGCTTCAGCTTTAGTTCCTTCTTTATGGCATGAAAGCTCTTGAAAACTATCCGGCGAAAGGCAGCACACTCGTCGGTTCGCTGCATTTCCCAAGGAAGCTCATCGATGTGAGCTGTGCCTTCGAAGAAGGCTGCCGAGTGCTCGTGGTCGGAGGCCTCCTGCATACCTCTGGATGTGGATATGCTTGGTGATTGGTTGCAGAATAATCAAAGGGGGTTCTGAATAGTAGGAGCTAGTTTCTGGCCCCTCAGTGTTTCACGCTCGCGGCTTGGCTGCAGGCAACGGGGCTGGCAAGTCCACCCTGCTCTCGATCATGGGCGGCAAGAAGATGATCCCTCGGAGTGCCGCGGGCTCGGAAAGTTTTCTGCAATCCCTTATTCATTCTAGCACTGTCTGTGCGGGATTCTCTGGTCCGCAGCAATCAATACAACTAGACTCTAGGTGTGGTGCGGGTGACAGAAGATATTTAGTGTGGATGACCACCTTTGCGCATGATAGGCGCGGTGCGAACCAAACTCTCCTCATTAGGTAGACGCCATGTGAAAACCCGAGCAAGGTGCAGGTGAGGTGAAACCCGAAGGTACAAGTATCCCCAAGGTGGATGTGACAGCACGTCGTCTGCAATCCGTGAGTCCGTTAGTCCGCCCCACCTCAGATGAGATCTGCCTTGAAGAACCTGGCACAGGACTGCAAAATCTTGGGGAAGCCCGTGTTCCACGATTCCACCCTGAATCTGGAGCGCATGTACTGTGCTGAGCTCAGACGGTTGTGCGCCTGGTGCAGCGGCCGGAGTTTGATCCATATTATACATAGATAATCATAGATAATCATATATATATATATATATATATATAAACCCATATAGGGCGCACCCCTATTTGGGGTCCCCTTCGTTTTTCGCTACATCACCTGACTGAGCTATAACCACCAGACTAGGTTATAACCAGCCGATTAGGTTATAACCAGCCGACTAGGTTATAACCATTCGAATAATTTATAATCAGGTATACATTATCGATATTTCAGTTTTTTCCAACAAGCGTGCTGTAGTCATTAGTCTGGTTCAGTCATTCCTTATCGCGAACTAAATTTTGGAACGAAAAGTTTTCCTTCTTTGTACTGTAATGCCGCAATCCCATCAAAGTCTCTGTTGTTGGGCGCATTGCTATGACGTTTTGGAAAACTGATAGCTTTCAATGACATATCCCTGTGCCCCTATGTGATTGCTTGTAGACACTGGTATATCCGGTAGGTATATTTGAGTGGTGCATTCCTTATTTCTGTATGACGGCTGCCCCAAGCCAAAATTGAAAACTTGCACACTACAAGCTTGGCAAACTTTGTACAGTGTTTTTCCTGGGGGACGACATGAAGCGTCGCTTCTTAGGCTTGGCACTGTTTCTATATGCTCAGTGATGAGGCCTGTGCTTTTTGTATCAGCATACCTTAACCATCACGTAAAGCTCACTGAAAACCATAAAGCTACATCTAGCTTGTCCGAACTTCTGTTTGTGTTCTTGTGAATATTTTCTGAAGGTCGAACAGAAGCCATTGTTCCCAATCCAGAACGTGCTCCTCGTTTTAGAAAAAGTGGTAAACACACACCGAATCACTCCTCGAAAGAGGTACATCCATGTAGTTGGAAATAGCATTGCAAGGAATTTTCTACGTACCGAGCGAGGAAACCTAACAGTTTGCAAGTTGCAAATCGCTCACCACACATATTCTTATCAGTTTTGTCTCATCGAAATCCTGCTTCCTTGGAACGATGTTTGAACATAACGTTGCAACCAGTTCGCCTATGTACGAAGTGATGAAACCTGACCACGCTGTAAGCTTTGATATACTATCTCTCCCTACAATGACGTCGTATCAGTCGTATCTCAACTTTTTTGTGTACCGTGATATTCCAATGTTGACAACACTTACTGACCTACTGTAATCCCGATAGAGACCCTTCATCTTCCGCATTTTGATTCCTGGGTCATTGACATGTTAGCGGCTATTCTCTCAATGTGTACATAGATCTCATAAGCCCGATGTACTGGAACGGACAGACCATTATGTAAAGTCCGCCATATAGCCTTTCCGCTAAAGTTGGGGAATGCGCATATGGTCCCCGGAATTATGTTTGTTACAAAGCACTGCATCATGCCTCAACAACCGAATACATGCCAATTACCTCGGACCTTCTTCTAGTCCTTGTTTAGTTTCATTGCGGTTACATTTCCCCTGAAACACCGAAACTTTCGAACGTTTGGATCTAGGTCTAGGTGTTGATGAAGTAGCGGTGGCACAGATTTGCTTCGTAAGGTTTATATTGTGCAACAAACAATCAAGGCACCCCAATTTACAAACCACAACCCTGGTATGTAAGCCCCCCGGTGTTTCGACACAGTTTACCAATATTGCAGGTTCACCATCAAGTGTTGGGTTTGGGTTTTACTGCTTAGGGTTTGGCGCTAGGGTTTGGGGGAGCCTTAGACTTAAACCATTATACCGGCTCGCTTGCGCGATACGACACGGAAGACTTAAACCATCAAACCAATAAACCAATCCATTTGATCTATAGGGCACGGCGGGAGTCTTCAAACCCTGAACGTATTTTGCAGCCTGGTTATAACCTCTGTCCCCGGTTATAACCAGGACACCTGCGTAGTAGGCAGCCCTAGACCCATCACTAAACCATTAAACCATTATCCTTTCCCCCAATGGAACCAAACCAATAAACCATTAAACCAATCCTTTTGCCCCATTGCACTAAACCATTAAACCAATCCCTTTACCCCATACCACCAAACCACTAAACCATTAAACCAATCCTTTCCCCCAATGCACCTAAAACACTAAACCATTAAACCATTAAACCAATCCCTTTACTTCATACCACTAAACCACTAAACCATTAAACCATTAAACCATTAAACCAATCCGTTTGCTCCATACCACTAGACCACTAAACCACTAAACCATTAAACCATTAAACCATTAAACCATGCTTTCGGCCCATACAGGGATGTGTCTCTCTCTATAGGGGAAAATGATTGGTTTAATGGTTTAATGGTTTAGGTCCATTGGGGGAAATGATTGGTTTAATGGTTTAATGGTTTATTGGTTTAGTGGTTTAGGTCCATTGGGGGAAATGATTGGTTTAATTTTTTAATGGTTTATTGGTTTAGTGGTTTAGGTCCATTGGGGGAAATGATTGGTTTAATGGTTTATTGGTTTATTGGTTTGGGTCCATTAGGGGAAAGGATTGGTTTAATGGTTTAATGGTTTATTGGTTTAGTGGTATGGAGCAAAAGGAATGGTTTAATGGTTTAATGGTTTAGTGGTTTGGGTGTGCCAAAACCCAGGGGACCCCATATAGGGGGGTACCCATATATATATATATATATATATATATATACATACATACATATGTGGTGCTGAAGGTGGCGACTGGTGGCGAACCGATTTTTTCTTCAACATCACGGTTGCCGAACTCATCGGGGACAAGCTTCTGAACACGCCACGGGTGCAGGAGTTGATTGATATTATGCATCCTGGAGCAAACCGAGGTATCTTCCATCTTTGTGCTTGCCTTGGTAAGTGCACGGATATTGCTGTGTGCTAGAGGCAGATTAACACTACATGGTACATCAATGCCATCAGCGATGGTCAAAGACGCAGGTGCGGTCTTGCGGGTGGCCTCTTCAAGTATGTGGAGAGTATTTTTCAGTATCTTGCCAGGTGCCAGCTGCTAGAATGCCTTGCAGAAGAGAAGAAGGCACAAAGGGCCATGAGCGCTGTGTCATAGCCGCGCTTGGAGTGGAGCACCGTCGAATGATGCACAGGTCTACATCCTGGACGAAATAACAACGGACGGCTGCTCCACTGTCTGAAAGCCAGCATGCCAACGGAATCCCGAATCACTCTACCCGCAGAGTGTGCTGTGAGGACCTGGACCTCTTCGCTCGTGAAGGTCTGCTAAGATTCCTGCGCAGGGAGTCTGAGGAGAAGGGAGCGTGCCGTAGCCGCACTTCAGCGGCCCATACATCGTGCACATGGCGTACTCACATGGACAATGCGTTGCCTAACCTGGAAGGACCATCTTCTACGCAACGCATATCTTTGACCACTTGGCTGAGTGGGCAACTCATGTGCTCTATTTCGCCCAGGGCAAGATCGAATGTTGCTGCCCTCTTGCCGAAGCTCGGCATCTGTAGTCCCCATGTTGTGGGTGCCCGTCGACAGTATCGTTGTGTTTAGGAGACCTGCCGTAGCAAACCATTCTTCTGGTAGCCGAGATCCTGATTAGAACAGCGCCCAGCACGAATTCTTTTCTCGGAAGCGGAGTCGGACGACTGGGAGCCAAGGAATTGAAAGAGTACCATGCCTTGGTGGCTCAGGGTACCCGATGCCCACTGTATGCCCTTATGAAGCTTGGGGGGCAAATTTGCACGCGATGACCAACAAGATAAATCATGCCTGACAGGGCATCAGCCCATGCTTTCGTAGTCAGGAAGGACTGGATCTCTCGCAGCTACGGTGGAGTGGAGCAGGACTTCACCCGCCGTGTAAACGGATTTCACAACCTCCCAGTTTCTGAAGCCGCTGGTTGAAGGACTGCTCCACGACCGGACCGAGCGTGGAGGAAGTTGATGGGCCAGTGCTGGAAACAAAGAATCTGACCTACTCGTATGCACCCCGAATGCAATCAAAGCGGGTCGTTTGAGCCCAGTGGTATGCAGTAGTCCACATGCTTTTAGGCCGGCGGCAGTCCTCAGCTCAAGAACGTGTCCTTCCACTTCGGCCGTGGTGCACGGATCCTTGTGGTTGGAGCAAACGGCGCGGGCAAGTCCACCTTGCTCTCAATTCTGGGCACCTAGTTTGATTTTAAAAGCAGAGAAACATGCAGTCTCGGTGTGCTGGCTGATGTTTTAAGGCGGCAAGCGCATGATCCCACGTGGCCATGCGAGTGTGATGAAGAAAGACTGTTTCCACGATGGTGGTGTCTCGCAGCACATCATGTACTGTCTCTTGGCAGCACCAAGCTTGTCATGCTGTGCAGCAAATGCTGTATGTTGTTGAGTGGGTCCATGCTGAAGACGTGTTGAGCATGAGAGGCGGTGACTGGTGGAGAACGAAATTCTTCATGAAGCACGGCTTGCAAATCGTTGTATGCCATTACTCTATGAGAGTTTGAGCAGGACAGTGTTTCTTGTTTTGGCACAGTTTTGCTTATGCATGAGGCTTGAGTAGCAGCCTGCATTGGCCACTGATTTTAGAATACCACATGCTGCCAGTGTGTAACTCCTTGTTTGTTTTCTCTTTGAGGCTGCATGCTGTTTCCTCATGAGTCTTCTACCCAGTGGTGCCTGCTGGTAGCTCCCGGAAACTCAGGTATGTGCGGGTCCAGGGTGGCTGGAGGGCTTGGGAGGGCCATGCATGCCATGAGTCATGAGATGTCATGTTATCTTGTCAAACATCTAGTCGGCTGACTCGTCGAACGGAGCAGTGAAGCACGTGTTCGTGACGTCGCTCCTCCACCGGATATGCCACAGTCGTGTGGGCTCCTGTTGGGCAGCAAGGGTGGGATAAAGTGAGATCGCCGAACACAAGCTCTACCGAGCACGCAATGGGGGTCTTGTGGTGTTCGGTGGACCTTGCAAGCTGGTATATGGGCAGTTGTCAAAATTATGGTACCTTTTTGGGTACCCTAAATATTGGGTGCCGTATTATAATAGGGACCCAAAAAGGGACCATAATTTTGACAGCTACCCATATGAGTTATGGAATCTCCGGGCCGTTGATACCGCATGCCAGTTTCCGCAAGCCATCTCCGCAAGCGACCGAGAGCAACTCTTGTCGTCTCGGAGGGATGCCCTGGCATAAGCCAGGCGGACGAAGTTCTGCATGGCATCTCTCAAGACTCTCCCAGCAGCTCCAGGAACACCTTTGTGGCTTCGCCTGCTGCACTTGAAGTTTAACCGGTCCGTTCACGATCGGCTCGTCATCGAAAGGTCGCGGCTCAGTGCCGTGCTTCTTGCACGAGTCGGCTGTGAAAGACAGCTCATCAACGTTCTCGTGGTTCCAGCCTGTGTGTCCCTGGTGCTGGATGTCTAAATTGCCAGATCTTTCTGTCAGATTTAAGCGGGTATGAGCGAGGCCCCCCCAAGGTTCGCCAAGAAGCCGCTGAGCAAGAACACAAGCAGCTGTTGTCAGGTCTTCTCCCCGTGAGCAGAGCCTCGCCGCGACCAAGGAACCTGACGGTCGGAGCTTTGTTGGGAGACATCGCCAAGTCTGAGCGGTCCCAGCACCTGGCCAAAGTTCTGCAGGCTGAAGCTTTTCTGTAGCCTTGCGAGTGAAAGGCTAAAGGAGAGCAAGCCACATGGTTGAGGTGGACATGGAGTGGAAAATCAACGAGGTCTCCGATGGTGCCTTGGACGACAAAGGCTGCATTCCTCTGCATTGCAGTCGTTCCACGGGCAGTTTCGCGAGCTTCAGGCATGCGCCGTCGCTGTCAACTTTTGGAATGCCTCGCAACTCCTCGATCTGCAACTTTGGCTTTGCAAAGCATTCAGACGAACTTTGGAACTCGACTTTCTCACTTGTGAGCATGACAGGGGCTGTTGCCTTGAGAGCCATCGGTAGGGCAGGCGGACAGAATGTCAGGTGTACCTCATGGATGAGATCACATCCGATCTAGATCTCTTCGCCCGAGAGGGCATCCTTAACTTCCTCCGGGCAGAATGTGAAGTGCGCGGTGCGACGATCTTCTACTGCACCTTGGCGCCATGCACCTGATCTATCAAGCACCCTTTCATGGTCTTCGTCTCACCGAAGAGGCACCCACATCTTCGACCATTTGGAGGGCTGGGCCAGCCACCTGCTCCACCTCTCGCAGGGCGAGGCTTGGAGCCCTTGACCTGTCTATGCATTCTTAAAACACAAGAATTCAAGGGCTTCGTCCCTGCGCTGCTTCTGCGAGGTGGTGAAGTTCTGCACGATGGACGAAGTCTCCGAGTATCATGACCTGTGCAAGGCCGGCAGGGCCTTTGATCCTTTGGTTTCGGACCTGGGTTGGAGCGGTTTCATGCCGGCGCGCGCCGGACATCGTTTGTACGCTCAGAAGTTTCAGTTTCTCGATGGCGCCGAGAGGAGGGTAACGCCACCCCTTTGTATTCACTGGTGCGACGGTGGATCTATCAGGACAGTTGCACTGAACTTCAGCCTTGATCCGACGCTGGTCTTGCGAAGCCATGGAAGGAGTACGATGCCAGCGAGGGCGCGCAGCCCTGGAGGAAACTGGCAAAGACGGAGGCATGTGCTGCAGATGTCAGCTCCTGTGCTGCAGCGATTGTGCGCCCTGGGAGGATGGCCGTCTTCCTAACTTGGGTCTCGCAGGGCCCTTCCAGATGACGAGTGGATGAGGAGCTCTGTCAAGAAAGGTCCAAGCCGAAGCAAAGCATGTTCTAGCAGAGATGTTTTTTTCTGCGAGTGATGGTCAAGTTAGATGTCTGAAAGTCTATACGGAATGTCTTCGGGTGTACGGCAGGAGCATGCAATGTGATGCAAATCAGTGATCTAGTCGAAACGCGAAAGACGGATTAGACTTGTCCGTCCTAATTCGAGCTGCATGCTGCACGGCCATGACGGGTTTCTTGGGCAGTGCAATGTTGAGAAGTTGCTGCCAAGCTGTGGTTGTTGCGTCGTGCCGGCATTCTGCCGAGACGTGGCAGGCAGTCGCAATCTCTTCTTCAGATAGGAAGTTGAGCTTTGCGAACTTATGCAGGCTGCAATATTGCTTTGGCGGCTGCTGTCAAGCTAGTGCAAGCTGATCCTTCCAACAGGTGTGCAGTTGTTGAGTTTTCGACCAATCCTGCTTCGGCTTGTAGTTGTTCGCTTTTTACCTGCAATCCTTGTTGGAGGCGCTGCTGCAATGACTAAAGTCAGTGGTATTTACCTCGAGTTTTCGTGCTTGCTCACCCGTAGAGGTTGTTGCGAGCTGCCCGATTTTCATTCTGTGCGGAGCTCCAAAACAGCTCGACTTCAGCAGCGGTGGCCAATTCTTGAAGCTCTCGAGATGCACGGCGTCCCCGCAGGTGTTGCCAGGCTCCCACTTTGGATCAACACCTTGGCCTCAACTGGTGCCAACACCCTCGAGCAGGGGGCCCAGAGAGCTTGCACCGTGAAATGTGTGACATGTCAGTTGGAGTGGAGGGTGGTGACTTCTGCCGACCCGCGTGCTAATGCTAAGTTATCTGGACAACACCGACAGCGGCTATGATGGAGGCCAGGCTCTCTATGACTTCTTCGACAACGTGAAAACTTCGGTCGCTGCCTCGAGCACCTGCATAGGCTGGTCTGAGCAGAATGCCTTCTTCTGGGCATTGCAAAGCTTCAGGTTTTCGGCTTCTTCACCGACAAGCCGCAGTCTCCAGCGTCGGCGCAGGTGCTGCGGATGCCCTTGTTTGCCAAGTGTGTTGGTGTTCACGATGGAGGGCTCTCATTTCTACTTGTGAGCGCGTGGAGGCAGCGCAGGGCTATGCTTGGCCGAAGGAGGCCAACTCGTGTAGGCCTCAGAGATGCCAAGACGTAAGCCTTTCGAGATCAACGCAGTCCGTCTTCACCCAGGTGGAGATGACGCGATTTTAGTTTAGAGTATCTTATATACTAGCAGACAGTAGCCGTGGAAACCGACAAACCGGGACATAATCCTTTTCTGTCGCGCTCTGTCGTGGAGGTATGGCAGCTTGTTGCTTGAAACTTTTGCGTTGTCCACCGGAGTGCCAGAAGTTGCCCCCATGCGGTCTCGTCCTAAGAGGAGACCGCAGGGCAGGTGAAAGTTTCCACTGAATAGATGGGCCCAACCTACGGTTTCACCCATCCTGATAGCAATCTGTCCTGCGAACAGCAGTTCAGCTTCAAGAGCTTGAAAAAAGATTCTCGGCTTCGCGTGGTGTGCTGCTTACCGGCAAATTCGACTTGTGCGTCCGCTGCTTCGATGTGAGGGTGTCTGCACGAATCTTGCCGTGGACGGCATTTCTGTGAAAGGTGCTGTGGTAGAATCAACGAAGCAGCCAACCGGTACTTCCTCCGTTGCCTAAACATCTACTCAGCGACTGCAGCATGTTATGGTTAGATGCATGTTTCTTCAAAAAGCAGCGTCCATGTCTGAAGAGATGCGACCCGACCCCGACCGTTACCTCTTTCAAAGGTGTCCAGCACAGAGTTAGGAGGTTTAGCCCATCTTTGGGAGAGCGACATTGGACCTAGCACGGCACATGGGGGTGATACTGGTCAACGAGATGCTGGGAATCCTCGTCGTGGCAGCTGGGACATGTATTGATTGCATTTTCGGTTGCTTCCAGTCAACTTCGACAAGTGCATACGCTATGTGCACGTCTATGTAACCAGGTCTGCACGTACATAATGCTTGCATTTGTGTGTCTCTGTTTGCTGTTCGGGCCGTCTTTGTTTCATGCATTCCACGTCAATGCATACCATGAGGCATTGCCGAGATCCATGCGTTCATTCAAGACACCCGTCCGAATGTACATTGCATGTGTCACGCGAGTGCTGAGGATGGAAGCTGAGGGCTTGACTTTGGATGTGCAGGACTGCTGTGACACAGCTGTTTGCAAGTGGAGCATCTGCTGCCGCCCTCCCAACCACTGATTGGGATCGTGGTGTCAGGTTCGCACCGCACAGCTGAGGAGGGCCAACAGTGGCAAACCACTCGTCCTCTTCACTCCAAGGGTGTTTTATGTCTTGGCAGCTCAAAGTTGCCTTCCTCGTTTTTTGGCTTGGGTATCTGTTGCACTCTGTTGCTTGGACTTCCAGTTCCGCAGATCGGGACTCTCAAAGGACAGCTTTAGAGGAGCAGACTTCGCCATGCTCCCGAGGAGTGGGATTCTTTTCGGAAGCAGACCCCGAGACGCATGAAGGTTGCAAAGAAAAACTACGAAGATCAGCTTATTTTCGTTTTTTTTTGGTTCTCCTCTGGTCCCCATGCTCTCTTTTTGAGGGTTTTTTTGACACTGTCTTCGTCCTTTGCTGTCCTTGAAGTGCAGACGAACTTGCGTGTCGGCATGTTGAATAACTCATGTTCGCCGTGTGGCACCCCATGTTTTCTGCAGCAGCGACATGGATTCAGCCGTTTTGCATCGAGTTCCGCAGAAGGAGGGGGTTCACAGCCTCGCGTCATGGCCCGTTTCGTCGCGTCATTGTTCCTGCTCGCGGGCTGTGCCACGCTTTCCTTTGTCGGCCCGCTGCCAGGTCGCCGAAGCACGGCCCTCCGAGCAACGCATGGAGAGAAGGAAGCCGTGAGCAGCGATGCGCAGACTCCAGAAAAGCCGGAGCAAACAGCCTCGCCTATTCGCTTTGCTAGTGCTTTGCTTGCAATGCTCGCGGCTTTCGCCTTCGCCTTGCTGCCAGCAGAAGAGGCGCAGGCCGCTCGGTCTGGCGGACGCATTGGCGGCTCTGCGGGTGCTGTGCGCCGTGCACCACCCCGTGCACCTCCACGAGCCCCGGCTGCTGCCAGCAGCAGCAACACCACAGTGATCAACAGGACCACAGTCGTGGCTCCCCCGCCAGTGGTGGCAGCACCATCGGTCGGCTTTGGGATGGGCATCGCTCCCGTCCCGGTTGTTGTGGCACCTCCTCCAACGGTTGGTGACGTCATCGTGGGAAGCGTGGTCGGTGGTGCCATCAACAATGCCATGTATGGCGGCCACCACAGCGGGCCCAGCACGACCGATCGAATGCTGGAGAACCAGCAGCGGCAGGATGAGCGACAGATTGACAACCAGAAGATGGAGATTGAGCAACTCAAGGCTGAGCTGAACTCTTTGAAGGCGCAGAAGTGAGAGCATCTGGCAGGTCAGGGCCGGCCATGTCGGCCGCAGGTTTTCCATTCTGTTGAGATTGCCGGTTCTTATGCGCATGATATCGGGTCAATGATAAGGCCATCAATGTCAGAGGTGTTGATAGCAGCTAGCTTGCTATAGCAGCTAGCACATAGACCCGGGAATCTGACCTCTGCGGATGTGGTTCCCTCGTACCCTTTTAATGTGCACAGTCGCTCGCCGGTTTTGTGTACTTGCCACTAGCCTGTAGCCACACCATGTGGCCGAGCTTGAGAAACGTTCCTATGAGCTGACGCGCAGAAGCGATCGGAAGCGGGGAGGCGCAGGGAGTTGTGCAACTGACATGCCAACAAGGAGAGGGGTCTTTGCAGACATCTTTTCGCCCACGGCAGGACCCGCCGCCGTGCTCCCGAATCCAAGGCCAAGAGCCAAGAATGCCAAGCAGATCCAAGCAGATCCAAGCAGATCCAAGTAGGCAGCAGGAGCTTCTGGTCTTCCGGCTGCAGGGGATGCTCAGATACCAGCTACCACACAAGCATACCTTGGACCTTGGAGTGTGGATATCGTCTTTAGGGCAAGCTGTGCCATCCCGACGAGGCAAAGATCTCTTGGTGAAGGCTCTGAGGGAACGCTGGGGGAGTTTGCTGCGTGCCTGGATCTTGGACATCGACCATCGCCACACGGGGAAGGCACCCCATGCCTCTGCGGCTTTGGGCCATTTTGGGCCCCAAGGCCCAAGGCCCCTGGTCAAAGCGCCAGGTTGCCCGGGAGGAGATTGAGCATGTCTGCGAGTTCCACGGAATTCATGTGAAGGACCCCTTCGCGATGCTGCCGTCAGTGCTGCAGCAAGCTTTGACAGGGTCTGAGCAAGCCGAGGATTTCTGGCAGAGCTTCGCCGCGAGTCCGTCCAAGCCCCAGGACTCGGAGAAGTTGGCCTCCTTGCCATGCTTGCCACTGCAGCCATCTGTGGGAAGGACTTCCTGGCCTTAGAGGACTTGGCTCCGGAGGACCGCCAAGATTGAGACATCACCACACATGTGCAAACTCGGTGCCAGAATGAAGGAATCGGGCAATTTGGCAAGATTCACACAGGCCTGCGCGGGTACATGCATGGCTGCTGGGACAACGTGTCTCTTTCCAGACGATGCATCGCTCATGTGACGGGCTGCCAGTGGACGCATCATGCCAGCTTCGTGCCTTCGCATGGCTCACAGCTGTGTGCCGTAGACGGTTTGCATTCATGTGGTGTAGCACATGAAGTGGACACATTGAATTTTCTGGGAAGTTTACACCGAGAGCACGACATGCTGATCAATGAAGTCGTTTTGGAAGTCCTAGTTGTACCTGTAGCCTGCTAGGCCACTAGGCCTCTTAGTTTCGTCAATCCAGCCAGCGCTGACGTGCCACGAAGTCTGGCACCAGCAGAGGAGGAGGAGTCGCGAATCTGAGAGTTGTTTCCTGCAACTGAGCGTGCCCTTCATTGTTCGTGCTGAATCATTTGGGAAAAAGCTCCCTGCGTTCAGGATGGGCCTTGCCGACGATGAGCTCGTTCATCCTGCTTCCGTCTCGCCCATTCTGCGCTGCCCGATATGTACAGATGTGTTTCTCGGCTCCATCACGCATGCCGGATCTTGACTTGGGCGTTGGTCCGTCTTGGGAATGCTCATGTTTTAGAGGGTCTTGCACAGTATATTCCAGGAACACAAGCTTCCGCATTCTCAGCCACACCCGGCTCAGGTTTGCGCAGCCCGTCGCTTGTGGCACCTGCCAGCAGGCATGGGAGCATGAGCACGGCGTGATGAGCAGACGTAAAATCCCAGCGTTATCGCCTATCCGTATCTTCCTGTGATGCTGGCACTTTAATGTGATGTGGCAGTTTAAGCATAGGGACCCTGCATTTTCTGTCCGAAGTATTCTCCAAATCAGCGTATAAGCAGGCCTGGAAGCGATATAACTCTGGTGAAGACGTACTCCCGGACTGCGCCCTTGCAATGGAGAGGTGTTTTGTCGACATTGCATTGAGAAGGCCCTGGCAATGAGTGAGGCCCATTCGTGCAGAGCATGTGGCGTAGACTCTGCTACTGTCCTTCTGCAGTGTTCTACGACCAGCATGCCAGTCGCTCTCGTCTCGCCAGGCTTCGCAGTGTCCGACTTGCCGCACGCCGATGGGGAAGAAGCTCCAGTCTTTGAGCTCAGCTTTCGACGGCGGTCGTAGCGTGCGGTGAAAGTCGCTCCCTGTGCATCCGAGGCCGAGCCTTGTCGTGAGCTCCTTGTTGAACGAGCTTCATGTGCGCTGCATGAACGTCGGCTGCTACTGGACCGGCCGCTACGACGAGCGGCATGCGCATGATGCCCGTTGCTCTCGAAACCTGCGGCGCTGCCAGGCATCCCGGCGGCAACGTGCAAGCTTGCGCTTCCTTTGAACATGTTTCTTGATGTAAGCTCGAGCCTATACTTCAAGGCTTGGGTCCGAATAAAAGCTCGAGCCCTGCGGCATGGGCAACAATAACGACTTTTTCAGACAGGGCCGGGCCTTCGGCATCACTCTCCGTTATCATGAAGTTTGTCTTTCCTCCATGCTTGCGTGGGCAGGCTTGGCGATCATGCGAACATGTTTTTCTGGATGTTGTTGCCTTTCAAGAGATTTTACGCGTATCCAGTCTTTCATAGGCAAGCGCACGGAGCGTGGCAGCATCAAACAATACTTCCATCATCAGCATCATATGTTCATGTTGCACCACGCAGTGCCCGCGATTTCTCAGCGTTCGAGCTGGTCTCCCTCCGGGTGGAAGAGCATACCAGGGAATTTCCGGCAGTCTCAAGGCTTTGCAATGGTCGTCGCCTTGTCGTGTCTCGACGGCGCCTGCGTCGTGCGGTCTTCATACGGACAGGTTTGTACTGTTACCCCGCGAAACAATTTCCAAACAACCTGCTTTGCAAAAGGGGCATGAACGACCGATTCAACAAGTCTCATCGAAGCTCTTCCAGACTCTTCCCCATCTAGCGACGAAGATGGCATCCGGAGAAGTTGTTTGTTTCATTAGGAAGTGTCTAGAAATCGGGTCCCCAAGGATGGACCATGATTTAGAGCAGCCGTTGTATACCTTTGCCTCGACATGCTGCAAGGACCTGAAGCTGCAACTGGAGCAGGCGTGCTGCTTCCTGCAGGCGAAGGACAAGGAAGTTTCCGAGCTCAAGGCAATAGTGGAGAAGCTGAATGGCCAAAACAGCAAGTTTGAGGAGAAGGCTGGTGTGGTTTCGGGGTGTGTTTTGGGGCTTCGGGGTCAAGAGTCTAGGTGAATCAGAATCCGTAAAACAGGCAACTTTGAGGAGAAAGCTAGTAGAGCTAAGTGTCCCAGGGCTGGGAAGGAGGGAGTTGTCGTCATGCCACCCATTTAACCTGGGCAGGTGAAGTTGCAGCAACTGCAGCTGAATGCGAAGCAAAGCATGTTAGACTTCAAGCATCAGGAAGCTGATGACCTGAAGAGTCAACTCTCTCAAGTTATGAAGCAGCGAAACGCAAGTCATTTTGGACTGCACTCGCTGTTTCCGCTCCTATTCTTGTTATTGTTCCTGGTGCATCTTTGGGTGTTTTCGGACATTTTGCCGGGAGTGCTCGGCATCCGGGACTGCTTGCTGGCACCACCATAGAATGGAAAGACTCTGCCGTGCAGGAGCGGCATTTAGGTTTGTGATGGTTTGGGTGATGTTTGTGATGTTCTGTGCCAGTGCGTGCACTTCTCTGGCCCTCCAATCGGGGAAGCTGAGTTACTTTGTTGAGTTCATATCCTAGCCCAAGGAAGGTTGCAGATAGGCTGTTTGTAGGTGCGACGCCAACTACCGGAAGTGTCAGCAGAACGAGTCCGCAGAAGACTCAGTATGTCCTGGCCGCAGATAATCGGCAAAGACATTTCCGTATTTCGTACGCGGTGGCATGGCTCGACGACACGTTTCGCCTTGCAAGGCAGCCGAGAGCGCATGCCGCACGGTTCGTGAGCATGCTGGGGAGTGCATATCTGTGGGGAGAAAAGTCGACACATCAGGGTTTGCCTGCATGTCTCCATGTCTCCGTTTCGGTCGGTAGCATGTCGCACAGACCTTGTTTCGAGGCAGTGGCTGCAGCAAGCCTGAGCTGGATCCTGAAATTCGCTCTGAACTTGTGTGGTACTTGCGGATTCCTCTTCGAGTAAACGAAAACAAGGTTTCGAGGACGCTTGGCGCCTCATCGACTCAGAAGGGCTTGGTGTGGCCTGCTTATCGTTTAAAGTTCCCGGCTTGTCTGACATCCAGGTAACCTCTCCGGATTTCTCTGCATGTCATCAGGTGGTGACGGAGGACGTCTTCCTTCGAGCGCTAGCTCAGATTGGTGGTGAGGCGACGAGAGCCATGGTGCCACCCATGACTGCGATGGTGTCAGGGGTCTCTGTGAGGCTGCTTCAATCCAAGTGCCTCCTCTCAGACTCCTGTTGTGCAGGTAGATGGCGCATTGCTTTTCAAAGGACTCGACTTGTCTGCACAGGCGCCGCCCTGAGAGTCGCGCTTCGCATCGCAGTGGGTTGGTTTGGCGACACGACTTGTTCACACCCAGAATCAAAGCTCAAGGGCCAGGGATGTTATGATGGAGCCCATGCAAGCACCTCGGGAAGTTAGCAAGCCCACTCGTGTTGGGTGACGCGCCCGCCAGTAGCCAAAGTTCGAATTCTAAGCACCACATCACCAGGCCCGATTGTCTCAAAACAAAACCTGAGCCAGCAGCAGACTCCAGCCGCAGACTTAGAAGACCCTTGCGCTGTTGTCACATCCAATCCGGGCGCAGCGGCTCCCAACCGACTCTCGCCGTGTGCCCAGGGTGTGTATTGAAAAATGAAAAGGGCATGTTTAGCTACTCTCTGTCGTCTTGAGCTTGTTGAGGCTAGCGGCTAACCCTTGGCAATGTTCGGGCAACCCCAGGGTGGCTTTGGCGGCTTCGGGGCCAACACGGGTGGTGGCCTGTTTGGTGCCCCGGCGCAATGTGTCACGGAGGTTTGTGTCAGTCACCACGTAGTTGACATGATCCATTGCAGAAGCTCACTCACGGGAGCCCGAACAAAGGCGCAAACACTGGTGGTGGCATGTTCGGCCAAAATACTGGCGGTGGCCTTTTCGGGCAGAACAGTGGAGGAGGAATGTTCGGCCAGCCGAACACTGGTGGCGGCTTGTTTGGTGGCGCTGCCCCGGGAGGAGCCAGCCCATTTGGCGGCCAGAATTCTGGTGGAGGTTTATTTGGTCAGCCAAACCAAAACACTGGGCTTTTTGGCAACACGGCGGCGCTTGGCTTGGGCCAGTCGCAGGGAGGTGGTCTCTTCGGTCAGCAAAGCAGCGCTGGTGGCCTTTTTGGCCAACCCTCATCTGGAGGTGGCCTCTTTGGCGGCGGCGGCTTTGGGCAGTCTTCCGGCGGAGGCTTGTTTGGTCAGCCAGGTCAGCCGCAAGCAGGAGGGATGTTCGGACAGAGTTCTGGTGGCGGCATGTTTGGACAACCGAACACTGGCGGCGGGCTATTTGGACAGCCCGCCCAGGGTGGCCTGTTTGGAGGAGGAGGAGGAGGGTTTGGAGGTGCAGTTTCTGGCACGACCACGAAGATGCAAGAGATCATCGACCAGGAAACGAAGCTCAAGTATGCCCATCTCGGTGTCATGGACTGCTATAAGAACAAATCCTTTGAGGAGCTGCATCCTCAGAGTTACCACCAGCTACTGTAGGGCTCCGAAGTTGCGTGCTTTCCCGCTCCTCATAGCCGTGGCTCCAAGGCTGCGCATGGAGGACTACCAAGCAAATCGCCTTCAGGCTGGCCAAGGCAGCAGGGCAGAATAGGGCAGAGAAAGCAAGACCCCACTCCGTTTAAACCTGATCAGCTATCAGTTATCATTACAACGAGCCGATTCTTACAGATGGGATCTGGCTTGTTTGCACAACGACTGGAATACGTGGATAGAAACTGGTGGGCGCTGCCCCTGTTCTCACCCTTCTGTCAGCTGCAGACGGCTTGCCGTCTTAACCTGAAACACAACCAGGCAGGCACATCGGGTCTTGACAGTGGGAACATGAGCAGCTGAACTCAGGTGCCCCTGCCCCTGGCGGCCTCGGTGGTGGGACTACAAGCCCCTTCGGTGCTTCGTCTGGCGGTGGTATGTTCGGGCAGAACACCGGGGGTGCCCTGGTTCCAGCCATCAGCTTGTCTTATTCCAATGAGTCAGTGAATGGCGACAGCTCGGTTCTGCTTGAAGCTAGTTTCAGCTGCTTGGTGTGCCTCGCAGTTTCCAAGGTGGACTCTTCGGGCAGAATACGGGCGGCGGCGGACTATTTGGCCAGAATACAGGTGGTGGTTTGTTTGGGCAGAACACCGGTGGTGGCTTATTTGGTGCCAACACCGGGGGAGGCATGTTTGGAGGCAACACCGGCGGCATGTTCGGACAAACCACCGGTGGAGGACTCTTTGGTCAGAACACCGGTGGTGGCTTGTTCGGGCAGTCAAGCGGAGGAGGATTGTTTGGTGCCAACACTGGGGGCGGCCTCTTTGGTCAAAACACGGGTGGCGGTTTGTTCGGCCAGAACACAGGAGGTGGTGGCCTGTTCGGACAAAACACAGGTGGTGGCCTCTTTGGCCAGAACACCGGTGGTGGCCTGTTCGGACAGAACACAGGCGGCGGGATGTTTGGACAGAGTGCCGGGGGAGGTTTGTTCGGCGGTGGCAACACAGGTGGCGGGCTGTTTGGTGCAAATTCTGGTGGGGGCTTGTTCGGCAAACCCAATAGCGGCGGTGGACTTTTTGGGGCGAATACTGGTGGAGGGCTGTTTGGTGCCAACAGTCGGATGCTCAGCTACCCACGTGTGCCAGCATGCGTAATGTTGTCATTGTAGATCAGGCCGCACTCAATGCCACTTGAGTTTTGTGAGCAAGCCTGAGGCGGTGGAGGCGGCCTTTTCGGGGGAGGCAACACTGGAGGAGGCTTATTTGGCAACCCAGGCGGAGGGGGACTTTTCGGCGGCAACACTGGTGGGGGCATGTTTGGCCAAAATACAGGCGGAGGCTTGTTTGGCCAGAACACTGGAGGTGGCCTTTTCGGGCAGAATACAACAGGCGGCGGCTTTGGTAGCATGTTCGGCCAGAGCGGTGGTGGTGGCATGTTCGGAGCCAACACAGGAGGTGGTCTCTTCGGCAACACCGGCGCTGGCGGAGGCCTCTTTGGAAACACTGGCGGTGGGTTGTTTGGAAACACAGGGGCAGGTGGCGGGCTCTTCGGCAACAGTGGGGGTGGCGGGCTGTTCGGTGCCAAGAGCAGCGGCGGTGGGCTCTTCGGTGCAAGCTCGCAAGGCGGGCTATTCGGTGGCAACAGTGGTGGTGGGCTTTTCGGAAACACCGGCGCTGGCGGTGGATTGTTTGGGGGCTCAGGTGGAGGACTCTTTGGAGGGAACACGGGTGGTGGGCTGTTTGGTGCAAGTTCCGGAGGTGGCCTCTTTGGGCAAAACACAGGTGGTGGCCTCTTCGGAGCTCCCGCAGGCGGTAGCCTCTTCGGCACACCTGGAGCTCAGATGGGCCAAATGGGCGCCATGTCTCCGATGGACCCTTACGGCCTCAACGGCCTGGTGACCAACCAGGCTCCACCGCGGCCGTTGGGCTTGACGATGCCCAAGACTCCCTCTAAGGCCACTTCAGCTTACCTTTGGAAATCCCAGCCAGAATCGGCGGCCAGAGTCCGGTGCTCAGGTGTGCAATTCGCGGTGCCCAATGGTGAGCCGACTGGGCTCATGACATGCTCATGACATGCCCGATTGGAGGTGAAACCCTCAACTCCTTCTCGCTCAGCTTCTGAGGCAGGCAGCTGCTCCAGCTGCGATGCTAATTGCCACCACACTCTTTCGGACTTTCGGATCCAGACGCATGCCCCTGCGCCCCCGATCTCACCAGCACCTCGGAGGTGTAAGCTCAGACCAAGCCCTGACGCCTTGCAGGGATCTTTCGCCGAGCGGTCCCCGAGAAGCGGAGCCTTCAGCTTGCCACCCTCGGCAGTGCTGCTTGGAAGAGCTTGATGGTGCGTTCTTCTGTTGAAAATCCTGCGGCGGACACAATTTGTAAGTAAGTTCTGTCAGGAATGAGTTCCGCTCATATGGCTCAACACCGCGCAGCCGACCGCAGACGCCGACAAGCGGCCCCGAAGTCTCGCCCTCTGCCGCCTGACCCGGAGACATCGAGCCCACATCATGACTGAAACTGCAGGCACACGATGTTGCAATCATTTGCAATCCTTCAGGCATTTCTGCGTGTTTCGATGAAGTCGCCCCGATCGCCTGCTCCGCCATCCCCACGCCGGACTCCCGATGACATGATGCCGCCCCTAAGGCCATCGCATCTGTGCGGTTCGAACCTCCAATTTCATTCAACACTGTGTGTTCGTGCCAGGAAGCCCCGCGAAACACAACCGCTGGCCTCTACGTCCGCTCAGATGGATGGTACGACGGGCGGAACTGGAACACCGACAGCGCCAGCCGACTCTTGGCTGACTGGGCTTAACCAGCCAAAATATTCCTCCTGCCCTCGGCTTCAGGAGGTGAGCACACCTACCTTGAAGCCGATCAAGCCCAATATCATTCGACATGGTCCAGACAGGCGCGAGTCTTTGCCTGGGGAGCCTGCCTTTGAACTTGGCGACTGTAAGGCTGGAGCAGGAGACGCCGAAGAACGTGACACCTGCAGCTGCCTCGCTTGTGCCGCGCTTGACACGCTCGGACTACTACAGCAGTCCCTCGGTAGAGACTCGGCGGCAAGCATGAGTCGGAACACGTGCCGCACGTGGTGCTAGAGACATGGGTACCTTAGTCTTGCATGTAAAGCTTATAGTTTGCATCGGCCGCTGTCTCTGTGAGACTGGCGGTATATTTTTGCTAATCTCGATTGTGAGAGAGAGTGTTCTATGGATGCACGGGCAGCTGCTTACCGGGAAGGTTGAGCAGGAACACCTAAGCATGAAGAGACTGCACCGAAATTGTGGCAACTGGCTCCTGTTCCTCCTACTCGTGCTAGCACTGGCACTGGTACGAGTACCTAGTACCTGGTACTTGGTACCTCGTACCTTGTAACCTAGTACTAGTACCTCGCAACTAGTACGAAGTACCTAGTACTCGTACAATTGGGGTTCCCTATGGGTTCCCTGCTGGAAACAACCGTTTCTGCTAGAAGGGTTTCTGCTAGACAAGGTTTCAACAGTTCTTATGTTACAATATCTTGGCTAGGATCGGCTTGGCTTGTCGATTGTCGCAGTTGCTGCGAGATTTCCGGGAGTGGTAATCCGACTGAACAATCGATCCTGCTTTTGCTGCCCCGGTGTCATTCGCCAAGAGATAGAGGACTTCTGTGCTTTTTGCTTTGCCCTGTGAGGAAGCGATGTCTCGAATGACGGAGGCCCAGCTGAGTAGGATCGACAACCTGGAGATTGGCCGCTACGGATACGGATCTGTGAAGTGGCCAGGCAGGTTGCAACTTGTAGAGCTGGAACTCTCAGCCAGCCACTGTCGCCGGCTGGGTCTGGTTCGAAGGCTTGACGGACGTTCGCTGCCACGACTTTGACCGGGATCTCCGGATAGAACGCGGAAGCTTGACCTTATATGCAGAGAGGCGAGGTATCTAGAGGAAAGTCCTGTGAGCATGCAACAGCGCCCCGCTTTGTCTGGTCAGGGAGAAGCCGGAGGTGGGTTCGAGCCTCGGAGGAGCACAGCAGAGTGGGGTCCTTTCTGCCTGCTCTTGCTCAGGCCAAGGCCTGAACAAGGAGGCCGTGGTCACCCTGCATGTGAAGCCGACCAGGTGGGATCCGATCTCTGCACTTCCCGTCGGTCGTTTTGTGGGACGGAGAGGAGCGATGTGAAGCCCAAGAGCTTGGAGCTGCTTCAGTCGCGGCTGTCGAAGCTCTCTGAGGATACTGTGTCTGCAGTGTGACTTTCTGTCAACCACTCTCTCCTTTCCAACTTTGGAAGGAGTTCGGGGGCAAGTTCATTTCCTACGACATGGAGAAATGGATCTTCCGCGTTCCCCACTTTAATCGCTGACAACGGCGTGCCTGCATGTCCAGGGCTTCCACTTCCTGGTGAAATTATTATTGTGGCAACTTGGCGAAGAAGTGCTCAGACCATCGCTGCGCACCAGGCTTTTCCGAGCCTGCCAGATCTGAGGCAGTGGTTTTGATCGAGCCAGTCGGGGCTCTGTGCTGCCTCTGGCGATTGTCCCAATCGCCAATGACAGAGGCATAAAGGGCGACCGAGAACGAACGCGCTCCCTCGAGGGTATGCGCGCGCATTGTTACATCTGGCATAATTACAATTTTTCCCATGTAGTGCATTAGGCAGTAGATCTTCGTAGCATGACATGCACCGGCTGCAGTGGATTTAAACAGTATCCACGCCGAATCTGGATCTAACAGATCTTCTTTGCATTCTTTCCGGGAGCTTGCAGACGGGCACATTTCGCAGATCCTGCATATGCAGAGTGGGATCTTTTCGAAAGCTGGATGGAGGTCCGCTCTCACATAGAAGTGGTACTTCTGATAGGCTGGGCTCCAGTAAGACGCTGGATCGAGCTTTGCTGAATCTATGTGTAGAGGTGGACCCCAAGCACCCAACTTGCCTGTACAGCTAGTGCTCGCTCTAAACGGGCAGCATGAGGTGCACGCCTTTACCTGACATCCGCGAAGGAACGCGGAAGGGAAACGACCGCATGACCGCTCCTTGATGTCTTCAATGCCTTGCTGTGATGTCTTCGTGCCTTGATGCAAAGGCGGAAGCATTGACGAATATGGTGTAAAAACGTACATACATGCATGCATACATACGTGCATGCATCTGTTACAAGCATACGTGCATACATGCATGCATGATCATAAATACATGCATGGCCATACATGCGTGCATGCTCATACATGCATACATGGTCGTGCATGCATGCCTGCCTGCATGCATGCATCATGCAAACGTTCATACATGCTCACATGTGTACATACTCATACCTACTCATACATACATACATACATACATACACTCATACATACACTCATGCATACATACATACTCACTCACACTCACTCACACCCATGCTACTCATACATACATAGGTACATACATGCGTACCTACATGCATGCATACATACATATCGTTCGCAGGGGAAGATCTGGCGCGACGAGTTCGACTTTGCTTGACGCTGAGTGCAGCTTCTGCAGCTAGGATGGAGAACGTAGAGCAACCGTGCACCCCCTCTTGCTTTTCAGAGTTTGTGTGCTTGTTCGGACCCAGTCGCATCTCCGGTCTTTGCAGGTGAAGCTGCTGACTCCAGGCGGTTGGCCACAGACCACGAAGGCATCGGAGGCCCGTGAGCGTTGAACTGTCTCCTCGCCCCTCGTTCGAGGGATGTTTTCCCCGTCGGCTCGCGCCAGGATGCTCCCACTCCAGTGATCAGTTCTCAGCCTGAAGTGGAAGAGGAGGCGGGCTGCTGCGTTGAACTGACGAACAGGAGCCCGACAGTTGAGCTGTAATCACAGATCGTGTTGGAGAATGTCGGACGAAGCACTTAGTTGCTCTCGAATCACTGTGCTCGAATCTATGCATCGTTCTCACAGGTGGAGCGGTATTTCCTTCGCTGGGTCCTGCATTGCCTACGCCTGAATTTGGCCGGCTCAGAGCAGGTAGTTTCTGAACCTGGAGAAGGAATCAAGAACGAGACCAGGCTGTGAAACCTGCCGGGAAGCGAGAGGAACCGAGAGACCCGAGGTTGGCAGCCTTTGCAAGACCTCTTTGTCGACAAGAACTCAGCCGAGCAGGCTCCGAATGCGGCTGGAGATAAATTTGGCGACGTTTGGCCACGGCCACTGTGTTGTGAAGGTCAACGCTTCCAAGCAGCCCAGTTCTCGCCTGAGACGGGCGCGCCATGCGCCCTTTTGCAGCACCGCAGACCCAGGTGGGAGCGAGAGGAAGCCCCGAGCCAAGCATCTGCCAAGCTTGCCCGAGCTTGCATCATGTATTGCTGACTCGGGGGGGGGGGGGGGGGGGGTGAGGTGGGGGGTGGGGGGCCTGCACGTACTGTATGATGTTGCATGGTATTGCATGGCGTGCGCGTGGTTTTCTTGAGGTCCCGGAGTGTCGCGGCAGAAGTCCCGCACTTGACTTCTCTCTCGCAGCGGACCAGCGGAGCAAGCGAGTTCTTGAGTCTGTGAGGACTTCGTTCGGTTTCTGCAAGGACTTCGGTTCAAGGCCGGCAGCTCATGGCATTGCGCTTTGATGTCGCAGGTTTGAACCTCTCAGAATCTTGGAGCCCCAGAGGTTTTCTCATCAAAGGAATCTCTCATCTGATAGTCGTCAGGCTGATGCGCGGACGTTGGTGCGGCTCATCTTCCAAAGGTGCGAGATTGAGGCGGGCTTCGAATCTATTCATTCTGCGGAACGTGCGTGAATCCACTTCGCACCTTCGTCATGCAAAGTTTCCCCGCGGCAGCTCTAGGACAAGCACCGGCTGCGGGAAGGCGGCAGGGCCAGGGCGATCTTCCTCGCGGTTTCGCCTGAACATTCCCTGCCTCTGTGAGGTGTGGAAAGCATTACTCTATCACAGCCTGGCTGGCGCGTTTGGGGAAAGGCAGCCCGCCTGAAGCTCCAGTCGCGCTGTCGTCGCTTGGCCAGGCTTCAGAGTTTTCGTCAGAAGGCGGAAGCCAACCTCTTGAAGTGCTTCTGCGAAGCCTTGAGGCATTGACACATACATATTGCCAATCAGAAGTGCGCGTCTTGAACAAATGCATGGTGCCAGGAAGACCCGGGGCACTGTGCTGCGGGCTTGGAGGTTAGATCTCGATGTTCGAGGATCGGCCTGTTGCCATTCTTGCAGCCACAAGTCACAAGCATGCTTGCGCTATTTCCGGGCACTTGGTGGCACGGTTCTAACTGCGTGCCTTGGCTTGTCTGCAGATTGTCGATCAAGTTAAAAGAGCACATGTGTCGGCGTGCTTGTCCGCATATCATCAGATCTGCTAGTCGATGCGAAGTTTGCTCGATCTCCTTGCAGCCAGATCTTTGCAACGTTCATCCCGTCCACGGGTCCGTTGTGACGCCATGCGCGGATGTGCTGCGCGAGCGGCTTGGCGCCTGGGCCGCTGCGGAGCTTTGCTGAGTCTGCCTCAAGGCGGTGGATTCATCGCTCAGGTGCCATGAACTGAGCAGATTGCTTGGTGGGGCAGGGAACCAGGAGGGGTCATTGTTTTCGTACAGTTGTGGCTGTCTGCTGTCAGGCCAGGGGCCTCTCAGCACAAGACTTTGAGGCAGGTTGTCGAAAGAGCAGTAGAGCTCATGCACCGTCGGTAAAGAGGGAGGGTGTTCTGCCACATGTCCAAAGGGCTGCATCTTGAGTTATGTGCGAACGTAGCAGGGGCTCGGACTGGTGGATCAGTTCCGTCGTGCACAAACCACTCGCGGAGGGTCGCCGGGCTGTCAGCTCTGATAACACGCCCACAGCCCTTCCCAATAAGTCATCTTCCCAAGAGGCGGTTCTCCACCCTTCCCGAAGGCTCTGTCCATCAGGGAGCTCCAGGACCTGGCCAGGCAGCGTGGGGTGGACCTGGAGGCTTCGGGAATCCGCTTGAAAGCCGGCTTTTTTTGGGGTGTTTTCCTTCAATGCAAAAGGTGCCCAGATGCTAGAGTCTAGAGACAGGACTGCTTTGAGAAGCGCGATCTGGTGGAGAAGTTGAGGTGCTGCACCCTCCCGCCGCCCTTTCCTTTTCTTCGAACACGGATGTTGCAGGAAGGTGCCTTCCGGAAAGACAGCGTTCAGCACATGCCAAGCAGATCCCAGACTCTTGGACCTTTTTGCACTAGTATGCAGTGCTCGAACTAGTGTGTGCATCGCTTCAGAGAATGACAAGGCACCGGTGAGGTCGACGAGGAGGTGGCTTCCATGTCAATCACCGAGTTGCGCGCTCTCATCCACGAGGCTGGTCTCAGCTCCCGGGATCTCCTGGAGAGGAAGGAGTTCCTGCAGAGGGCCAAGGAGGCGAAGAAGATTCTGAGGCGCCCTCTTCATCCCATATTGTACTATATACTGTACTATGCTATATTACTATATGATACTGCTGTACTATACTATATTATACTATATCATACTATACTGCATATACTATACCATTATATGATAGTCGTGGATTGGGGACTCCGCAAAAAGAGCCAAAGGGCGAAAGACTTGGGAATGCGAGGACCCGGGCGAAGACCGAAGAGGCTTCCAGCGGGGCGAGCTCGAGCAAGGCAGCGCCCGCGAGCTCGACCAAGGCGGACTCCAGAAAACACCGAGTGGTTGCAAGCGCATATATATATATATATATATATATGTATGTATTACAATGTGTAAAAATCGACATCATACGATATTGCGATATCATATTCTTTTGGAAGCCGAAGCAAGGAACCGATAAGCAATCCCAAAACTTATCCCTGCGATTGCCATCCATTTGTCCCAAACCTAAGTGGGGTAAGCAAGAGAGTACTTCCATGTACCTCCACTGGTTCATCACTGTGCTGTGAGATAGTCAGATAGTCAGTCCTTGGTGTCCAGGGCCAGTTGCCTTCGGATGTCCGGCGCTACCAAGAGCTGGAGCCTGCACCGCACTGGAAAGTAATGACCTCGTTGGCTTTCTGTAGAATGCTCTTGTCTAGCCACCGAAGGAAGTCGTTCTGTTTGCTCGAGGAGGTTGCTCACGGCTCAGTTGCGTGCGTGGCAAAGCACGGGTCTGTAAACTCGGCCCAAGGTCCGCATTGTGTTGCAGCGTTTGAGCTGCTGAAGCGACGTGGTCTGGCAAACTTCGACTTGCAAGATGTGGAGTGGTCGAAAGAGGCCCTTTGTATACGGGATGTGATGTGAGGATGTTTTGGCGTGTCCGTTCATCCACGCTGGTGCAGGCGGTACAAGAGTTCCGGCGATTAGGCGGCAACGGAGTTCCGCTCCTGGGCAGCATTTTCAGGAACTGGACAGTTGGGTCACAGTTACTGTATTTGGTTTTCGTGGTCCAATATTACATGTGCAAGTCAACTTCGCATAGGCAGCATAACACATGCTTCTGTTCCTTGGCGTCGGTTGCGACCGGCGTGACCAGCAGAGGTTTTTCTATTCGAAGAGGACGGGGAAGAGCTTGTCGGGCTGGAAACCCGATGCCACAGATCTGGAGTGGCTCGTGCAGCGCTTGGCATAAAAGATGTCCGGATGCCCCAGCCTGCACTGCAGAATTCTGACTTTACATGCCCTGGCCAGCACGGTGACCGGTGACGGCAGGCCATGGAGTCGTGCAGCGGTCCGACCTGGAGCGTGTGTGCAGAGTTGTAGGCGCAAGCTTGCATAAACAGCTTGCTGGAACTGACCTGGGATCAGACATGGCGTAGCGACAGTGCGAGGAAGTAAAGATTGAGCTTTTCCGACAGGTTGTGGTGATGATGCTGCGTCAGTTTGGCAGGCGTCCTGCATCCCAGTCAAGGGTCGCATCGACCATGCAAGTTGTTGTCGTTTATGAAATCATGCCGTCGTAGCTCTCATTTGGATGTTGATCTCAGGTTGAGACCTTCTGGTGGCCCTCAGCATCCACTCGAGATCTGTGATCTAGCGTCCCGGAACTCAGCGATCCTGGTTTTGGCGAAATCTGGCCAATGCTTCAGCGTTTTAGTCTCGGAGTGGGGTCGGGTCCGAAGCTCCTTCGGATCCCGGGCCCAGAGTTTTCAATGATCCATTCAAGGCACGGTCAGAATGCCAGACCGGGCGTTGCATGGAAATCCGGGATATCACATACCGAAAGCAGCTCTAGCTGCTCGCGCCCTGAATGAATCGGTAAGGCCTGCCGAAGCAGCCAACCTCTATGCTTTCACGGAGGACTGCGGAAGTCGGATGTAGTTGTTCCGCTACAATTTTCAGTTTGCTTCCGCTTTATTCCTTGAGTATGTAGCCAAAATTGCAACATGTGGCTTGAGACTTGGGACATTGGACTTCGCTCTTTTATGCAGGATTTTTCCAATCCACCCCATGGGCTGGCCAGGAGGTATTCAAGCTGTTGGGGTATCATCTCAACCGCGCGGGGAGCTTGTTGACATTGCCTGTCGCTGCCAAGCGGACTTGCAGCGTTGAGGCCTGGGGTCTGCTGAGCAATGGGTCGTCAGCTGCAGAGGCTGGTGCAGAGTTTCCTGCTATCCTAAACCCTGAGCCCCAGAATCGAAGAACCTGGCAGGTAAAAGCCATCAACTCGGAGCAGTTCCGACAGGCATACTCGAGGTGGGGGGGAGGGGGGATTGGAATTCGAGATTGTTGAGACTTCGATGTGCAGTGCATTCTTTGGGCTGCAGCAACAGCCTTAGCAAGCAACCTTTGGCGTTAGACCGGCCTTGCCCCTTACTTTGCTTTGGTGATATTTGGTGACAGAGGTGGCGTGCAGGAGGTGAGAGGAGTAGCTTGAAACTACATGCCAGCTGCGTGTCACGCTGAGCATTCGATCCGCAGGCTTGGTCTGACTGGAGATGCAGGCCTGATTTACCGCTGGGATCCGAGACTCTAGAAGGAGGATATGGAGACGTGATCCTCTATGCATATTCCAGCGTAGCTAAGGTGGTTTGGTGAGCTTCAACAAGGACGGATCCGAAGGTGGGCATGGCTTTGCAAAATGGGCTTTCGTGGAGCCAGCACCCATGCAGGCAAGCTCTGGAAGGAAGAGCTTGACTATGCTTGGTTCTTGACCATGAAGGTGAGCGTGCTCAGTGACTGCTCCGTAAAGGTGGCCGCAGGGTGTTTCCAGGCATATTCTCCACTGTTTGTCGGTGGTATGATGGGTCTTGCGCAGCGCCTTAGAAGAGCCACCCCTGCACACCAGCTGGGAATTTCGTGCTTACCGACTGACGAAGACGATAGGACGACGATGAGCTGATGTGAGATTTTTGATTGCGGTGGTGGTATATGGTGATGGTGACGATGGTGGTGGGTGTGCTGCTGTTGATGATGGAGATGGCGGTGATCATGACGACAACGACCACGATGAGTGACGGTGATGGCAATCGTAGCGATGATGTACTACTGCTTGATGCTGCGATTCGAGACGACAATGAGAATTCTCGGGCCACTGCAACAGCGGTCAGGCCCAAGCAAGTGCGAGCAAAGCTCCCACGAACATAAACTTGGGATGCTCACCTCAAGATAGCAGATCGTGCCCAGATGACGCATTTGCTGGTTGGCCTCGGGAATCCCTGGCCTTTTCCGCAGTTGGCGCGGCACAACTTGGGCTCTTTGGTTCTTGAAACACTTGCAGCGGATCTAGACCTCAAGTGGGAGTGGTGGTGGAGCTGCTTCGGCTGGATTGCCCATGCGGATGCAGGTGAGCTTACTGGGCTGAAGCTGTTAGTTCCTGGCACTTTCTACAATCTGTCAGGGTGGGCGGTCCGACGTGCTTGCACAGTGCTGGGACTGGAACCCAATCAGCTCATCCTCGTGCACGACGACATAGACCTTGAGTGCTTCTGTTGGGCAACTCGATCGGGGGGATCTGATGGAGGAAACCGCGGTGTGCGAAGCGTTTTTCAAGCACTGGACCCTGGAGTGAAAAGGCTGCGGATAGGCGTCGGGCGTCCTCCCAGTCGCGATCCGAGCGCTGTAGCCGGTCATGTACTCGCACCCGTGGAGCCAGAGCTCCTCGAACGCTGGAGAACCGCAGCGCGCAACGGCCGCAACGGAGAACTGCTGGGCATCCTCGGAATCCTCGGCCCGAACTCCGCGCCGAGCGGAGCGAGCGGAGCGAGCGGAGCGAGCGGAGCTCCGAGTCGAGGCCGGCTGTCGTGAGCCAAAAAAGGCTGCGTGCTCGGACGGACTGGGGCGAAGTCTCGCCCCCAGAACCCAGAGCGTTGCCAGTTGCAGGCTGCGACCATCCGGACGGTGCCAGTGCACCATCGGCCACATGGCTGGGAGGCTTGCATTCCCTTCGGGTGCAGTTAGGCCGTAGGCTAACACGGAAGTGATCGTGGCCTGGTGCCGATGGAGGCCACTGGGAGTCGACATGCCGCGCAACTGCTGAACTCACTAGGTGCCCTCCGTGGGGCTTGGATTGGGAGGGTTTGAAGTCCAGGAGGCGCTGTGTTTCTTTTGAAGGATACTGATTCGGATGCTCCCACTTCCTACTTGGGTGCCTGCGCTGGTCTTGAGTCTTTCTGCTACCCCTCCGTTAGAGGACGGTCATGTCGTTTGGCATGCGTGTTGCTCATGACACAGCCAGAAGGCTTTTATGGCGAAGTACCGCGGATGGCAAGTGCGCAGCTGGGCATTTCCATGTTGCACTTTGTCGCATCATGGTGCCTGTTAACTCAGCATGCAGCCTCACGCTTCTGGCACAAGCGAGAACAACACGTCATGTCTGCATGCTAGATGCACCAAAACACGTCTACTTTGGTTGAAGCCACGTTGTTTGACAGACCCGTGGTGCTTGACTGGGCTGGCCATGCCGGAGCCATGTAACTCTGTAGTTTTGACACAAGGCATTCTCTGCATGTGAGTGCAATCTCTGGTAGATTGGAGCAAGACTTCCGCCATGGAAGACGCCGACACCACAGACACAAGCCCCGAGTCGGGCAAGATTGTTACCAGGCCTGGCACGGCTTTCCGTACTTTACGATGTTCTTACGGCGCTTGCGCAGGGCGCGGTATGTCCGAAGGCGCATTCGTTGAGATCCGCCAGGTTGTGCCCAATCGAGGTGCCGAAGGTAGTCCTGACAGCGGATGATTGCGACCCGTCCTTGCCCGGTGCCCAGAGGAAGAGGCTCAGTCCGATTCCAATCAGTGCTGCGGAACTTATCGATATTTTCAGCCCTAACATAATCATGTTAAACCTCGTTTTTTCTTAGCACCTGCCTCTCTCACGATGCTGTCGCATTGGGATCCGTGTTCCGATTCGTCGACGGCACTGCGTTTTCCCGCGCAAGCCCTTCGTGTGCAGAAGTTGGTCGGCGTCTGAGGCCTGTACCGGAGCCTTGCAGTTGGGACGAGGCGGTCACCCTGCCCTCTGCAAAAAGGCCAGGCGACAGTACCCATACATGTTCCTAGAAGAGCTTTGCAAGATCTAAACGCCAAGCCACAGGCGCTTTTCATTCCAGCTGCCCTCCACAAGTGACGTGGCAGAACACCCCGGCGGTCCTCGAGACTTTCCTGCACCGCGGCAGTTGGGCCTGCTGAGGTGAGCCGGGCTGCTTTCTCACGTTCCGGCTGCCAGAGGGCGAGAAGGTATCGGTGCAGATGCCTGAGGCGTGAGATTGCCTGCTTAACCTGCACTATGGTCTATAGTGGCTGTCGTCCTGCCTTCAGCCAGGGCTTTCAGGGAGGCGAGATGGCAATGGCGACACAGCGGCCAGATGGCCACTGGCGACTCACAAGGACGCTTTGGAGATGTCGCCGGAGAAGAGCGGGGTGCGATTGTCTTTGCAGGAAGCCGACGCACTTCACCTTTGTGGTGCCGCCGGGAGCGAAGCCCGGTGAGGCCGCAAAGAGCATCCAGATTGTACCAGTAACGCTCACATGGCACTTCGGTTGTTTCGGGCTTTGGGTTTCGATCGCGCAGGTTCTGAAACCTCAGCTGCCAGATGGAACCTTCCTGCATTTCGAGCTGCCAGAGGCTTGGGCAACGGGTGATTTTCAATCCTGGCACCTTTCTTGTAGAAAGTCGGAACAAGAAAGAAGTACAGCACGTTCCGTGCTGCTTGTCTTTTGCCCCGGTCAGAACGTACAACCTGGTCATCTTGTGGAGCTGAAGAATCTCGAGGGCGCATGGGCAGTGGTTCGCATCGTCGAGCTCATGCAGGCCTTCGCCGAGACAGTGAAGCCGTGAAACTTCGAGAGTCGCTGCTTTGAGGTGGCCCGCGTCCCTCCTCAAACTGAGACTCTTCGAGGATCCTACTTGGCAGCCTTGGAGCGGCTCCGCCAGTCTGGCGGACTCCGGGCCCTTAAGGCAGGCGGCAGGCAACTCAGATCTCATCGCTCGAGCGGTGACCACGGGAGGCCGATGCCGATGGCATGCTGGTGGTGAACGTACCCTTCTGTGGGCGCTTCCAAGAGTATGCCATGCTCGGCAACTTCCTGGCCGAGCACTGCTTGACTTTGCCCGGGGTGAAGGGGATCCGGATCTTCGCGACAGACAGCCAGGACAAGTACCACTACGACTGGGCAGTTGCCAAGCGTTGGTTCGCAGAGTTCCATCCAAAAATTGAGGTGCCGCAGCTGCATTTGAGCTAGCGAGTCGATGGTTTCTGGAAGCCCAAGCACCGTGCGGAAAGTGAGGTCCAACTGTCGGTTCGTGATCTCCATATCGATCCACTGCCGAGGGCAGCGCTCACTGTGGCCACGCATCCCGAAGTTACAAGTCGCTCGCCTTGACTTGGTTTCACTCATGCAGCTTGCTTGCGGCACGAGTCCACCAATTCAAGCTCGACTCGCCACTAGTCGTCATTTCGCCGGCGCAAGTGCGCGGGCTGGAGAGTTCGGGGGCGAGGAAGAAGAGCAGCTAGAAGGCACGTCAGTGGCATGCAAAGGCGGTGTAGGTGAGCTGCAGACAGAGTATAGAAATTTCACGGTTGGGGGTGCGGGAAGGTCATGTCCTTTGAATGCGACAGAAAGTATAGAGCAAGTCGTGCACAGACTGCACATCTACGCCATGTACGCTTGCTGCAGCAATGAACTGTTTCTGAAGCTGCAATCATTAACCAGCTCAGGAGGGGGAACTTGGTTTCCCATCATCGGGTCCATTGTCCGTGCGGCAGAAAAGGGGATATGCCTTTTCGGTACCTTCTTCGAGGACGAGGAGCAACACCGAAGCGCGAAGCAAGGCCATTTTGGTCAGTGTTTAGAGCCGTTGACAGGCCACGACGCTGACTAACATGGTGAACATGTACAAAGTGAACGACCAGCCCCTTGAGAAAGATTGTGATGCAAGTTTTGTGTGCCGTCTCTGGCTGATCAAAGCGGTGGTTTAACTGCAATTCGGCCGAGGACCAGCTGTGAGGTTACGGAGAACCCATACTTTATGACACCAGAGAGCAAGTCGCTGACTTCAAAGCGCCTGCGTGCCTCGACCGATGCTTTCTTAGCCTGAACACTCGAAGTCGGATTTAGCGAGTTTGCAGCTACTTGTATAGTGGCCTCGTCACTGGCAGTCTGGTTTGATGGGCGCAAACGATTGATAAGTGCAGCATCAAATCAACACGTGACTTCGAAAGATCGAGGCCATTTGGTGCTTTTGCGGCCTCGGCCGCCAACTTCGTTCTTCAAGAGCTTTGGGAAGTACATCGCCCGTATATGCTGCTCCTAGAGTCCTAGAGCCAGATAGAGCCAGGCCGAGAGCTTGGCACTGTCTGAGAGGCCATGATGGCAGGTTCTCCGATCGCCCGTTCCTTGTAGCAGACGTCTTTTCTACTGAGTGCGCGGCCTTCCGTAAGAAGGCAGGTCGTCGCTCTTGCACGAAGCCCCGCGATGGTCTGGAATGTCTGCAAAGCTGAAGAGTATCTGAAGAGTGGTCTTCCTGTCAATTGCGTGAGTTGACCTCCGCATGGAGCCGACATTTTGAGGCTTGGTCGCTCGCCTGGAGGCAGGTCGCAGATTGTCTCTGCGCGAAGAAGCCCAGCAGAGTTTAGCATGTGTGATTCCACTTGTGCATTCCTGAGACTTTCGGCTTTTCGGCAAGTCTCCTTGATGCAGCTCTGCAGTTGGTCGCCGCCTTGTGCCCGAGGGGAGACTCTCGTGCCTGTGCTACTTGCGAGCTTCAGGTCGCCTGTGAGGTTCCCGGCCTCCAACAAGGTTGAACGGCTTCTTTGCCTTTGTGGCATGATACGGCATGTCGCAAGAGTCACTGGAGGTTTGTCGCCTTCTACACCTGGCCAGAAGCAGATGGCCGGCATCATCTTTCAACGCTGCAAACTTGGACTGCGAATTAACGCGCCCAGATGGGGGTGTGCAGGCTTCCAAGACCAGTCCTTTCGGGATGCAGCGCGTTGCCGGCATGGATGAGGAGGCGAACATAGGCGAACAGGTGGAGTTCGGTACCGACCAACGGCTGATCTAGCCCAACAAAGACGCAAGCTTTGTGTCGCAGCTGATGCATTCTTCTCTTGTCTTCTTCCGAGCGCAGGGCGAACGGAGTGCCCATCCTTGTAAAGTCAAGCGCCAGGTCGAGCGAAGTCTGCCGGTGCAGGTCGAAGGCACACGGGGTCATAGGAATCCTGTGCACCTGGAATGGAGGTTTTCTGCCCAGGGCGGTAGAGTCTGAGAGTGTCCTTCGTTTCCACCATTAACTTCTAAGTCATATTTTTGTGCCGCAGACGCCGGCTCAGCAAAAGGGGGGTTGACGCGAATTCTTCAATTAGCCGCAGCGATGACTCAATCTGCTCGACTGCTTCCTGCTCTGCTTCTGGGCGTTGGCGCCTGGTGCCTGTTGTCGCTGACAGGGCCTTCGCAGTCCTTCGTCGGCACTGCAGGATCCCTGCAGAAGCCAAGCCGCACCGCCATGCAGGGATTCAAGGATGACTTCTATGCTTGGAAGGATTCCCTGAGCAAGGATGAGCAGGCTTTGATCCTTAAGCAGGCCCAGAACGAGTTCGACAAGAAGTTCCGTAAGAGCGACGACTTCAGCAAGGACCTCCCAGAAGAGAAGATCCAGTCTTTCGCCAAGGTTCTGAAGAAGTTCTTCGACAACGACACTCGGCTGCACTTCGATTGCTTCTTCTTCTTCAGCAAACGAGCACTGGACGGCAAGCTGGGCTTTTAGACTGCTGCATCCGAAGCATACGAATGATTTTGTAGAACGGTTTCGGGTTCCGTACCAACAAAAAGAAATGAAGATTCGGATGCCAGATGCTCCTGCGTGTCTGACCGTATGCTTACCGCACTGAGGAGAAGGATGACTACAAGAAGGACCTCGCTTGTTGTTGATGTTGGCTGATAAACAAAAACGGGCTAGGAGGGCTTAGATTGGTCTCTGCTACCAGAGTCTATCAGTAACCCCCTCAGCCAGGATGCCGATCAGAGGACTCCGGACTATGACGCCTTGAAGAACAAGGCTGCCCTTGTCTCTTACGACTTCGGCCTGAAGCGACGTGTGGTGGAAATCGACCGCGATGCTGACCGCCGCTGGATGTACGCATCCATGAAGGCTCGCGCAGAAGAGGCTGAGGGTAAGGAGGCCTCGGACAGCGCCCCCTTCGAGGATTTGTACAAGTTCTCCAAGGAGACCGCAGAGACGGTCCACAAGTTCCTCGCTGAGGCCAACAGTGCTTCCAGCGCTCCGGCCGGTCTGAAGAAAGACATCGAGAAGGTTCTTAAGGAAAACCCACCTTCGGACGACTTCAAGGTGCGCTTCCCTCGCGTGCTCCACGAGCGCTTGGCCAAGAAGATGGGCTCCTTGCAGAGGGACCCCCCGGATTCCTTTCCACTCTTTTTTCAGAGCTTACGATGCTTGTTTGTAGTGTAGCCGTCCTTCCTGAGCTTGCGTGCCCATGTAACGCAGGAGATCGAAGACTTCGCAGCGAACCACTCTGAGGCCGAGACCAAGGAGTTCAAGACCAGGACTGCGCCGGAGGAGCTCCTGAAGACCGCCGCCGATGTGATCAAGCCGTACTATGAGGCCAGGGAGGAGACTGAGAAGAAGGTCGATAAGCTCAAGGCATTCTTCCGCTCCCAGAAGGACGCTCCGGGCAAGACCAAGGCGGCCCAAGTCTCCGTAGAGCACCCACCTCCTCCCATTCTCCGTGTGCCTGATCCAAGGGTAGCCGCGCAAATGCAGCGCGAGTCTTTAATTTTCCGGGTCTAGTGATGCCGACAGATAGCTGCAGTGCTGCTGCAGCAGGCCGATGTGGTGAAGGAGATTTTCAAGGTCATGCCGAAGTTCTCGGACACCCCGCTGCCTCCTTTGGATGAGGAGATGCTTTCAGATCTCGCCAAGATCCCTGCGAAGCTGGACGGCGAGTGCACGCCTCAGCAACGCATCTTGCGTGTCCGTTTTCGGGTGCCTATCACAGAACGTTCCGTCACCTGGCCGGAAGGCCTCGGAACTCGAAGTTCTGCACAGTTAATCCATTCCAAAGGTTTCATGGAGGGGCTGCGGCTGCAGTGCCAAGTCGCTAAGTCCGGGGTTCAACATGCTAAACACAGCCGAAACACACATTCCGAGACTGAGACCCACACTCTATCGAATACCCTGCACGTATACCCTGCACGGAGGTGCTGATTGCGGCAGTTATTCGTCGACAGGTCTTCGAAGTGTGTTTCGTTGATTGACAGCCGTGTTTGTGCTGGCGTACCCTGCGATTGAGGGATTTACCGAGCGGGAGCTAACGTAGAAACCCCATAAGTGTTGCTGTGGTGTTTGGGAAAAGGTTGCAGGGAGTGCCTGCTTCCTCACATCCTCTATGGGAGTTTCCGAAAATAAGGGGTACCTTAGAAGGGAGTCCTTGCAATATAGCTATATTAGGGTCCCTTGTTTTCGTAAACTTGCATTGCGAGACAATTTATGATGGCACGGCAGAGAGAGAGAGAGAGAGAGAGAGATTTTCGTAAACTCTATATAATAGAGTCCTGCATGGCCGAAAAGCTTGGAATTCCGTGCGTCGGCTTTTCCCGAAAGCTTTGCGAAGGGTTGAAAAAACACGCTTGAGTTGCTCACTCACTTCTCAGCACGTATGGCGCAGGATCTACACCACAAAGTGCACCAGAGCACCTCCAAAGCCATTTATTCTACATTATTTCTTTGCCTGGGGTGGGTTTGGCGGGGCTCGGCGCGATGTAAAGAGATCGTGGGTGTCGAAGCTCACTCTGTGGCGCCGTGCGAATTTGCAACGTCGCCGATGAACCTCTGCAGGGCTCGTGCATGTCGTATCCGATGTCGCAGCACCTACATCACGGCACCCGTACCCCACCAAGACCATGGCACCTACGCAGCACCTGCATCACAGCACCTACACGGCACCAAGATAACAACACCTACACACCACAGCACGACACTGCCAGATACGTGTCCCTTACAAATCTCGAACTCATTGCTTCCGGGATAATCGGGTCTGGTTTTGGAAGACCTTGTCCGGACCACATGTAGCAGTGTCGGCTGACATCCTTGGGACTTTCCGAGAACGACCGGCCGGCCGCTGATTGTATGCGGTTTACTCTGTTGACCGTGGCAGCCTGCAAACGCCCGGCAAGTGGCTGCGGAGGGCTACTTCACGCTTCGTGTGCGGTACGATCACTACTGCATGTCATGCGAAGTGTCAGCTTGTTGCTTTGATTTCCTTGTTTGATCTGCCGGCTGCTGACTACTGCAGCCAGAAGTTTATCAAAGTTGCGTTGTGTCTCTTGCTTGCGGTTGTTACATGGGTGCTGCTCCGCGGCCGCTGAAGAAGCTTCGGAAGGGTTACTTCTCTCTGGAGAACCTCGAGGTGGCTGCTCCTCGGCCGGACCCCTGCCGTATCGTGTTCTACAACCCGTTCCGCTTGCCTGGCGCTGCTAGACCCTCTGGATGCAACGGCAGAGAGAGGGAGAGAGAACCCGTTCCGCTTGAGCACTTCGAGTTCGGGTGCGCCAGATGGTCGCAGAAGCATGGAACCGGCGAACATTAGTCGTGCTATGACGGCAAAGAGTGCAGGGGCTTCACTGGCCGGGAGTCCAGGTTGGGCGTGCTCTCTAGCTGACCACGAGGACAAAGAGCGTAGGCACCTGGCTTGTGTTTGGGTCGCCTTTGTACAGTAGGCTTTGTCAGACAGGAAAGCGAAATTCTGCTGGAGCTGGAGGATTGCAGTCAGGAGAGACTCTTGCCGTTGTTAGAAGACAGGGCACCGGCGACACTGAAGGCGCATCTGTGCGGATGGCGCGCCTGGATTGGGTTCTGTGCATCCTTATCCTGGAAGCCGGGCAAGCCCTCGATGGAGCAGATGCTGGATTTTCTTGCGAGTCTTGCTGAGGGCTCTTCTACGAATCGTGGCTCCGGACGTGTTCGGTCTGCAAAGAGTGTTCTGCGGGGAGTGCGTTTTGCAGCTTTCAAATTTCAGCTTGCAAAATTGGAAACTGTTGTGCAGAGCGCGCTGGTCTCGGCTTGGTTGGCGCAGGATAGCTGGAAACCGCAGCGTGTAAAGGAAGCTCTACCGCTACCCTCTTGCGGCTCGAAACAGCTGTGTTGAGCGATCCCGGTGATGACAAACTATTTTTTTGCGCGGTGGTGTGGGCGAGTCTACGGTGGTCAGATGTACAACGGATGAGTTTGACTTCAGTTCTGCGAGATAGCGATTCCGTGCGGAGCTGGTCATGGAGGACCAAAACCAGCAAGCGTGGCATGACCTGGGCTCTGCTTTCTGGCGGCCTTTCAGGGTGTTCTTGGGCTAATGCACTCTACGAGGAGATCTGTGAGCTTCGTGAGGGACTTCCTCCTGGCACAGCTCGGGAAACCTCTTGAATATTCAAGCATGCTCTGCCAATTTCGACGTATACTCGTTGTCCATGCAGGTTTGCGTCCGAGGTTGCCTGCATGTTTTCGCTCCACTCGATGAAGGCTACATTGCTCTCCTGGGCTGCGGAGCTGGATATTGACTCTGTTCTCCGGTCTGCTCAGGGACATCACAGGTTCGCAGGCGCGTCGTCCTGTGTTAAGCGCTACTCGAGGGATGACCTAGGCCCGCAGCTGAAGTGTCAGCGCAAGATACTTCGCGCTCTACGCGCTGGGTGGCATCCTGAGGTGCCGCTCCACCGCGGCCGGGACGGCCGGGAGTGCCTGGATGAGGAGCTCTTCCGGATGAAGGTCGAGGTTCCAGAGGGGAATTCCGACCCTGAGCCAGAGTCCGAGAACGAAGAGGAGAATGGTGAGTGCTCGGATGGTGATCATGCCAACGTGTCGGATTGAGCGAGGGCGAGGATTTGCCCGATGTGGCGCAGGAAGGGCAGTAGTGGCTTCTCAACACCGCGTCAGGCTGCGCGCGCAGGGCAGTGTGGAACGGGGATGACGCCCGCCAAAGAACTGGGCACACACTATGAGTTTTGGGACAAGAACCCCTGCTTGCATGGGTTCGAGTTGCACGGTCATTCGGGGTGTGTCTCTGCGGGCCCGAGTGCTTGAATATAAGCGGGACGGGGGTTTGCTTGTGGGCTGCTTGCTCGACTCTGTCCAGGTACTTACCCGCAGTATGTCATGGCTGGGGAGCAGATGGTGCGATTCTGATGCGTGTGCTTATTGCATGCTGTGTGCTGCAGAGTGCATTGCCTGGGTTGCTTGCGTGAGCTCCCAGTGTCTCGTGTGGTGTCATCTTGATTGCGATTGCTCCTGTTTGACTCGTGCAATGGCCAGTGAGAGCTGGACAAAGATGCTCAAGGAAGCAAGGCTGCAACCAGAGGTGGTTCAAACATTGCTAACGGCAGGATACCAAACGCAGGACGCCTTCAACTTTCCCTCCGCAGACGTGTTCGATGGATTCGCGAAAGATTTTGTTATCAACAATGGTGCCATTCACGGAGTCAAAGCGGAGATGGAGTTTCCATCCGGTGGTTGGCGTGCTGCGTGGTATTTGGAAACGCTGCCAAGCTCCGTGTGGGCCAGGGCCCAGTCAGACAAATCTGACGCTGGCCTTGGCGTCGCCGGCTGGGATGGGGCCAACCACGTCGTCCAGCAAGCCGACTGTCGTGGATCGTGATCGCATGAGGCGAGAGCTGGAAAAGGAGTCTTCAGGCACCTTTATCACACCATCCAACCTTCCCGCCATGTCGCTGCTCCACATCGTCTCAGGGCAAGCAGCGGCAAAGACATGGGATTGGTTTTCCTGGAATAAGATCTTGAGTGACAAAGCAGCCGCTGCAGCGCGAGGCCGCAAGAGTGATGGCCCCAGGGATGCCCTGGCGGAGTATCTTATCACGGCAGCAGGTGCGCAGACAGAACAATGGGACCAAGAACTATCACCGTGGCCGTTCCGGGCGCAGGGCCTGCTACAGTCTACAGGTGCGCGCACATGCCTTTGCCATGGTAGATGCGTGTCACCTTCGTAGCTGGGCGCTACAGACCGCGCGCTTCCTGGAGTACTACACGGCTGATGTTGGGGAGCACTTCCGCCCGCCAACAGTTCCTGAAGCAGAGGAGGCAAACAAGGCTGCGCTGCCTGAAGTGTACAGCCCATGCTACGCCGGCGCGACACTTGATGATGCCATCTTCTCATGCCACGGCCCAAAATGCCAAAACCACTGCGTGGGCCAGGGAAGCCGCCGTTGTCCATCACAGCGGAAGATAACCCGCCGCCGCCAACTTCTTCCGTGCCGCCTCTCAAGCGGCGCCGTGCTGCTGCGAGCCCAGCAAATTGAGTGTTTCAAGTGGATGGATGGGAAATGCTCCGATCAGGACTGCCCCTACAAGCATTACTGTGCGTGTTGTGGAAGCACTCAGCATGACTCTCGGCGGTGCGCTAAGAAGCGTGGGCAGTGACAGGAGCTTGAGGAGGCGGCGCTGGAGCAGACTCAGACCAAGGCGCCTGGAATCGGCTTCGAGACGGTGGCGGCATCATTTCAAATGCGGACTGGGTCCTGATTCTGCAGATGATGTGTTCCGAGACCTGCTTTACGTGTGGTCGCGGCGTGTAATGCAGTGGCAGCTGGAGAGGCGGCTGGAGCGGCATGTGGAACTACAGTGTGACTGTGAAAAGCCGTCGCTGAGTGAAGAAGAAGCAGGGATTCTGCGTGCAGATCTTTGTTCCTTTCTGAGTGACAATGGCCTTTCCTGCTCAGCTGCTGTTGCTCCGGGACAGCCGTTTGCATTGGAGTTGTTGCGAGGCATGCTATCTCTCTTCGCGGATGTGGATGTTGGCCTCCCACTTCTTTTGGAGTCGGGCGTCCCGTCAGGGATTCGGAAAACTGATGAAAACTCTTCCACCCTCAGGTGTGTGGCGTCCAGTAGACGTGCCAGAGCGTCCCCCATTAGAATTACTCACGTGGCAACAACGCTGGGGCTCAGCGTTGCAAGATCCGGCGACACTCATGCAATTCGCGACTCGTGGGAGATAGTACAGTTTCTGGAGCCAAATTGCTGTGCAGAATTGAGGAGAGGATAGAAAATGCCGTCACTGCAAGATGTGGCCGAGTTTCGTTGAGTGGCGTTTGGTCAAGGCGGCCAGACACTTTTGGCAGCGGCTGCGCTTTGGTCGAGTGACGACAGGCAAGCTTGGCCCTGCCAACAACCGTGTTATTTGCTGCCAAAAGTGTGTCCGCATGCAGTAAGTAGTGATAGGCCCTGATAGGCTACCTCACGCCTCATGTGCGGTACGATCACTACTGCATGTCATGCGACGTGTCAGCTTGTTGCTTTGACTTCCTTGTTTGATCTGCCGGCTGCTGACTACTGCAGCCAGAAGTTCATCAAAGTCCCGCCCGCCCGCCCCGGGTGAAGGGATATGGTGCAGCGGAGCCGCTGCGGATGATGAGTCGTTGCACCCGAGTGTGCTTCCCTTCAATCGGAGTATATCGGAGTTCTTGAAGCAGGGCCTGGTCCGCCGGTCGGGTGGCGACAGGCAGGCTGGGCCCTGCCAACAATCGTGCTATTTGCTGCCAAAAGTGCGTCCGCATGCAGTAAGTGGTGATCTAGGCCAACCGTGTTGCCGTAGCTACTTGCGAGAGCGATTGAGCCTGCGGAAACCGCATCCCCAGTGATAGGACCCTTGGTGTGATCTAGAGATGCCACCATTCTAACCGGTTTAGGCATCGTCGAAGATCGAAAGCGGGTTTCTGTCATGGTGCCGCGCGCATCCGCCTTGTGACTCGCATCTGTGCCTCCAAAAGTCACAGTTTCGCAACAGTTCCGCGCGTATTTTGGGGTGGGACTCGTGTTACCGCCAAAGGCACATGTTCTGGCGTGCGAGTGGTGTTCCTGCAGTGTGGCGAATTTGTTGCTCCTGAAATGGTTCCATTGGGAGGTGCTTCTGGGATGGAGCATGCAGCGTAGAAACTTGCCCACAAAAATTTTGCTACCCTGGTCAGAGCAATGTAGCATGCGTCCACCGCGAAGGAAATCTGCAAGCCTCACAACTTCAAAGCTGGCACTCATATCCTCGCCTGGCTTGTCCGAGCGTGAGCTGCGGTTTCCCATCTCCAAAACGTGGCGGGAGTTGAGTGCTGCTCCGTTTGTTTCTCCCAGCAAACTGGTCGGGCTTGTTTTGTGCAACATGCTGCAGAGCAGCTGCTTTTGCGAAAGGCCAGGTTCACTTTGTTACCCACGTTCCTGATGAAAACATCTGCCAATGCGTTGCGACACGACGCAGATATAAAGACTTGACTGGGCTTTCGGTGGAGAGTGTCACCTCTCACCGAGGTTCAAGCACAACTGGGGTACGGCCGAGAAGCTTTACAAGTCCGAGGCCATTGATTCCTTCGGGAACAAGTACCTCCTGGGTGTCTTCGAGACCGTGGCCGAGGCAGAGAAGGCTTTCGATGAGTGGAACAAGGAGTACGAGCAGGCCGGCGAGAACGTGCAGGAGTCCCTGAGCGGCTGGGCAAAGCAGCAGGAGGCTGCTCTGGCCGAGGATCAGGACGAAGTGGACCGCCTTCGCAAGGCCCTTGAAGAAGCTCGACGATGAGCAGATCCCGAGCCCTGGGCCAGTTTCTACAGCTTTGGAGCCCGGAATAGTTTTTGCGCTGTAGATCTGGAATCTAGACGTCTTGGAAGGAAGCCCTAAAGTTCTCCACAGCCGTGCGGTCGCTGACAGCGTGCTCATGCACCTGCAAAAAAGAGCAAGCCTGCCTGCTGATCCTTGCAAGCTCCGCTCCAATCGCCAGGGTCTGCGGCAAAGAGCCGGATGAGACCTTCCAAGCTGTAAAAATCCCCTTCTATCATCCTGTGGTTTTGGTTCCGGCAGGCCAAGGCAGCCGGAATGGGATGGTTCGCAGGCAGAGTGTGGCACTTCTCGATTTCGTGCTGTCCGGCTTCCTCAAGAAGTGCCTCCTTGCATCGTCCGCTGGCTCCTGTGAAGGCGATCCCTCATCCAGTTCGTGCGCCCTTCTCACAGTCCATCGTGAAGAAGCACCGCCAAAGGATCCCCGAGCAAAGACATGACTTGCAGGCTGCACGGTAGGGTGAATGCCATGCAGCCTTTCGCGTAGGACGGATTGGCTCATGGGTGGTGCGTGGCGAGACGAGCAGCAGCCAGAGAGCAGAAGCAGAAGCTACTAAGCTACTGTCGAGGCACGGTATGCGGTGTTCAGTGCTGAGGCCCGGGAGGCTGCCCTTCAATCCCTCAGCAAGGTTCGAGAGCCCCAAACCACTGCTGGGTGCTTGCAAAATCTCCTTGGCTCAGGTACGACTCAGATCCAACGCCGCGCACAATGCGAGGTCTCAGAGCCCTGAGGCTGAGACGAGACTGACGAGTGCTATGGTGTTGGGCCAGGCTACGTCTCTGACCCTGGGCAGCCCAAAACTGCGAGCCTGGTCGGGGCCTCGGAGTTGGAGTTCGGGGGTCTGCCGTTCTATGATTGCCGCGGCGCGAGGCTGTCGTGGAAGGGAGCGACATCCGATCAGCGACGACCGTGCAGGATGAGAGCTCGAACCTGGAGAGCACCCCTTCGATGTCGCCGCAGCCTCGGGCGGCGAAAGCCGTACAGCGATGCCAAGAGAGTATTCATTATTCGCCCCAGCTCAGGGCTCAGCGCGTGGATGCCGCAACTCAAGCAGGCAGTCAGCATGGCATAGCAGCGCCATTGCGTAGCCACTTGTCGCTCCATTCGAATCTCTGCGAACTTGAGCGGCGCCACCCGAGCATCCGGGCCGGTGAGGCAAAGCTGTGGCAATTTGTATTCCGCGTGATGGAGAAGGGCCCTGATGGCTGTGTTGGAAGCTCTCAGAGCTGGGCACATGCAAGTGACGATGTGTTGGTCCTCTTCATACTTGGGTTCGTGGAGCGAGGCTGGACAATGTAAGTGGGCATGGGGTGGGGAACCAGGAAGCTTGCGGAGTTGTTAGCTGCATTAGCTGCGCGGCAAGTAGAGCTTCACCAAACTTAGCCCGACCAGCTCCAGCCCGCTTCTTATGCGCTTTCCTTTCGCAGAAAGGAGTTAGGCATCCCATAGCTGACCATCCAAACGGATGAGCATCAGCTGTGCGACCTGTCGTCGGAAGAAAAGGTTTCGGGGTTCGCAAGGAGCCCTGAGTCGTGTTAGTTTCTGCATGGCTGCTGCTGAGCTTGGCTGGTTGTGATGCGGCGGATGATGTTCGCGATCTGTTTCTGTCGACCGGAGGCAGATAGCACGGAGGGGAGGGGAGGGCTTGCAGCAATGTAGCCAAGATCAGTGCAGGCAACTGCATACCAGCATACTGTCAGGTTCTTCTCTCAGCATTGAACCCAGTGGTGTACTTTACGTAGTCGCCTTTATGCACGACCCGTTTCACTCCTGTCGTCAAGATGGCGAGGCACGGTCTCTGCCAAGTGCACCTCTCGTTCGGGGGCGGGGCTTCCGACTTGCGAGGCAGGATGGAGAAGAGGATCTGCCGGCCCAGTGTGGTGCTCGAAAGGGGCTAGCATCAGCTGCAATTTTTAATTCAGAGGGGGTGGGGTAGACTTTCCGAGGCCTCCAGCTGACACCATCGCAGGAGCTGAGATCGAAGCAGCCCTTCGGCTTGCACTGTGTGCGACATCATAGCATGTTTTGGACTCTGTTTGGCTGACAGGCTGCCGATGGTGATTCTGGGCCAGGTGAGGGGAAAATTCAAGGTTCGACTTTGCCCGGTGCTCGATGAAGGGCAGAGTGAGAGTGTTTCTGCACTGCATAGCTTCGCCAATCGCGAGGCCTCCCATTGCAATCGGGGCATCAGTGCCACCAGAAGTGCAGATGCTCCGATGCACACAAGACATGGGCTGATGATGGCACGGTGGTCGTGCTTCAGAGATAGCAGAAAGCATCAACGAAGGACTGATGCCAACGGCGGAAAAGCCGAAAGTGGTACTGTGGAGGACCGGTGTGCTGCATCGATCTGGGATTCTTTCATAAAGCTGTGTCCGCACAACACGGAAGCAATTGAACTTCGTGTGGGAGAGTTGCCGCAAAGGGGAGGCGAGCAGGCAGGCACCGGTAGCATGCACTTTTGCTGGCCGTGGTCAAGGCCAGCAGCAGCTCGAAAGACATGAATGCGCTGGATGTGACGTTGCCGGATCCCCTGCATGGGCACCCATCGCGTGGTGCATTGCTTGATGAGCTGTGCCCGTGGCAGTGATCCGCAGGCCACCCATCTCGTCGGCTGCGGCAGACCCGCAGTGAGCAACAGAGACTCCGCTCGTCCGGAACCGGGTCTCCCTGAGCGCTCCAAGGCCAAGGCCTGCGGAGGAGCGAATGGTGCTCGCAGATCTCGCAGAGGCAGAGGCGCTTCAGCGGCTCCCTCGCGACAATCCTCCGCTTCGGTCGGCAGAGAGAGTGTGCGGCCCCTGGTCGGAGGTCGAGATCTCCCCGGCCGCCGGCAGCGTTCCAGAGCCCCAACGGAGGCGGGGTGGGGGGGGCATTTCCCTGCAGCAGATGGCTTTAGATTTGTTTTTTGCGTCCCCGCAAGGAGCTCTGCTCCAAGAGCTGCGGCCGCGGCCTAAAGTGGAGCTCAGCGGATCTCTGCTCTCTGCTCGGGATATGTTCCGTAGACCTCAGAAATGCTTCCTTCTGAGCATGGGGCTGAGAAATGCCCCCATGGCAAAGCCGCAGTTGATGCTTCGGACTTCACGATTGATTATCTTGACGATGTTACTCGTACTCTGCATTACGTACTGTGAGAGAACATGCCTGCTGCCATGGACTTCCGTTTTATCCTTGTCGCAGTCGTTTGCCTCCGTTGAAACAACCGAAATATGTGGAGTCTTGGAAATTGCGCAGCATTGGAATCTTCCTTCTCCAGAGACAGTTATTTAGCAATATGCTATTTTGGTCTTGGAATCATGCCCGAAGTGGTCCCGTGAGAGATTGCAAAGGGTTGTCGTGGGGGCTAAATGCGGAATCCTTAGCGTCTTGTGTCATCCCGTGGGTGCTCCAGTGGTTCGCAAGGCAAGCAGCACAAAGCAGGCGCGAGAAGATGCCAGAAGGCGCATTTTGGCCGCCAGGCCGGGGGTGAGGAGAATTTCGATTGAGGGTCGACTAAAACTCGAGTCGCCACCTTGACTGCATCACAGCCGTCGGGTTTGGTTTGGTTCAGCATCGGCTCCCTACCCACTCAGTTTCTTGCGTCTCACCAAGCATTGCTTCACAGGGAACAGGGAACTGCTCCGACCTGGCAGGGAAGAGCTTCAACGACGGGTGGCTGAAGCCACAGAGGCGCGGCTGAAGCGACAAGCGGAGGCGGGACATGGCGGGACCAGTGAGTGGGCCTTCAAGTGCGGGAGGTGACGATTGCATCAGAGGTGTTGCTCGAGCACGTTCGTGCTGTCGTCTGCTTGCGTTCCAGTTTTCTCTACCCGGAGGGGCGTACCTCCCGTAGCGCAACGCGTCTCGGTTGTTCGGCGACTCCTCTGCCCCGGTGCACCGCTGTTCAACTTGCCTCTGCAGGCAGAAGCCCATGCACGCGAACGTGCGGCTGTCGGCTCAGGGGAGCTGAGGGCTGGTGGAAGAATTCCTTGGTTTCCGAGCTTTTCAAAGTCACCTTGACTTCTCAGGAGCAAGCCCAAAAACTGGCACAGAAAAGATTGGCCTAGAGCCCAGCTGCACTCTGCAGACGCTTCCAGGCTCCAAGCTCCGATTTTTGGAGCATGTGCTCTGTATTCAGGCTCAGAGGAAGAAGAAGTCTGAATCAGCAACGTGCTACTGCCATGCTTGCGATGCAAATGCATGTTGCGCCCACGATGCAGAGGGTCGCCGTGCAGACCATTATCGCGTGCGGAGAAAGCCCTACACATGTACGGTGACCACTTATAAACATGTGGAGGGCAGGCTCCGGCCACGTGTTGAAGCTTTTTGGTGACGTGAGAGATCTTCAGATGTGATTTGACCGCATATTTAAAAACAGTAACCGTATGATTTCCCTGATTGGAAGATTCATTGAGAAAGACGCGTTGCTCCACAGTGATTTGTTGTAGCCCCTATCGCCAGGCCGGACTCAAAGCGAGGTCCGGCACCTGACATGTATTGCTTGAAGATACCACATTGTTACCAAATCCCCGTTGGTGTTCCGGCGTGTGTTCATGCGGAGGTGAGGCGAGCACCGAGACGTCAGCTCCCCATGCGAAAGGCAAGCAGTCGAAAGGACCGGGCGCTCCACACCCACTGAGGTCCACATCTAGCCCTGGGCGCAGTTCATCTCCAGGTGCGCTTCCAGACTTTCCTTTCTAGAAATCCTCTCCTACTCCCGTCCACGAGCAACAGCACCAGCATTTTTCAAACTTCCACGTCCATTTGCTATGGGTCAGGGTATTTATTCGTGGGATTTTGAGGTGTCCCTTGACGCCTCTTCTTCCTGTATCTTCGGAAGCTGCAGCTTCACAGCTGTTTTGAGGATGGGGGTGACTATGGTGAGTTACTGAGGGATGGTTGATGTGGTGGTGCGTGTGCTAGGCATGCACTTCGTTCGATTTCGCACACACAGAGAGTTGTTTCTCTGTGTGTTTCCGAGGCAAGAACGTGCCGCAGGCCCACCCTTCCGCCAGTGCAAGCCGAAGAGGTTTTGTGATGTTCACCATCATGCGATGCCTGTCAGGATCTCCCCGGGTTGAAACCGGCCAAAGCTAGGGTGAAGAGGAAGATTCAGAAGCGCCTGCCTGAGTGTTCCGGGCTCTCTGCGAAGTGTTCAGCCTGCTCTCGCCAGGGCGCGGGATGCCCAGGAAGCGCGCTTGAAGGAGATTGAGGAGGACCGACGGAGGCGCGGCAGGAGGTGACATGTAGGGTCTGGCAGCTGTGCGAGCGAACATGAGAGTCGTAAAGACTACCTCACTCGTAAAAGGTGAGACAGGCTTCATGCACTGAGATCCTAGCAGGATGTTTGCTGCAGTTTGTCTGCTGGCATGAAGTGACGTTGGGCCAGGAGCCAACAGCGACAGCAAGCACAAGCAGAAGCAGTGCCATCCTAATGATCCATGAGCATCGGAGGAACTTGATCAGCTGGGCGGGCGGGGGCAAATTGTGCGTGAAGACTCGAATAGCAACATGTCGGCAGACCCACAATTTGAGACCAGTGACAGTGAGGCAGAAGTACTTCGTGCTCAGGCAGTGCCGAGCTGAGCATTCCCAGCATAGTGCTCGACTTGTCCCGCTCCCAAGCCTCCGAACCCGGAGCCTCATTGACAGATGCCGCTGCCGGCTTTCCTTGTTATTGCTGTTCAGGTTTTTGTGTTACGTCGCTGTGCTCGTTTGTTTGCATCATATCAGAATTCGAGGCGCGACGTGCAGGCGAGCGGATGCGGAGAGAAAGGCAAGCCGAGGCATGGTCGGAATTTTCTGAACTCTCAGTACTCTGTCAGCACTATTCTTATTGTTACGTACCCGTATTATTATTGCTATTGTTACTGTTATTCTCAGGTTTACCATTAGTAAATCAGTAGTTCTCCCATATTGTACTCCTATAATTACGATTGTTATGCTTCTTGCTGTTATTGTTATTGTCACGGTTGTTGTTATTGTCATTGTCATCGTGATGGTTGTGGTTGTTGTCATTGTTATTTCGCGGCTGCGGCTCCCCTGGACTTGTGCTTCGTTTATATACCTCGACGAAGTGGTTCTGGCCGGGAGAGACGACCGGGCGCCCTGCACGGAAGCTGGCCCACACGTGGAAACAACCAAGTGAGAGCTGGTGCAAGCGATTGGGCCTTTCTCGCAAGCAGGCCCTGCCGGCTTCCCGGCGGGCTTTGTGGTGAGCGATGTCGGGAACACACCGCGCTCCTGCAATCGGTATGCACTGGAAGACAAGGTGGCCAAAAGTCAGTCATGCTTTGAAGCCCTGGCCGGCCACACGGCTTTCTGCAAACTGGCTTACGCCGCTCGAGCTACGCCTCCCTCTACCCATCGGGAGGCGTTGGCCGTGTTCGAGGGGGGCTGCGCTGTCCAAGGGGCTGACGGACCGCTACGGGGACCATGGATGCGCCCGTCCCTGTGGCGGGGACCGGGTGGCTCAACACAACCGGCTGCGCAACCTGCTGCTTGTTCACGCGGCTTGCGCACGATCTTGACCGTCTTGCACAGTTTTTTCATGCCGTATTCCTTGAATTCTTTCGCCAGCCTGAACCGGAGGGGCGGTCCAGCCACACTCCGTGGTTCTGCTGGTTCTCGATCCCCTGCTGGGTGTTTAGTCATGTGCCTCGAAGGATATCGAAGGATGAGGTTTTCCCACCCTTCGTGTTCTTGTTCTTCTTGTTGAGACACCCCAATGTTCATTTTTCCCTAAGTAAGTAGCCTGGTGGGAAGTGTCGTGATGCCAAGCGCCGGGTATTGACTCTGGAAAAGAAAAGTGACTCTGCAGAGTTGGACCATGGTGCGAGCAGCTACTTGCAAGCGGTTCCCCTATAAGCCTCGATGCTCGGCGAAATCGTATTTCTACTCCGGGTTCTGGGCACACGCCATTGCCCACCATAGCTGTGAGCTAGTCATGGAAAAGTATCTGTGGTCAAACAGTAATAACTGTAATGGACATAAGAGAGGATGACTTGTTACTATGGCCAGGCTTAGAAGAGGTAATCAAGTCGCATGAATACAGCATCGGCCTTGATCTATGTGGGTGGGGGGGGGGGACGATCCTCGTCGCGACAACTGTTGTTGTTATCCTCGCTGTGTTCATCCTGATGATTATTATGACTGTTGAGAATCACAATCCAGACATCCGGCGCCAGGCCAACGCAAGGGCCCAGCGCGACCACGACCTGCAGCAGGACCCTGCGGGTGGCATCATGGGCGTTTGGGGGTTTGGGGGAAATGTATGTCGAGCATGTCTTTCTCAATTTGCCTACTTAAGGGTGTACTCGGAGTGTAAGTACTGGGTGTTGCAGCACTTTCAGTTATTTAGTTGTTCTCAAGTCAATGTGCCGACACAGCTGTTCCACTGTTTGCCGTGTAAATCTTATCTTCCAACACAGCTGCGGGCATTTAGCTTCCCTTCGTCCAGCTTCCTTTGCTTGTCCATACCCTTGTTTGTTCAAAAGTTCCAAACGCTATCATTCGTGTACTTCCTGTCACTCTGTTGTTGTAAGCATTTGGGCTTGTGCTATCTTGCTTGGGTCGATGAGCTGAGAACTCTGTGGCCCGCAGGCACGCGAGCGGCAGCAATTGTACAGGACAGGCCCTGTTCAGAAGCGGTTTGCATTCGTCATACCGTAGAACTAGGAGGGTGTGGGGTTCGGAAACTTTTGGATCATTGGACCTTAGGCCTGGCCTTCCGGAAAGTGATTTGGCTGTTGGTTCCTCTCATGCTTGCAAGTGACCTACCCTGCTATGAAATCTGGCGGTGGGAGGAGCCCGAAAAAAATTGCCGAGCTCATCGCTGCCGCTGAAGCAACTCAGAGAATCTTGTGACACACGATTTTACCGGAAACTGTGTGTGTGTGGCTTGCGGGCATCGGGTTTCCTGAAGCTTGAGTGCAAGTGCAGCTTTCAAAGCTGCTAGAGTAGCTGAGTAGCCTGCCGCACACCCTGGCAAGATATTGCAACAAGGACTCGAATTGTCCAAGGACGTTAGATACCAACATGCAGCGCCGAACAGCAACACATTGCAGCATTACACATTAGGCACGCAGCTTTAACTTCTGCATATGGCTCAACAACTTTTAAAGGGAAGCATCCCCGGAAAAGAGTGGCTTGTGCCGGGAACGCATCTGCAGGGGTTTACTGCAGGTTTCCCCACCAAGTTTTTTGCAAATTCATGATTTGGCGGATTAGCATGTAAGGAATGAGGGGTCAAGTTTATTGCGAGGATGCGCATTCGCTTGAGTGCTTCTCTTGCGAGGAGCGGCAGAGACCATGGATGGATAGAGGAACTTTTCTAGTGCCAGGGGGTAGAAGGTGACGCGGGGAGGCATACACATGATAAGAAAGAATGGCAGTAGAAAGGACGCGCGAAAGGAAGGGGTACGCAAAGAAACATTTCACAACCTACAAGAAGTTCATGTGTCCTGCCTCCCGCCGACAACTCTTCCCGGACTCTGTCCCGGAAGCAACGTGACAGCAAGCCTCGTGGGGCTTGCGTCAAGGTTGAAACTCCTTCGGTTCTGAGGCCAGCGTAGCCCACAGCAATGTCGAAGAGCGCAAGCATGCGGCGAGACACACGGAGCACGTGCCCGAGCTTGTCATTCAGAATTGAGTCTCACCGGCTTGGAGTTGGCGTAGTCAAGATGTGAGATGCCTTCAGAGGTCTTATCTTCAGAAGGAGCGTCAACGTGCGAGGCCCGCCACTCGCAGTCCGAACAGAAGCCACTCAAGTGCTGAGCTTGTGGTCATATCAAGTGTTTCGCTATGCCATCTGAGTGATGTATGCCTCACCACTGGCCGAAGCGTTTGGCTGACCAGCCATCCATCTTACTGTACCGGAGCTCCAACTTGCCTTTGCGGCAAAAAAAAATTGTCGTCCTTGCCATGTCATCTTTTGTGCCTCGCATGTGCATCGTGCAGGCAGTTTCAATTCTCAGCATAGTCTGCACTGTGCGAGCGGAAGAGGACTCGGAAACTGATAATCAGCTGGCAATGCTACAAATTAAAGCGGAACGCCACCATCAACTGGACATTGACGAGAATGTGCACTCCTGGTCGGTAGTCTACGAATTTCCGCTCCCCGAGGATCTCGCTCAGGTGCCATTTTGGGATCCAGAGTTCAAAGCGCTGAGTGAGTCTGCACGGAAGTATGCACTACAGCAAGTTCCTGGCAAGGGGGGAATCCTCGACTACCAAATTGTTCGATCGGCCAAGACGCAGAAGCTTCATCGCGTCTGGGGCGGACCAGCTAAGAAATGTGGATACTGGTGGACGCTGTCGCATCCTTTAGCGATCGCGCCGTCAGGAAATCTTACCCTTAGTGGCTTTCAGGAAGCATGCGGCGTATGTCCCGAGTGGAACACGGCAGCAGTCCTCGAGACGTGTTATAGCAAGCCAGGCTGGGCTTTCGTTGTTGGACAGGGCAACTCGGCAACGTGTCAGAACGGGGAGACCTTGTTCCCGCCGGCAGCTCTGCTTCAAGTCAATGGGGACGTGTGCGGCAACTCTTTGACCTGCGAATCTTGCGACCTCATTCACGACTTTGACAAATGCATGGCCCAACTCAAGATATGAGGTAGCATCCGCCAGCTTGGTCGAGCGGCTTGTGCTGGCTACTAGGACCTTGATGACAAGCCAGCCTGTGACAGTCCGGTCCAAAGAGCACCGGACATGTACTTCCGGCCAGTGACGCTTTGTGAATATTTCGCTTTCTGCCGTCCAGGAGTGTCGTTGCCAGACAAGATGCCTGAACTCGCCATAGTTCACCATTGTTAGGATGTGTTAGACCTCATTCATGTATGGGTTGGAATCTAGAGGCTATATTGGGGCTGTCGGAGGGTCACGTCCCTTCATGTTAGACCCTGAGCAGGAACGCGGGTTCGGAATAGTCCAGGGTCTCAAGTTTTATGGTGTTCCCTTTGTCGCTTAGAAGCCTAACTCAGATTCCGTGTATGATTCGGATGATCCTCTTGTCACTTAGAAGCCTAACTCAGCTTCGGTAAAGGACGTCTAAGACCATAGGATGGCCCTCAAGTGCCATCGCTGGGCCTGGGAGGCGCCGCCTGGATGGCGAGGGCGATGACCGGCCTTTTGGAGAAGCGCTCCGCAAGCCCGAGGGGGAGGCGCCTTTTCTGGGCTGGGACGGGCATTCCAAAACGGGATCTTAAGCGACCATCCACAAATCATCGCAAAACCTTGTGCGTGGAAAACACGGGCCCAACAGCTTCCCTTTCTTTTCTGCAAACTCCAGGGTTGGGGATGTTTGAGGCTTATATGGGCTTGCACAGGGCGCTTACCTCTGCATGAGGACATTTATCATGCTCGCTTGTCTTCTCAGGTCCGCCGGGGTGAGCCCGAAGATGAGGATGCGCTCACGCCCCAGCACGTACGCAGAAGCTCCGCGAAATCCCGCAATTCTGCTGTCAACCGACGTTCTAGATCTACCAGTAGCTCGACCGGTTGCAAGCCTTCCGACGGGCTGTTGCATGTCGGCTGCGGAGGAAATGCACGAAAGCATTCAGAGCAAGGTATATATATATATATATATATATATATATATGTGCTGACATACCCGCAAGTCGCTTGCAGGGCTCGCTTGCCTCAATTCCAAATGTCCCGAATCCTAAGACTAAGAAGGGTCGGGCACAGAGCTCATGCGATCATGGGGCGAAGCAGCTCAAGCTCCAGCTCAGCTGCGGCCAAAAAGAAGAAGAAGCGAAAAGCAAAGAAGGCCTGTGCCCCAGAATTGCGACAACATCTACAGTGTGTTCAGGACTAAGTTTGAGATGCTCGGCACTCAGCTTTGACTGAGGCGGCACGAGATCAGGGAAAGCACAAGAAGGACTGAACCGTGCAGTCCATGCCCGACACAAACCACAGTGCGAGATGAGCCATCAGGCGAAAAAGGAGAAGTCCGTCGACATGGGCAGCTCGGTTTTGTGCTACATGTCTCAAGCAACCCTTTTGTCCGTTCAGCTGCTTGTCCAGGTTTCGAGGCTGCTTTGGCTGCAGCGGCTAGAGAGCGCGCAGCGGCAGCGTCGTCGACTGGCGGCCGCTGGCGCCAGAATTGTGTAAAGCTTTTCCGTGTCGTTGGCCTCAAGTGTTTCGGGGTCCTGATACAAGCTGAGATCTAGTCTCCGTGTGAAGGTACTGACATGAACGAGAAAGTCAAGCCCAAAGAAGGCTGCATGTGGTCTTGTCCCAGCGAGATGATGTCATTGGCGAAATGGTGCAGGCTCTGGCAAAAAGCTCCGACCCGCAACGCAAGGACTTGATTCGACAAAGGCTCCTTTGCTCTCATCGAGCAAGTGCGAGGCCGGACCACACGCTCCTACCTTAAATTTGATTCTGAGTTTCCAAGTACCACGTGCGGAGGTTGTCGATGCCTTCTCTTACGACCCGACAAAAAAGCCGGATGCAGCAAACTCAGCTTGCGAGCCTTCGAAGTCCATCCTTTGCAGCTTCTATAAATTCAGGCCGACTATTCCAAACCGGACCCGCTGTCAGTGGCCAACTCCGGCCTAGACATCCAGCGCCGTACCCTAGCTACAAGTTTCCTCGAGACTTCTTTAGGCTTCTGGGTTGTGTTCTCACCCAGGCATCTACGAGCATGATCGGGGTGAGTACAATGCCGACCAGCTGCGGCGCTGCGACGCCATCGCACAGGGCACCAGGCCCCGCACTTTTCTTGTGGTGGTAGGCTTTAGGGAGTTTAGGGTTTGTGGTTGAACCCTTGCAGTCCACCAAGTACCGGCCAAGGGATTTCAGCCAGCGTGCTTCTCGCTGCAGTACTGTGCAACGAGGACCTCCTGCATGCTGCAAAGTTTTGCCAGCTTGTCCGTTTCAAGCCATTCTGGAGGCAGCAACTCAGTTGTCCACCTGATGTCGCATTCCGGCATGCTCGTTTACCTGAAACCATAGGTGGCCATAGTCAGAATTATCACCAGCCAGTCAGAAACGGATATATGCACAGACCGGGACGCGCAAACCTTTCGTTAATGAATCGCACATCACTGTGGTCTGCAGCTGTCATGCACATCCACTTGTCGCGAGCTTACCAGGATCGCAGGCAGGCATGCATCTGTCAACGCTGTCACACGTCTTCCGATCAGGCATCTGCCCCGCTGACGGAGTCGGAGCTGTGTCAGATGTGGCCAAAGTGCCAGAGGTCGAAAAAAGCTTGTTGTCTTTGCGCTCTTGCGCGCGAGTCCTTGGGCTTCTTCGCTGTACGGGGTAACAACACTCTGGCCATCTCCAGCCCCTGGCAGAACCAGGGAGTATTTGTCTTTGATGCAACTGTACATTGCAACAAGCTCGTCGTTTCGGAGCTTAGGGGTAAAAAAGCAGAGGGGCAGCACATCCGCGACGATTGCCAAGTTTGCCCAGGCTGTTTGCGAAAACAGTCCACGCGTTAACCGACGAGGATTGGAAGCCAGTGCCTGAAATGTCCAGCATCTGTGGGTCGTCTGCTTGCTGGGACGACATCGCTTGGCTACTGAGGGTGAACATCAAGTTCTCCTGACCCCCTTGCTGGTGATGGCTCGTGGTGTGGGGCACTGTAGATAGCACCCTTGCTGAACAGCTGATTTCGGCATGGTCGCTTCAGGCAGCTTGGTTGTGATCGTTGCGATGCGGCCCCAGCTAAGGCTCTGCTGTGAGCCAACGAGGAAGAATCTCAAGTGGCAGCAGCTGATTTAAGAGATGCAGGTTTTGGACACTCTGGTCCGTGTTGCGTGATCTTTAGAACAGGTCAGCTCCGGGTCAGCAAAGCTGACGTGCTGGCATGGGTCGGTTGGCATGCTAGCCTAACAGGAGCTACTCTGAACAGAAAGTAGATTATATTTTGAATTTCTGAATTTAGAGTGGCATGGATTGGCCCATAATAGCAAGCTGATTTAGATAGATTCGAAATATGACCCAATATGAATATATATATATATATATATATATATATATACGTATTTATATATATATAGAGAGAGAGAGAGAGAGAGAAAGAGAGTAATACATTACAGGCCCTTGTTTTTCGAGCAGAAACGGTTTTTTTATAGGGTTTTAAGTACTTTTGGTGGCATTCCTTCATAAGCATGAGAATCATGATGAGTAGGGAACGTATTTACTTGTAGAATATGCCCCGTACTGGTATGATCTCGATAGAACACTATATATGATAGATTAGAATCAAAATTTTTATACGTATATGTATATCGTATTTCATATAATTAATTGAGTTTAGGTGAAATTGACTAGGGAATTTATAAATTAATATGTATTCTAATATATCTAATTAAATATAAATGTATTATATATCGAGATCGTCTAAACTTGTAGAAATTTAGAATTTAGTTCGCGACTAACTTAATTATTGAATTTATTATTTGAAAGATATGGGAATATATGCGTATGATATAAATTATATGATCCGTATCTTTTAGATATTTTCATACTTTCTATATGAAAGTTCGTGTATGAATTATATTTTAATGATATATGCGGACGGTAGTATCTTCTGATTTTTTTTTTTCATAAGAAGGAAATTTCTATATCGTATGATTTCAAATCATAAAACCTATGATATTCTATTATCATTTAGTTTTAAATACGGATTCTC